>NC_061163.1:8153877-8246377 GCF_022113875.1 Hydra vulgaris | reverse complement strand
GAGAACGTTAATAAACCAGACCAGAAACGGTTTAAAAACTTAAATAATTTTTTTTTCTTTCTTAAATAATAGATATCCTGCCCAAACTAAACCCTCAGTCGATGTAGCAGCACTCCCTTGCGAGTCAGGCTATTTGTCAGTCGATGTAGCAGCATTCCTTTGCGAGTTAAGCTTGTCTGAATTTGTTGAAAACTAATTTTTTTGATTGTTTCTAAATCGTTGAAACCGTTTCCGCTTTTTCTCCTTTTTGTCAAAGTAGTTAAGTTGAGAGCTTTTAGAGGATTCTCATAATTTGTTTTTTTAAGTTATGGTCTTAATTGAATTGTACATTGTCGGACTCCTTTCAATAAATCAAATTTTACCTTTTCGAAACCAAATGATTGGTTGTGCAAAAGAAACATAAAGTGTTCTCAGGAGTCTAATATCTAAACACACAAATCATTTTCTAATCCAACCCAACATTCATCATAATCATAATTCAACATTTGGTTGGCTTTGCCTATGCTTTTTATTACATGATTTATTTATTTCAATTACTTGGTTACTCCAAGATCACTTTCAGATTCTGTTGTGTTTAACTTTTGTTCATTGATATAAAGTGGTGATTTTGTTATTCCAGCAAAAGTTCATGACCATACATTTTGAAATATTAAATTTCACAAGCCAGTCTTGATTCCATTTAAAAGCTAAATCAGGGTCTAATTGCAAAGAAGATGCACAAGAAAGCATTTCATTCAAAATTTTGGTGTCATATGCGTACTGCTTAGTTATGTTTTTAAGAGTTTCAGCCTAATTATTTATAAATAGTACAAACAAGAAAAACAAATTTGAAATGTCAACTTGTGACTTTGAAGGGTTTTGAAGAAAAGTTTCTAAAACTTTTTTTTTAGTTAATATTTTTTTACTCATTTTAATTCAATAACAGTGATAACCATTACTTATTTACCATTATGATCAAACAACAAATTAACTTCTATCTGCAAAAAATTGTTAAATAGAAAACTTATAAACTCTAGGTCTGTTTATTAGTTGTTTTTATTCATCTGAATTAAATATAATTATATATATATATATATATATATATATATATATATATATATATATATATATATATATATATATATATATATATATATATATATATATATATATATATATATATATATATATATATATATATATATATATATATATATATATATATATATATGATGATTTTAATTCATTCTCTCCGCTGAGCCATTGAGGCTTGTGGATTTATTTTTCTCTCCGGCGAGCCACTTTCAGTCGCTTTGTTTGTGTTTTTTTGCTGTAATCCCACTTTTAATATTACTTTTACTGATTCTATTTTTTTAGGTATTCAACTGTCACATTGTTATTTTTTATGTTTATGTTGATTCAAAGCATTTTTTTAATAAATATTAGCAAATTTTGGGTACTGTTTTTTTAACAAATGCTACTGAGAGAATGAGTTAACTATATTCTTTTATTTATTTTCAGTTTAACTTATTACAACTGTTATATGAAGTAATTAATATGTCTAGTATTCTGCAAGCTTTGTCCTGACTCATTCTGTTATGTTTGTGGTTACTATATTAGTCCAACACAAACTAAACATAAGATTGTCAGTGGTACTAAATTCTTTACTGCATATCATACTTTTTTTGATCACCTCTGGAAGGATGGCTGCATGGAATCGGAAAATCAATGCCATTTGCAATTCTGAGAATATGGAGAGAACTGACAAACCATCATGATGGCTGTTATTTCTGCATGGTTGACAATTCCATGGTTGACAAACCATCATGATGGCTGTTATTTCTGCATGGTTGTATAAAAAACCGAAAGATAGGCTGACTCCAAGTTATACCCTCTACTATTGTACCAGTCCACACAGTGATGAATTGCCTGTTCCTAACCCACCTCAATCCGTAGAAGCAGCTGCATATCATTCTGATATAGACACACAGGATGAACTTCGTGATGGCTGTGATTTCAGAGAACCAAATGATTCAACTCATTTCCCTAACCAACAAGAACTTGATGACTTAGTACAAGATTTAGGTCTCACTAAATCAAATGCAGAACTTTTGACATCACGTTTGAAAGAATGGAATTTATTAAATCCAAGCTGCAGAACTTTAAAATTTACCAAAAAAGAGATGAAACATTTGCATCTTTTTATGTAGTATCAGAACCACTGTGCTAATATCATGACGTTCGTGGTCTTTTCAATGACATTTGCAATGTTTACAATTCTGAAGAGTGGAGGTTATTTATTGACAGTTCAACAAAAAATCTAAATGCAGTTTTGCTCCATAACGGAATTTCCTTCGGTTCCAGTAGCTCATTCTGTTCATCTAAATCATTCTGTTCATCTAAAGGAAGACTACAAGAACTTGAAGTTGTTGCTTGAGAAAATCAACTACGATAGTTACAAGTGGGATGTATGTGGAGACTTTAAGATGCTAGCGTTTCTTCTCGTTCTACAAGGAGAATACACTAAGTACTCATGTTTTCTTTATTTATGGGATAACAGGGTTGTGGACCAGCACTTCATGAGACGTGACTGGCCAGTGAGAGAACATTTACAGCCTGGTTCACAGAATGTTATTAATCAATCTCTGATACCTGTTGAAAAGATCTTACTACCACCCCTTCGCATTAAACTAGGTCTTGTCAAACAATTTCTCAAAGCATTAAACCTATCTAGTGCAGCATTCAAGCATATTCGGTAGATGTTGCTAAAGGTGTCAGATGCAAATATTTTAGTAGGTGTATTTGTTGGTCTGCAGATTAAAGTTATGTTGGCATGTAAGGAGCTGGAGTACAAAATGTTTGCTGTTGAAAAAGAAGCATGGATTTTGTTTAGACATAATGTTCATAGTTTTTTGGCAACAATAAGAGTGATAACTACAAAGACCTAGTGGAAAACTTAATTGTACGGTACGCAGATGTGAAATGCAGAATGTCAATAAAGCTGCATTACACTTGGAATTTTTCAGACCATATTTGGGTGATGTGAGTAAAAATCATTGAGAAAATCGTTTTCATCAGGATATCCAAGGAGAAAAGATACCAGGGCAGATGGGATGCTATGATGGGTGACTACATTTGGTGTTTGATATGCGATGACGACAAACTTCATAAAAGAAAACCTGTTCTACTGTTTACTTCTAGTGTTTTTTGCAATTTTGAGAGACTATTACATTAGAACATAATGTAACATTATGTAATATATGTATGTAATGTTATGTAACATGAAGTTTTGTAACATAACATATCATTTTTGAAATAGAAAATGTTATATAATGATTAAAGTTGTATCTCATGCAATATGATTAATATTAATTATTTGTTTAATTGAATTTTTGGTTTTTTGATCAAACGGTTGATGCAATAAAAAAAACCTCATATTCAGACTCAGCATGCTCAAATTAAATTAAAAACATCAAAAAAACTTTGATAAACAGAGAAAAAAAATTTGTTACATTGTTTTTTTTTTATTTTGTAATGGTTTTTAATTGTATTTTTAAACAGTTTTATCTTGATTTAAATATATGTCTGATGACTGCCAAAAATGACATGAAACTTTAAGTACAATCAAAAAGTTATTTTTATTTACTTATTTATTAATCTGTTATGTGATTATTTCACTTTATATTTGATCACTCTCAAATCAAAGGTTTTATATATATATATATATATATATATATATATATATATATATATATATATATATATATATATATATATATATATATATATATATATAAATATATGTTTCTAAGGAGTTTCAAGAAGCAACTCAACAAATCAATGAAAAGCTCAAAGAGTATAAAAGTATAAATGCTTCGCTGAGTGATTACTCACCTTGGCTGTCCAGTTTCCAACCAGATTCTTTTCTAGATCGACTTGAAATACCTGGTAAGTAAGGCAAAAGTATTTTTTTCAGTCACACATATTTTTCATTTAGTTTCTGCTTTGATGCAATTCTTGTTTTTTCTTAGGTCAATATACAGGTGAAAGCAAACCAATAGTTGAGTACCATGTAAAAATAAATGGGTTTGATGAAAAAGTGAGAAATTAAGTACATAAATTAAAAAAATTAAAAACTTTTACAACCTATTTTTCAACTTTTAATTTTTTTTTTCACACAGTTCTCACTTCTTTATAATCTTTAATAATTGTTTAGTAAATTAATTTCAAGTTATTTTGCTTATTAAAATACAACTCTAGTTATTTATTATAATACAAAAAAAGTACTTAAAAAAATTACTTAAAAAAAATCCATTTAGGTTTTAGTTATGAATTCCTTACGCAAACCAAAAAAGATAACAATTAGAGGTGATGATGAAAAAGATTATTACTTTCTTGTTAAAGAAGGAGAAGACTTACGACAAGATCAGCGTGTTCAACAAGTAAAGTTTTTATTTTTTAAAGTTTTTATTATTTTTTTAATTTTTTAAAGTTTTATTTTTTTTTTTTTTCAAAGTTTTATTTTTTTTTTATTTTTTAAAGTTTTATTTTTTTCATATGTTTGATCTTGATTAATTTTTGATCTGTCATTGATTTTCTATTTCATTGTTTATTTTTTTTATATCTTAGTCTGACAATTTTTTTTTTTACTTTATAATTTTTTTTACAAAACAACTGTACGAACCTTTGCACTACTTTATTTGCATCAGCATTTTATTTTTTTAATTATTTTGAATAATAATTATGTCTATTTAAATTTCCGTTTTTTGTAAATTTTTTAAAGGTATTTGTATTTTTTTTAATACCAATAATTTTTTTAAAGGTTTTTGTATTGATGAACAAAATACTTCAAAATGATTCTGTTTGCTGTAATCGTCTGCTAAAACTTAAAACTTATCAAGTTGTTCCTATAACATCACGGTATTCTTTATTTATGACAATACGCAGTCATTGTTTTGGTTTAATTATTTATTTTTTTTAAATATATGTATGTTCATATGATCATGTGTGGTTATGTTGTCCAGACCTGCTCAATATAATTATTTAAAAAAAAAAATTACTCCTATATAACTTTAATTTTTTTCAATTATTTTTGCAGCTAGCTATTATATTTTTTAAATTCTTTTTACATTTTATACTTTTATATTTTATACTTTTATGTTTTTATACTTTTTAACATCTTTTTATACTTTATCGGCACTATTTTATTTATATTTTATGCTTTATAAGCACCATATTTTTTTGAGACAAGTTTTTATGCTTTATAAGCACCATATTTTTTTGAGACAAGTTTTTATGCCCTATAAGCAGGGCCGTACCGAGCCAACTTTGCATTTCGGGCAAGAAAGAAAAATTGCTTATCTTCCCCCCCCCCCCCCCCCTTCCCCACTCACCCACTCCCTCCAAAAAAAATAATTAAAGTTAAAAAACGATTTTTTAATGATAACAAAATTGATCATATCAAGTATAAGTTACGATTTGTCATGAATACTGCACAAACTTCAGTTTAAATTCACTTTTCTAGCTTTTTTGGATGCAAGTTCACTAATGATGTCATCAAAATCAAGGTTGTCGACCATTTTATCTTCAATTGAAACTAAAGCCAGACTAGACAAACGTTCTTGCCGCATAGTTGATCTCATGTAGTTTTTTATAAACTTAAGTTTACTGAAACTTCTTTTAGGCGTAGCAACTGTGACTGGTATGGTAAGGAAGATGCGAATAGCAATTGCCCTGTTAGGATAAGCATCAGTCAATGAATATTTATAAATGAGCTGCAAAATGCCAATTGGGCTAGATTTTTTGATATTGTCCATCATTGCAGCAGCTTGATATTTAAAATTTGTCATTTCTGACTGAAAATCAGAAGAATCTTAATCTTTCGTGTAAATCTGAGATATTTTTTTTGGCTTTTGTCTTAAGTTTATCCACTCAATATTTAGATAGTTAACCTCCACAGAGGAAGTCAAAATCGGAGGATACAGCAGACATAGACTCAAACCGCCATTCAATTTGTGTAATAATGCTATCAAACACAAGATTGCACTGTGATTCGAATTCTGTTTCTGCTGTGAGGAGGTGAAAGTCGTCTTCAGCTTCATAAAGTGCCATCCTCTTAACTTTGCCCTTCCTTTTGAATGGAAAATCATCTTCAATTTCATTCTGTTTCGCTGTTTCTGTGGCATCTTTGATAATTACACACCAACATCTCTCAAGTTCTGAATTGAAGCCTTCAATCATTTCATTTTTTTTGCTGCGATATCAAACATTTTTATGCTAAAGCAATTTGTTTTCCCGGTCAATTAATGAAAGAATTTGACACTAAAAATCCAACAAACACAAAAAACTGAAATCTACTGCATATATCAAAATATATCTACTGCATATATCAAAACTGAAATTTGAATGATAAGATAATTTGCACTGCATATTGTGACATCATTTGTCATGGGGTTGTGGATAATAGACTTCAAAACTTGAAGAACTTCTTTTATTTGTTTGTGCAATGGTGTGATTGCTTTTTTTTTGGCAGACCACCTTGTGTCACTGTTTTTCTTTAATGAGATGGTCAATGTTTTCATTAGTGTTTTCCATTTTAATGTAGAATTTGAAAAAAAAAGTTAAAGATGACTTGAACTTTTGCAAAAAATGTAATCATGAGTGGGGAAACCTCAGCAGCATTGACACCAACAAGATTTAAAGTGTGAGCTGCACAAGGAACAAATTTTGCTGACTCACTAAATGGATGTGAGCTAGGACGCCATTGTATTTTCCAGACATATTGGCTCCATCATTATTTCTTTGCTTTAACAGATACAATGGGTATCTGTTAAAGCAAAGAAATAATGGCGGCAGACTATCCGCGGCCCGAGGCGCCAGATAGTCTGGCGCCTCAGGCCGCTGCCTGGCTGGCCCCGCCCTTGGTATGGGCCTGGCTATAAGCACCATATTTTTTTGAGACAATTTTTTTTATTATTGATTTATAGCAATTTATCAACAAAACAGTTTGTTGTAATTTAACTAGGTTAAAATTGTACACGACTAAAATGTTCATATTTTATAAAGCCTCAATTTTCAATTGTGTGTGACTCTTCATTTTATAATATACACTTTACAATATTTTAAGTGTGGATTGTGCAATGTGCATTATACAATTAAGAGTCATACACAATCAAAGCATTTAATTTTAAAGTTAAAGGTAAATTATAAATAAGTACATTGTAGTGACTGTAGTCAGTGTAGGAATATCACTTAGATTTAAAATGACAAAAAAAAGCCATTGACTAGCATAAACAAACTATCATTAAAAGGTCTAATGACAACCCCTGGTAATTCATCAGGTAACCCGAATCTGGATTGCAACCCACAGTTTGGGAACTTACGGTTTTCCAAATTGTTCAAACAATTCATAAACAAAAAATGATAATCAAACAAAACAAGAAATATAGAAGCATGGTCTATTTACTATAATATATATCATTTTTAATAAATGGTTATTTAAAAATATTTATTTAAAAAAAAATTATTTAAAAAAAAAGTCTAAGGTAAAAACAATGAAATAAAAGTATGAATAAAAAAAAGACAAAAACTAAACAGATAAATATAATTAAAAAATAAAGAGTTAAATATCAGGACATTTTCTATTAAAAATAGTTTTGTTTTTATTTAAACAAAACAATTAACATTAAAAGTTTGGTTTATATTTAAATATTTTTATAAAATAAGTTCAGAGGGTTTAAAATTGAATTTAAAAGACTAATTGTTTTTAAAGACTTGATTATTATTTCATTCATTATTTAAATGTAAATGGTGATTAAAACTTGAACATAGTTTTTAATCTAATTTACAGATCAAAATGATTAAATTTGGTATAATTGAAATTCATAATAATTGATTAAAAAAAGACAGATAAGAAAGAGATAATAAAATAATAGAAAAAAATTATAATAATTATTAACTAGTCACCAGAATATGTTAATGTTGTAAAACAGGTTTTTGTTGAATATGACTAATTTTAAACTTACCTTAAAACTTAATTTCAGACTATCATCTTCTGCTTTCATATAAAATACATATAAAAAACTTAAATGTAGAGTTTTTCTGTGAACATTTTATGTTAACATTTACTACATGTAAATATTGTTTGCTATCTTAATGATATCTAGCAACAACAACAAACAGGATTGGCAATAACAACAAACTTGGTTTCCAGCAACAGCAGGCTAGATTAACAACAAACTGGATATGTTTTGACAATTACTTGGATTGCCAGTAACAACAAACTAAATTTCTAATAACACATAAAATTAATAAAAACTGAATGTTTAGTAAAGAAGTAACCTAGTAAATTTGTCTAGCTACCAAGGTATAATTAGGATTTAAAAGTTTTATACTTTTTTTTTTTTGAATGTTAATTATATTGGTATTGATTTATATAGGTATTATATAATACATCTTTTTTGTTTTGTTTACACATTGCATAGTGTCAAATAAATCATGATATTTATGCAGAAAATATTTAAATGTGAATGTTTTTAAAAAGAGTATTACATTTGTGTAAACTTTACTATAATACCATGTTTATCTATTTTAAAAAGAAATTTTTTAAAAATTAAAAATGTTAGTCAATTTCGAAAGTAAGGATTTTTTATCAATTTTTAAAGTTAAATAATTTTTTTATTAATTTTAAAAAAGAAACTATTATAAGATTTTTTAACATGCAATAGAAAGCACAAGGTTTAAAGATAAACACTTACTCTATTAAGTATTTGACCTTGACCTTTATTGATTGTGCTATTATTTAATATGCTAATCTAACAGGATGGCGGAAGGTAGTATTTTAAAATAAATAGTAAACTGGAGTTTAAAACAGCTGAACTTATGCAATAAATACTCTGTTACATACAGGAGCTCTTGACAATATTTCTGCATCAATATAACAATGTAATAATAGAATAGTAGTCTACTAGTAGTCTGGAACTTATTTGACTCACAATCAAAAGGTTTTAAAGATGATTCTCACCTCAAGGTTTGTTGTTATCAACTGCTTGAAATAAAACATCCCTGATCAAAATCTTTATGGAGTAGCATTAGGTGTGTACACAAAAATAATTTTAAATATATCTAATGCATATATCAATATATATTTTCCCACTTCTTTTGCTGACTTAAAACCTTAAAACCTTTTTTGGAAAAAGAAGAAAAAAATCGTATGTATGTATGTATGTATGTATGTATGTATGTATGTATGTATGTATGTATGTATGTATGTATGTATTTATGAATGTATGTATGAATGTATGTATGTATGTGTGTATGTATGTATGTATGTATGTGTGGATGTATGTCTATGTATCTATGTATTTGTGTATGTATTTATCTATGTTTGTATGTATGTATGTATGCATGTATGTATGTATGTATGTATGTATGTATGTATGTATGTATGTATATTTATGACATTATATTTTACATTACATCCTATATAATACAGTTCTTATTAATTAAACTTACATTTTATTATAAATAATATTGTTATGTTCTTTTAATGAAACTTTATAAATTCTATTATTATTCTTAATAAGAAAACTTTAACACAGTTTTACTGTTGATAATAAGTTAAAAAAGGAAAGGTTTAAAATAAGAAAAGGTTTTTTTAAAATAAGAAAAGGTTAAAATAAGAAAAGGTTTTAAATAATTTTTATTACAGTCATTAAATTTACATAAGTGTTAAGTTTAACAATAGAAATCATTAAAATTCAAGCAAAATAATCAAAATCAATTTAATAATGAAATACTTCATTATTAATTTGATTAATTTTATTAAATTAATTGATTGTTTTTAAATTAATTTTTAATATTTAGCACACATTTCAAAATCATGTATACATTTCTATATTGTTTCAATTTTATGCATTCTAAGCCTTCTAAATTAACAAAAAAATTTTTTTACATCAATAATAACTTTTTTTTCAAGTTTTTTTAAATAAGTTTAATTTTATGTGTTGTTATTTATATGTTAGTTTGGGAATGATTGAGTGGGTTAGCAACACTATTCCATATTTTGATTTTCTATACAATGATGATGAAAAGAAAGTTCTTCATGGACCAAGGTATATATTTACTAAATCTTTATTAATGAGTAATAAGGTATAAACTAAATATTTTTTTTATTAATTATATATTTTATTAATTTCAACGATGTATTTAATTTATATAACTTTTATTTTTGTTTTTTGTTTCAAATCCATTCTTATTTAAATTCTTTTCTTATACAATCCATAAATTAAACTACAACAGATTTATTTTTAAATATAACAATTAAAAACTAAATTTTGATAAAATTTTGTGTGTTATAACCAGCTCAAACCACTACATGACCTTACCACAACCTTAACCCCAACTCCATTAATCTTATCAGTTCAAATAATTGAGTTAAATTTTGGTTTTCGAAGCTTAAAGATTAATAATCAAAATATTAAAATTGTATTGAAATCGAGCTTCTAATAAAATACTTAGAGCCAAGACCTAGATTTATTAGAATAATCTCAGACTTTTTTTTTTTTTAACACCTTCGCTTCCAACAAGGCTGCAAGCAACCACTAATTAGTGTTGGAAGTTATTGGAAGAGAAAAGATAAAGATTGTAGAGCAAGATAACGAATGACAGACGACTTAAAAAATTGTAAATTATATGAATCAGGAAAGCAAAATGAAGGAAGCGAATTTCAAAGAACTGATGTTCTTTGGAATTCGGAAAAAAACTAGACGAATAAGAGTTTTTGGAGCACTTAGGAACAGTAACAGAAAAAGGATGAGACTTAATTGAATGACGAGTAACACGAGAATGAATTTTAGTAAATGGCACGAGACGCTAGCTCTTTAGAGCAGTGCCCATTATAGTAATTGTAGAAAAGAGAAAGAGAAGCAACATTACGACGATGTGACAGAGGTTGAAGGTTGGCTGCAAGAGCAGGTTTTACTATGTTTACAATGCATTTTTGCACCTTGTCTAAAAGAAAAAGAGCATCATTAGAAGATCTGCCCCAGATATGGCAACAGTATTCCATACAAGGTCGGATTTGAGATTTATAGAGATAGAGAATAGAATCCAGAGTAAGAAAGAGTTGAGCTCGATAAAGAGATGCAACTTTAGCAGATGCTAATTTTGCAACGGATTTGATGTAAGGTTTCTAAGAAAGATCAGAAGTGAGAGTTAATCCTAGAAGATGAACGGTAGATAACTCATCGAGTACATTACCGTTCATAAATATAGGAAGGTCTAAATTATTGCGATAACGATTGGCTGAAAAAAATTGAGTTTTATCTGAATTAAAGTTCACCAGGCACTGTGAGCCCCATGCTGTAGCAGAAGTGAGATCCTTTTCAAGCTCAAATGCCCCCTGCAAGCAATCAGAGGGAGTTGGCTTCTTATCGTGACAAGAATAAATGGTAGTATCATCAGCGAACAATGCCACCTTAGATGTGAGAATATCTGGAAGATCGTTAATTTGTTTATTAATAACTATATAGAATATAATAAAGTATTATATAAAGTAATAATTTATTAAATTATGATATTGTAACACATATTAAAAGTTTGTTCAAGTATAACTGTATAAGTGAAATGCTAAAATGTACTGAAAATAATGTCCAAGACAAAATTCTAGTAATAGTATCAGATAAAATACCTGCATAAATCCGATTAAAGATTCTATGGCTATCCTATCTTAAAAATCTTTTCCAAGACCGCATATCAAATTTCAAAAAAATAATATTGTACTGCTTGTTGTACAAATCAACAAAAAGTTTAATAGTACATTGTTGATGAAAATGCAAGGTTGAAGTTTGGGTCCGTCAAAGTGGATTCTATGTAAGGAAAAAGTGGAGCAATTGCAAAGGTTTTTGCTGGGTAGCAAAAACTTACAAACTTCTACCTGGTTTAGCAAGAGAAGGTTTGCAAAAGATATCACATATTTCCTGTTTGCAATAAGATTTAAAGAGATGCTGGTTGAGTGTTGAGATATAAATGGTCATGTTAGTGCAACCATAATTAATTTTGAAGGAGTAAGTAGAAAGAAGTTTTAGTCTAAAAAGTATTGATTGAGAAATGTTATAATATTCAGATGTTATTGGATCGACATTTTTTAATACATAATTTGCAATGAGTATGAGTCAGGTAGCTTTAGAACACAAATGGATTATTGCTAAATTAGAAATCAAGATGAAAAATGCGTATGGAATATAAGAGTGATAATTTTGGCAGAAAGTCGTGAAAAAAAAAAATGAATTTGGAAATTGAAAGATGAAACACATAACCATTTTGAGAAAAGAACTTAAGCAAGAGCAAAAATTTGGTCAGTAGGAAAATGTGGAAAGAAAAAAACAAGAAAAACTTTCTAGATAAAAGTAATCTGATAAAATATGCAGAAAAATAAAGATGAATAAATTGCAGAATGAATTGCAGAATGAATTGCAGAATGAATTGCAGAAGTTATTATGTGGATTGTTTAGAAACAGAGTTGTAGCTCACTCTATTGTTTGTAGCAATGAGTTTACAAAAGATGATGTTGATCTATACATGGTATATATACCTAATATTATTATTTTTGTATTTGGTAATGTATTTTTAAAAAAAATCAAATAGAGGCTTAAATAAATAATTGTGAAAAGATTGTATTGTTAGGTTTTGTTATTGTTCAGATACAATTGAATCAATCATCTCCATATTTAGCAGAAAGAAACTTCTTGAACAAGTTATACATGCATTCAGAGTGTATGGTAGTGAAACAAGGTTGATGTTATCTAGCATCTAGAAAAAACAAAGATGGTTGTGATCAAGTCCAAGCATTGTGTGACTTAAAGACAAGAAAAGAAACATTGATCTTAGACAAAGATTAGTAACTGCCAGATAAAGATGGCCACGTAATGTGCTTTGCACATGTAGAGCATAAAGATGCAGATAATTGGGTATCAACATATAGAGATTATATACAGTTTCATTGCAAAAATATAAATATAGAAGTAGAAAGAACGTTCATTACAAATAAAATGAAAAGCTACAGTTAAAAAAAGAAGAATTTAATTTAGAAAAATAGCTTTACAAGAAATGTCCAACCCTTGAAACAACATCTCTAAAACAATGATAAAGACAATAATTAAAAAATGTTTTTAATTTGCTTTTTTATTTAGGATTTCATTTTTGATATAATGATCTGTGATTATTGGCTTTATTACATGTTTTTAGTCAACTAACTTTGAAATAGTTGCACTGTGTTTTCATTAATGTTTTCTTTCTTTTAAAAGCAGTAAAAGGCAAAGCAAAGTAAAATATAAAAATCTAAAATAATTTAAAAAAATATCTATATAAGTAGTACAAAAAATAAACTTTAAAAAAATATTAGACAATTCTTACAATTCTTACGATCATTCTTACAATTGATTTAATTGAAATAATTTTTTTAACTATAGTGGTCCTATAAAAAAGTATAAGCAATTTTATGGCAAGTTTGAAAATGTATCAAATGTATATAAATCAGCTAACCGTAGTGAAACTGTCAAAGTATTTGAAGACTGTGTTTCAACTGTTCCTTGGGATTCCTTAAGGTATTTATTGAAAATAAGACTTAAAATAATTTGCAAATAATTTATTTTAAACTATATTAAAATTATAATGATTACAATTTTTAGACGTGCATTTGAAAAGCTAGCATTATCTTCTGAAGCTTACTTTGTACTTCGGAAAAATTTTATACAGTCACATTCTTGTCTATGCATAGCTCATTACATATTAGGCATTGGTGATAGACATCTCAATAATATGCTTATTGATAACAAAACCGGTGGCGTTGTTGGTATTGACTTTGGTTATGCATTTGGTATAGCAACTCAGGTAACTTTTTTTTTATTTTTACCTCCCTTCATATTACCTGCATAAAATGTAACAAAAATATTTAACTCTTACTCACCTCTCTAATGAGTTTAAAGGTTACCAATTTAAATCATACTCACCTCTTGTAAGGGTGTAAAGGGTGTGGACTTCAATCATACTCACCTATCATAAGGGTGTAAAGAGTGTGGGTTTAAATCATACTTACCTATCATAAGGGTGTAAAGAATGTGTGTTTAAATCATACTCACCTCTCATAAGGGTGTAAAGGATTTTGTAAATGTAAACTGTAGAAGAAGTGTTTAAAATATTTATATATATTTTTTTTTTTGCTTCGATAACTTTAAAGAAAAAATTTCTTTAAATAGAGCTGTATTACAAAAATATGTTTTGGAAAGATAAAAAAAATCCTTATTCATATTTATTTATATTTATACTTAAATTCATTGAATATTATTCAAAGAATAATAGTGTTCTATTATCAAATCATTATCTGTGTTAAATTTATTTTTATAAAATTATAAAATAATTTTCAAACACATTTAAAAAAATCAATCAATAGTTCAATATCCTATTATTATAAAACTTAAATATTATCAATAAAACAAAAAGTTTTATTGATAATTGAAAAAATGGTCCAAATTCTTGTTCACTGATAAATCAAAGTTTGAAATTTTCAGAGATTTTCCATAATATGTTTGTTGCTTAATCTTTGAATGAATGATAAAATGAATGATAAAAAATGTATGGTTGGTTCCAACAGTCAAGTATGATGGAGGTTCAGTCATGGTCTGTGAATGCATTGCTTAAAATAAAGTTAGTGAAATTATGTGAGTTATGGGCTTTGTGGATAAAATAATATGCTAAAAAGATCTCCGGCAACATTTATTTTTCTATAGTAAAAGAGTTATAGATTGCAGATTAGTTTTTCAAAAGGATAGCGTTCACAGTTTTAAATTCTTCCAAAATCATGGAATGATCTCCTTTTTTGTTTGGTTGATCAAACCTGATCAATATGTTGTAGCAAGAGTTAGTATTAAAAGGAAAATGCAACAAACCAAATCGAAATGCAACCGATCAAAAATGCCTTTAGGGATTCTTATCAACATGTTAAAATCAAATCTTAACTGTATTATTGGAGGAAATGATTGAAAGAATGCACAAAGTATCTGCTGTTGTTAAAAAAGAATTCTTGAAAAAATCAAAAGTAGCATAATCAATAACTGTTTACAAACTTTTTTAGCACTACTGCAGTTGTCCCTCCTTTAATGATGTATGCATGTTTAATTATCCGTATGTGTCATTTAATTTATGTAGATTTATTTATGTCATTCTCGAAGTCAGTTGCATTTCATTAGAACATTTAAAATCATCCAAATAACTTTGTCATAAAAATAAAGTATTTTTTTATTTTGTTTCAATATAATTTAAATCTTGTTTAATAAATTTTGTAAATAAATTTTAAAGATTGCACAATTAAAAAAAAATATTTTTTCTAAATTGATTGTATCTTCAAGTACATTTGATGATGAATATTAGTGTTTTTATTTAAAAATTAGTGTGCTTTTTAAAACTTTAGCATAGTACTTTCTAAAAAAATAATTTCTATAAATCAGGATAAAAGTTCTCTGACGGGGAGGGGGAGTGGGATAGATAAAAAAGGTAAATGCAATTATATAAAAAAAAATATTTAAAAATATTAAATTTATTTTTAAATATTAAATTTATTAAAATATTAAAAAATTTAAAGGTCATGAAAGTTAAAATGAATATGCTTTTCATTAAATCACAAAACTGTTTTTTTGTGTAACAAAACAATACAAACTTAAGAGCTTTTTTTTATGTAGATATATTGTAAACAATCTTTTTATTTTTTTTTAGCTTCTAAAGTATCCAGAATTAGTTCCATTTCGTTTAACACAGCAAATGTTGAACCTCTTACTTCCTCTGAAAGATGTATCGCCTTATAAACAATCTATGATAGTGGTGTTGCAAGCACTGCAACAACATTCAAAGATGTTGATCAGCACCATGGATATTTTTATTAATGAACCACTGATTGATTGGCAGGTATTTTTTTTTTAATTTTTCTGAGAATTATTTTAATTTTTTTTTTCCTAATACAACGCTTGGTGAACTTATTAACTTCTTAAGAAAACAATTTTAAAACTTTAACAGTTATTGCATATTTTATGCGATGGAAAGTTTTGATAAATAAAAGATTTATTTATGAGCCTGAGCAAAATGTATCCAGAAACAGGGAGCTGCAGGGAGGAGAGGGTACCTAATTTTTGAACTAGATCTTACTCCAAGGTGTCTAGATTCTTTTTTTTTTTTATTACTAACGTATGAAAATTTATTTCTTTATTTTAATAAGCATAATTAGTTGTTTTTTTTGTGTAGAAAAATTTTCAATTAAAAGTTTTTAATTTAGTTAACAATCTTAAAAATAAAATTACAGTAAACTTTATTTTTAATTTTGTAATAAAATTACAAAATTAAAAATAAAGTTTACAGTTAATGTAATCATATATTAACTAATAATTATAATGATTATTATATTGATAACTAATGCATATTTTATTTATGTGTGCCTAAATATAATATAAAAAACATTTATAAATGTTACTTATTTATATTTTTTTTATTAGAATAATGCTAAGAAATACGAATCATTGGCTTTGTTAAAAGAAAGCTCTCCTGGTACTAGCTTTTGTTTTTAATTATATATTTGTATGCTCTTTTATTTTTACTAATTTTTACAATCAAAAAATTATCTTTAAATAAAAATTAAGTTGAAAGTTTTTATTTAGGAATAAAAATGAATATGTTTATAGATAACTAAACACTGTTCAAACTATATATATATATATATATATATATATATATATATATATATATATATATATATATATATATATATATATATATATATATATATATATATATATATATATATATATATATATATATATATATATATATATATATATATATATATATATATATATATTTATGCAAATGTGAAATGTACATGTATGGAACTGTATAAAAGAGTGGAAGGGACAAAAAGTCGAGTATTAATAAGCAATTCTATACTAAAATAGTAGCAATAATGTACTGCAAAATGTATGTACTGCAAGTACAGTGTGGCAGTAATGTACTACAAAAACGTTTAGTTCTGTACTGAAATACTGTGCAATATTCTGCTGCCATGCAAAACAATAATTGTTTAGAATAATAAAAACCTTTTTTCCTATTTTTTGTCTAAAATATACATAGTTTAATCGGACTATCATCTACTGTTTATCAACTATTTTATCTTGTTTATTCTGTGCTTATATTACTCATAATGTTCAACTCATAGTTTATCATCTGTTATGATAAATGCAATTTCATTTGCTTTTATAGTATATTGACCTAAGGTGATACAAACCTATCACTTTTAAACAATTCGGCTAATTTACGCAGATTAATTCCGATCATACAAAAAATATATATATTCTGTAAATTTTGCTTTTTTTCCTTACCTATCTGTTAATAACAGCAAAGTAGAAAAAGAATATGTCAGTTTTGCAATAACTACATTGAAATACTAAATACTTCACTCTTTAAAAGTATTTTAAATCAAATAAGGCCATAACACATTCTTAGTAAATCAGGCCATAACACATTTTTAGTACACTTTCAACTTCATTTTATTTCTCACTACAGTACTTAAAAATTTTTGTGAATTGTTTTTGTTTTTTTGTGAAACAAAAAAAAAAAAATAGACAAATCTGAAACAAGTTTTTATTTTAATTTTAATTTAAGTCAACAGTACAACAAAAATTATAAAAGCAAGTCACTTTTTTTTTACTCAACGTAAAAAAAAGTTGGAAATGTTGAATTAAAAAAAAAAAAAGAAAGTGAAAAACCACGTTTAAAACAAACTCTTAAAGTTGTAAAAGCTGTCAAGTCCTGGCTGACCAGGACCCAAGTACAATCAATGCAGCATATAGCTATTTTTTGTGAAACCAGTTTTAAATCATGTGACCATTCTTTTATTTGCTTCTATTTAGATCATTTAATCAAATTTATCTTTGTTCTTTATAGTTCTCTATCTCTCATTTTTACATTACATTTTTTACATTACATTTTTACCAAATCTCAGATGTTAGGTTCTAGAGACTTTTGGGAAATCTTTAACATTGTAATTAACTAAGGCAAGTTAACTAAAGCAAACTCCTTTTAATTTAATTTAAATAAATAACTAAGCTTAACTCCATCTCTAATACATGATCCTGATCTTAACTATTTACAAAGAATCTTTTCTCTTTTTTGATAAAGTTATCTACTGTCGTAGATAATTTTATCTTTTGAATCTAATGGCCACACTAATTGACCTATTCCTCTTGATTACCTGTCATCCTACAGAAACAGGTTAATCTTTTGTTAGAACTCAAAACTGCTCTGGCTTCGGTTGCTGAGGTTATTTTCTCTTAGTCTTTTTTACTACTTGTAGTTCAAAAAACGTTTCTACCATAGTCTTACAAAGGTTTTCTTCAAAGGTGTTCTTCAAAACTCTCTTCAGTACTTTTTATTAGGCTATTTAAATAAGTACTCATATAAATTCACTTTATTATCAGTACATTCTCTGTTCCACTGTCGTAATTTTGCATTTTTTTTTTTTACAAATACTTTCCTGGTCACAGCTTAATAAGCTACTATGTCTTGTTCCATTAATCAAAACTCAATTTCGTGCAACTTGTTACTCAACATCATCCTTTGACTATACCTGTCCCATTTTTTTTAATCTGATCAATTTTCAATTTTAAAATTCTTTATACAACCATTTTTTTGATTTTTTTGACGATAAATTTCATCAAATCATTTATAAAAATACTAGCTGAAAGAAATCAGAAAATTATGTTTATAAAAAATAGGCAAAAAATTAAACAACTATGACTGAAGAAACATTTGTTTTTTATAATTTAAATTTAAAAAGTTTTTATTTATGGTAATAATATTTTGATTTATATTCAGGTAGTTTTTACGTTGTTATTGTTTTTATTTTTGTTAACTTTTTTGGTAATAATAGACTGGTATCCAAAACAGAAGATAAATATTTGTAAGCAGAAACTCAACGGTGTAAATCCTGCATTTATAACAAGGTATGAATCAATTTTCGCATCCAGGGTTACCAGGTTTGGAAATCATAAAGTAAACTTTTTCTTTTTCAAGCATTGTTTTAGTTATTGTTTTTTTTTCCAGCTCCAAACAAAATTTGCATTTTGTCACAAAATAAAACTTAGATTTGTTCCGTTTTTTTTATTTTTACTATTTTCAATTATTGGAATTTACTTCCAATCATTGAAAATCCACTTTAAAGTGACCTGTTTTTAATTACCATCAACTTTTCACTGTTTTTTGTATAAAAAAGAATTTTTTTCGAATTAATGTGTAAGTTATTGTTATTTCTTTTTTCTTTAAAGCAACAAAAACAGTTCCCGTTGCTATTGTTTTTAAAGAACCTCTTCTCTATATGAGAAATATCGGTTGTTTGATTACGGCCCCACTGTTTTCAAAAAGAGACTACCTATTAAACGTGCAATCTTTGATAATTTAGAGCTTTTCATAAGGCACATTGTTTGACTCTATTTTAATTACTAATCACTAATCGCATAAGTTACTCATTTACCAAATAGAATAAATAAAAAACATGCAAAAACAATGTTCAACTTTTATAATAAATGACTTAATGAACTTTTGACATATTAAAATTACAGCAAAAGCTATAAACTAATGAATTTGAGAAATAGCAAAGGTATAAGTCAATTCAACTTGTTTCTCCGTGTAGCGGCTTTGTTTTTAAAGTTTTGTGTTTCTAAATCAAATGGTTAAGAAAAGGATGTAATAACATTTAAACATTTGTAATAACATTTAAAATAATGATCATGAGCATTCTCTTTGACTGTAAACCAATCAAAAAATTTTCTGTTCTCATTGCAATCAAGAAATTTTCTGTCATCATTGCAATCAAGAAATTTTCTGTTTTTTAGTAAGTCACTATTTTTTTTAATTTCATGCGTTTTAACTTTATTTAATGTTTACTATGTTGTATTGTTGTTTTTAGTGAAGAACTTCGAAATTCTTTTTTACATACACGAGACCAACTGTTGTTGGAATCTTATATCAGCATCGTTGAAGGGTCCTCTCAACACAATATACGTAAGAAATTATTAGATCGAACTAATAATCCAGAAAAAGAATTTTTAACAGTCGAAGAGCAAATTGATTGTTTAGTAGATCAAGCAACAGATCCTAATTTGCTTGGTCGTGCATGGATTGGATGGTTTCCGTGGATTTAAAAACAATTCATAATAATAATTTACATTTGATTAAAAAAAAAATAAAAAACAAGTAAATTTTTTTCATTGTAAATATATTTTAGTAATATACAACGAACTGTTCTATAATTTTAGTTAAGCTTTTAGTAATATTGCAGCTGTTAGCAGTTTTATTAGTAATATAAATTGAATTGCAATTAATCCAATTAATTTTTCGTAATATAAAATGCATCCAATAAAATGCAGCCAATCAAACTGATATAAAATGCATTTGAAGCCAATTCTTTTAATCAATTCAATCCAATCAATCAATCCAATGAACAGCCAATAAAACTAAAATAAACTGCATTTGATGCCAATCCTACTAATAGAAGGGGAGAGTGGGCCACCATAATACATTTTTAATTTTTGCTTTGTAACAATTTTTTTAATACGTTTTTATTTTAGACGATTGGTTTAATTTATAGGATAAATTTATAAATTAACAAAATATAACAAGTTAAACTTGTAAGACTATTTTGAGTAAAAATATAATTTTTTATCCAGAGTATCTTATTACTAAGTCATTAAAAATAAAAAATATAAAACTTAAAAAAAAAATCTTGGTATTTATAATTCAAATAATGCACCAATGGTCCAAATCATATTTCAGTAAACCAGTTAATAAATCGTTTTAAATGTCATTTTTAAGCATCAATAAATAATAGCTTTGAATGGAAATTGGATTTCCTAATATTCTATTTACTTAAATCTTTTAGAAATCGACTGTAAATATTAAAATAAATAATGTTTAGGATTGTTTATGACACAATGCATTGTGTTTTAAGATATATTTAGTTGTTTGCAGTTTTAGGGTTGTTTGCAGTTTTAGTTGTGGTATTAGTTTTAATTGTGTTAGTAGTTTTAGTTGTGGTATTAGTAGTTGTTTTTAGTTTTAGTTTGCAGTTTTAGGGCGGTAGTTTGTAGTTTAGTTAGTGGTTTTAGTTGTGGTGATTGTTTTTAGTTTTAGTTTCAATTTTAGGGTTTTTAGGGCCTGAAACTGTAACGTAGTACTCCATTAATGGATTACTGCATTGCAGTTTTAGGGCCCCCGCAGGCCTAATGATGGCAAATGATATAATTTTTTTGTAGTAAAAAAAAAAAAAATTTTAATTAATAATTTTTTTTTAAAAAAACATAGCTGTACTAGTAACTGCTTCAGCATATAAAAGTGATTGTCACCAGTGACGGATACAGGAATCTTGGGTGGGGGTTTCTTGGATGTTGAAATGTTTTTGTATTTTGTACCATATTTTTGTTTCCTTAAAAAAAAGGCCCCGTTATTTTTATACTATTTTTAGGACTTACAATGTTTCATAATGCCCCCCAGTCTCTTCTAGTATAAAACGCATTGCAGCAAATTAGAATATTAGTAATATAAAATGCATGGATATTTTCCTATGGAAATTTCATGGGATTTCAATTTCTATGGGAAACCATGTTTCACTCACAGTAGGGAGTTTAGACAACTTTTTTAGCAACTGTAAATATATTTTTTATTTTAATTACATTTGATTCCTTAATAAATTTCATTTCCAAAAAGGTTTCAACCACTTCTGTAGCTTATTTAGTTCCAAAGATATAAGTATTTTAACATTTTCAGTTCATAGACTTTTTTGGAAATATTTTCTTAAAGTATATCGTTAAATTTTTGGCACCGAAAAAAAAACTTTTTTATAGTTTTTTTTTTTCTTGCGCGTTAAAAAACTTTTAATAAAATTTTATTTGAATTTTAATAACAATTTATAAATATAAATTTTTTGCGCGTTAACCAACTTCCAAAAAAAAAATTATTAGAAAATTAATAACAATTTATAAATACAATTTTTTTTAACAGTGAAATATGTTTAAACTTTTTTTAACATAACTTAAATTTTTAAATGTTTCAATTTAACGTTTAGCGTAACAAAATTTTGAACGTAATAAAACTTTGAAAAATATTAATTTAAATGACCTTTTATATAAACTTTCTTAAGGTCCCCACCAATTTAGAAATCTTTTTTAGAAAAAATCAATTATTTAATAAAATATTTACGATATATATATATATATATATATATATATATGCATATATATATATATATATATATATATATATATATATATATATATATATATATATATATATATATATATCCCAGTAAGCACAAGACGCATTTTAGACACTTATAGACGTCTAAAACTAGTCTAGGTAAAGACGCACTTTTATAGACGTTTTGAAGACATCTTTTAGACGTCTTTTATGAATGCGTTTTTAAAATAACGTTTAAAAGGCGTCTTTTTAAAAGATAAAAAGACGTCTAGAAGACGTCAATTTTTAAGACATCTTTTAGACGTCTTTAATAAATGCGATTTTAAAATGACGTTTAAAATGCGTCTTTTTAAAGTTTAAAAAGACGTTTAAAAGACGCATTAAAAGACGTCTAGATCAAGGCTGAAAGACGTCTTTTCTGAGACCTGTTTATAAATATGTCATTATGACTTCTTTTTGACGGCTTTGTCATTACGCGTTAAGTAGATGTCGTATATTCAAAGTAAAAACATAGTTTTTATTATTTTCAATAATTTGTTTAAGTTTTAAGTGTAAATTACTTTAAATTAAATTACTTTTTTACACAATTGCTAAAATTGTTGTCACAGGAATCACTAAAATAATTGCTATAATATTAATATATCTTTTTTTTATTAATAATTATTTTGCTTTTTTAATAGATAGTTGACTGATCATGATAATAAGTGAAAATGGCAAGAATAATATATAAGTTAAATATCAGTATTTTTAGTTTTTATACACCCACAAGCCAAATAATAAGTCAAGTATGCGGTCAAAAATTAGCTAGCTAATCGTATATTAATTTTATTATAACTAAAGGTAAGTTATAAATGTTTTAAATACTGTTTTGATATATATTTGTTATTGTTATATATTATGCGTCAACCGTTTGTGGTGATTACAGCAATATTATTTTGATTGCTGGTTCCTATGTATATTTTGCATATACGAAATTATAACAATATATGATTTTAGAAATACAATGAATATATACCACATACTACGCGAAAATGTTACGTCATGTACTTAAATTCATCTTGATAAAAAACGTCTAAAATACGTCTAAAACGCGTTTTTATAAAGACGTCTTTATTTAGACGTCTTTTAGCCTTATGATCTAGACGTCTACAAGTGCGCTTTTTAGACCTCCTTAAAGACATCTTTTAAACGTCTTTTAAACGTCTTTGTGCTTACTGGGATATATATATGCATATATATATATATATATATATATATATATATATATATATATATATATATATATATATATATATATATATATATATATATATATATATATATTGATCAAATAAATATGTCAAAATGTGTGTACTTTGACCAAAATAGGTTTTTGAGGTCCTTAACAACGCCATAGCAACGGATTTTTAAACAAGTTTCAAAGATATTATTGCTTAGAAGTTTTAACTCGTTCAAACTTCTAAGCAATAATATCTTATTTCTACAGCTTTATATTTATTATGTGCTTTATAATTAGTGGAGGTTTTTAATTAAGACATGCTTCTTTTTGTAATATAACAAACCTTTTCTTTGTTTTTTTGTATTTAACTCAAAACTTTTAGATTGGGACCATATGCAAACTTGAAATTTTCATGAGTACTTTTTTTATTGTTCGACTTAGGTAATGAACCAGAGTTACAAATTAATATGATGTCAAAATATGTTTAATACGTTTTTTTCTTGCCTTTTTTGTTAAATGGTTTTATAAATCTATTATAAGTTACTTTTAAAATGTTTTATGCATATTCAATGCATGATTCTGGTTCATAAAATATCAAAAAAAACGTGGCCCCAAACAAAACAGACCAAAAAAGTTGAAATACGCACAAAATAAAGATGAATCTAAAATTTATTTTCACACAACAAGAAAAATATTAGTCAACAATTTTTAATAATTTCAGTGTAATCATAGATTCAAAAACGAAATTTAACAGCTTAGTGTCTGTTATTTAGACTCTAAGCGGTTAAACTACCTTAAAAAAAGAGTAACCTACTGTTCAAAAAGTTAGAGGATAGCCGGCAGCTTTAAATGTTTCTTTAAATTTCTTTTTTATTATAATTTTAAAAAACTATATATATATATATTAATATATATATATATATATATATATATATATATATATATATATATATATATATATATATATATATATATATATATAGCCATCAAACAATTTTATAAAAAATTTGCCTTGGCTATCCCGTTCATAAATTAGACAAAATTGTCTAACTTATTTAACGAAGTGCACCAACAAGAAGGTAAGCCATAGGACTTTGCACTCCATCAGTGAGCTGTCATTTTGTCTAAGGTCAGCCCTCCATTTTTAGATTCTTTCCTTCATTTGATAGGCAGTTCATGTATAAGTAATATTAACTCAGCCTAAGGTTAGCGCTCCATTTCTTGATTCTTTACTTTACTTAATAGGCATTTCATGTAAAGATTTTTTCTTTGTTATTTTAATTTTAATATTCATAATAATGTGCAATTAAGCATAGAGATAAAAATGTTAATTTATATTATAAAAATATCTTTAAATTAAACAAAATTGGTACATATAAAAATATCAGACTCATACCATTTATAAAGATAAAAACCACTGTATAATAAAAGAATTAAGATAAATACATACTACAACATAATTCTAAATTTTTAATAAATAAAATTACCTCATAATCATAAAAAGGTAAAAAGAACAACATCACCTTTTTCAAAATCAATTGATAAAGGAAATGACCATACTTCATCAGGTTTGTTATCATACTTAACAAGATATGTGGTTCGTTAGCATTTAATTGATCAATTTGTACTACTTGTGCACGTTCTCAAAATACTTCAAGAGAATCTTTTTCTCTAACACGATGTTGTATAGAAAAACCTACAAAATCAGATGGATTGTTAATAAATATTGATAGGGAATATTTTTTTTGGTGCTCTGTTAATTTTTTTAGTTTTGCATCCTGAATTTTTTCCATTAATTTTTTTTTTTTTTGCTTTCAACAGCTGCATCATGTATTATACATGGCTTTGATTTATTACTTATAACATAAGTAATAATTCAAAGCCTTATATAATACATAATTTTATAATAATATAAAATAAGTAAAAGACTTTAAATAGGTAGGCTTATAAAATTAGGTAGGCACATAAAAATTTTAAACTGTTTATATATGACTATTATATATCATTGGAAAGAGCTTTAAATTAGTATTAAAATGACAAAAATTTTATAAAAAAAGAATGATTCTATAAAAAGTTATGCAAGTTTAAGTATCAAAATTTAACAACAGGATTACTCAAGAAAACTGCGACCAACATTAAAATTTTACGTTCGGCTAACGGTAGTTTTGTAATTGAACATTTTTGCAAACTCGCACAATATTTTGAACAAAAAGTCAAAGTAGCGAATATAATAATTTTGTTAATCAAAATATATATTTTGATTAACAAAATTATATAAGAATAATAAAATAAGAAATATATTTCTTATGTAAAAAAAAAAAAAAAAAATCAAATTAATTTCCTTAGGTATATAACAAATATTGCGAACATCATATAAAAACGATTATAATTATATTGCGTACATTTTAAAGACAAAAATATTTTACAGTAAAACGCTTTTTCCTATCAAGTATAAATTTTATAGAATATAGGAAAAAACGTGTCGCTGAACTATCTGATGTATTTTTTTCTGTCTCTATTTTATTGTAGTTATAGTTTAAAATTTTTACTCCGTTCCACAAAAATTTTTAATTACACTCTTATAAAAAAACATGTTTTAAAAGTATTTATTTTTAGTGGGGCCTTAAAAAATAGTGGAACTAGTCCAATTGCAAAAAGATTCATAAGCGAATTTTTTTTAACCTCTCATTAAAATTTATTAAAAATACATAAGAGCACACAGAAAACGGGTCACGGTTCCTAGTTATGTCAAATAAGTTAGCTCTATTGGTTTGATTTTATCTTAAAGTTTAATTTTATTCTGTAAAGAATATACCAATACGAAGTAACAGTTTCAAAGAGAAAAAATATTGTTAACATAACTAAAGTATCTTTAACATAGACGACATTTGCTTATTATATATTCCATTCGAAACAGATTTCCTTATAAAGCAAAAGGAAAGCATAGAAACGGGTCACGGATCCTAGTTATGTCAAATAAGTTGGCTCTATTTGTTTGACATTTTTTAAAGCAACTTTTCTGCAACAAAATCTCAACTAATTCTTTCAAACTATTTTTAACACCGGTTTTAGCAAATTATTAATCTAATATAGCTATGATTTGAACCGAAAATCTCGATCCGTATTTACCAAGGTAATAAAAGTATAAATGGTTTCTATTCATATATAAAAACATAACGAAAATATAAAGAAAAACAAAGCAAAATGAGCAATGTATCTATAATTCACTATAATTCTATAGAGACACTATATACAATTCACTACAATTCTATAGAGACTATTCCAAAAAGAAAAAATTTACAAATTTGTGTGAGAAGAAAAACACATTTTTCTTGAGATAAAAATAAAAAATTTAAATTAAAAAAAGTTACAAAAAAATATTATATTTTAACATTAACATTAACAGGTATCGGAAGTACTTTATAAAATCAAATGGAATTGTTTTTTTATTGTATAGTTTTAGTAAATGGTATAAAAATTAACAAAACTTCCCTTTGGCTTATAGAAAACGATTAACATTAAGAGAAGGAATTCGACCTAAAAATGTAACAAAATTATTGAAAACACTTTAAAGTAAACGTACTCTATTAATTTAAAAAAAAACTCAAAAATGTGATATAAAATAACAAACTTACTTTGAGAGATTTTTTTGTGTGCGTATTGTGAAAGTTTCAAGATTTATTGTTGCAAATTTGGATTATAAGCTCTTTTTAAAAAAAAGCAATACTAAAAAAAATCAAAAAAATATAAATCTTTACATTTTAATATAAAAATTGAATCCTTGGCTTTTAGTGAATGATTATATATAATCAGTTTCAGTAATGAAACAATCCAATAATCATTTTTAACGATAGACACCGACGTGAAGGTAAACCAAGTCGTCTATCAACACAAAACATCACAACAATAACATCACACAATTAACAAATAGCACAAAACGTTACAGTAAACACTTAATAACTGAAACCAAAAAAATCGACCAAGAAATTAGCTTATTAGAAAATGTTGAGGATTATTGGAAGTGTATACCATAATTAACTAGCAGTAAGCAACCCGTAATACGGGTTAGTAGTAAATAAATCATTACTAACAATTTGATATTTATTTATTTTCTCTAATAAAATATAAATTTAATTATACAGTAAGCAACCCGTAATACGGGTTAGTAGTAAATAAATCATTACTAACAATTTGATATTTATTTACTTTCTCTAATAAAATATAAATTTATTTATACATTTTGTTAGTTGAGCTCACTTTTATTTTTCTTGGCTTCATAGTTTAAGAGAACTCTTAGCTTCATTAAAGATAAAGTTAACCATTTCTTTTGCAATGTTTAGACATTGAATGCGCAAATCACAACCATGTAGTAGTTAAAAATGACTTGAATTATATGCACAGAACATCAATGTCAAACTTTCAAATTCCGTAAAATTGTTTAGGTAAATATTGGGAATATATTTTACTCTTAATTTTGCATTAAGCTGAGTCGTTTCTTTTTTTTTAAACTTTTCATTTTACTGAGTGAAGTGCTTAAAAAAATGTCACTATCGCACCTAAACTTTTCAATATTTTTAATATACTTTTTAAATATTTTTAAAACATCTACAATATTACACCTAAACTTGTAGGCATAGAAGTTGGATATCCGGAAAAACTTTAGGTTGAAAAATATATCGCAATTGCGGAAAGGGCTTAGCCCTGCATACGGATCCTATATTATTATATGATAAATACTATTACTAAACCAACCTTTTTTTTAATTAGTAATCCAGCAGAAACTAGTTTATAAAAAAACACTAAAGGAATATATCGATTTACTTTATAGCTAACGTATACCAACATATTTATTTCAGCATACATCCAATCCATATTTATACTAATTTTATAAAATGTCCGGAATACATTTTGCCTTAACTTGGCGTTAAATTATTAGTTTTATTTCATTAATTTTTGTATAGATCAGGTTAATAATAAAAGCAATTGGATTTTACTCAATATTTTTGAAGTAATTATTCAGCTTTAATAAAATTGATAAAATCATATAAGACAGTTAAAAAATATATTTAAACCTTTGTTCACTTTTTGAAAATCCGTAAAAAAGGAAGTATCAAGTTTACATATCTTTAAAAAAAATTTATTTACATGATATATAGTTAAATATGTAACAAAAATATTTTAAAACAGAGGCATATATAAAACACATTTATCTTAAAAAAACATAGTTGAAGCCACCATTTACAGCACCGAGGAGCCAAGCATAGCCTATTGTAAAGAAAACCATATCAAATAATTTAAAATATTTATTACCGATAGGGACGACAATTAAACATATTTAAAAAGCTACGTGATTCCATATTAGTAGGATTGTTATAGAAAAGTATATTAAAAAAGTATATTTAAAAAGTATATTTAAAAAAAAGTGTATTAAATAGAAAACAGATTTTTAAAAACTATTTTTAAAAATTTTGTAAGCATTTTGCCAATGGTGTTTAATTTTGAAACCAATATCTTTAATGGAAAGCCGACTTGTTTAACTAATCTCATTCAAAGAACAAAATTATTAACACTTAAAGATAAAGAAAAAAAAAAGAATGAGATATAAACAATCGTACTATAGTATTATATAGATAAGTAGATATATATGAAAAAAAATAACAACTGGAAAACAGCAGACCTGCTTTTGGTAACCTATTGTGATACTGCAGCAGTTGCTGTAGGGATGCAGCTGTTCTTTTTGGTGTTGTTTAAAAACGTTATTATTATGTTGACTTTTAGTAAACTTTAGTTTAATTTAAAAGACATCACAACGGATGTAAAATACTCATAATAAAAAAAGCAAAACATAAAATGCTTCAAGGAGCCAAACTATAAACATTAAAGATAAAGAATCGAATCGAGATAAATAAATTGTATTTATATAGCTAAATATATTGCCGTGGGTTTTGGTAAATTTTAAAAGCAGTGAGTTCAATAAATAAAACTACTAAATAATTGTTTTTAACAAAATAATGCAGCATCATTATATTATGATAATTGGATAATGAATCAATTTAACTATATTTTGAAGTTCAGGTTTAATTGGTGAGAAAACAATAAAAAATTTCATTAAAAAAGATCAAAACAAATCAAATATACAACATAATAAATATTAAAAAAAAAAATTACAAAATTAAAATTAAAAAAAATTACAAAAGAAAAAAATTACAAAAAAAAAAAAAAAAAAGCAGCAACCAAAAAGTCATAAATATCTCTACTAATAGAAAACATTTACAACCTTTTGGTTGCTGTTTATTCTTCGGTGTCTCCTAACACCCTGGTATGGATGAGCCCTCCATTTGAAGAAGGGCTCATCCATTCTGCCATAACCTCTCCATTTGTTGAAGGTCCTCTCTGAGAGAGGTCCCGGGTGTTGGGAGCGGTAAGTTTTATAATGATCGTATGATAAAGAATCTAAAGTTACAAATAAAAGAATATAATAAAAATTATACATTAGCAATTATGTAAAAAAAAATTAGCATAACCTCACCATTTTCATTCGAAACAGAAGATGTTAAAAAAAAAAAGAGAGCTAATTAAAAAGGGTTAAATGCAACATTTTGTATTTTAATAAAAATCATTTATCATCATTTGCTAAATGAAGTAAAATGTGGGCATGCGGCAAACCACGCTTTTGAAACTTAATAACCTGAACATGCGTTACAACTTTGCCTAATAAACCATGTTTGAATATATCATTGAGGAGGTTATTTAAATTGAATTTAAATACTCGAGTAACCAAATCAGGTCTATCATTCGCATTCTGACCCGGATATAAATTTTCTGTTATTTCACGTCATTTTGGGTTGCAAGTAAAAGTTATAAAAAGATCTGGTTTACCATACTTTTTAATAATCGCCATAGCATCTTCAAAGTTTTCTTTTAAAGCTCTAGGACTTCCTACATAAGATGATGACAAAACTACTACTCGTCCTGGTCTAATATTACGATCATTGGCAATGTTGTTAATATGTTCATGTAAGGCATCATTCTGCTCGCTTCTCAGCTTATTTTGATTATTTCTGATAAAAGCAAGACGCTGGCCTTCAATTTTTACATATGCATCTACAGCATATTGCTGAAATAGTTTCTTGCCATAAAATAATGAACAGAAAAATTGCCTAGCAGAAAGTCTACAATTGTAGAACTGAGATAATGTAACATGATTTCTAACCAGAGTGGTACGCTCAGGGTTATGCACCAACTGATTATGCCAACCAGCATCACCTCTTGGGAAAAATAGCGGATAAACCATAGGATCCAAGTTGGCTGACATACTTGATAAAATTTTTAAAGGATGACCTCTTGGGTAAATAACAACTTCCCTGGAAGTTGGGGGAGCACCATCTTCGCCAACAAATACAACTGCAACTTCATCATGTGAAGGTAGATTATAACGACGTATATCACCGCCTTCAAGTAAAGACATTTTTACAACAGAAGCTGAGCGACCTTCTATAGCCGCCTTACGAATTTCTTCATCTTCTACTTCAGCCATGTTTTTAAATGCAAGAGCAAACGGACTTTGTTCCATAATTATAGTTTGCAATTGAAACATTAAATCACGTAAACAAAGATCATTACCACAGTGTTGCATTCTAAAATTTAGTGCAGCAAGTGGATCATAAATATATAGTTGAGAATATATTGGTGGAATATCTTGATCTGGCCTAAGATTACCTACACGATGAAAAATCTGGCCACATATTTTAAAACATGGAAGCCCATGATTCATTGGTTGAACTACATTTGCTGTAAAAGAAGCAAAAGAAAGGCAGGCATTATAATTTTGAATATGTTTTAAAAAATTAGCATTAGCATTACGATCTACATAACTCCCTGTAAATAAATCCTGTAAAGCTTGTGTAATTGGTGAAAGTGGAGGCAAAGCTACCTTACCATAAGGGCAACATAGAAAATGTATTTCATTTGCAAATTTCTTAGCACCACAGTGCTGACAAATTTGATTCATTTCTCCTAAATAATTATAATCTGGAATAGCATTACTTCTCGCTATAGAATACATTCGTCCTTGTCTAACAGCTCTTCTTTCATTTTGGCGACGATTAACATTATCTCGATCGAGCCTATTTCTTTCATTTTGGCGACGATTAACATTATCTTGATCGAGCCTATTTCTTTCATTTTGGTGACGATTAACATTATCTCGATCGAGCCTATTACTTTCATTTTGGCGACAATTAACATTATCTCGATCGAGCCTATTTCTTTCGTTTTGGCGACGATTAACGTTTTCTCGATTAAGCCTATTTCTTTCATTTTGTAAATGATTATTTTCATCTCGCCTAAGTCTATTTCTTTCATTTCGTCTACGACTATTTTCAACACGCCTTATAGCACTTACATCATTTTGTAAATACATAACTTCATCTTGCCTATCATTCATTTCAATGTCATCATTTTGATTAAACGTATTTATCAAAGCAAGACAAATTATTTCTTTTTTTTACTACTCTAAAGTTAACAATAAAATAAAAAAACTTAAAAAATAACTCAAAAATTTAAAAAAAAAAATTCTCAAAACAAATATATAAAGAATCCAAACTAATGCAAAACAAAATTAATTTGCCATCATCAAAAGTAATACAGGTTACTTAAGTTTATTTGATAAAAGTTAAGAAAAACCTGCAACTATATTAGCAAAAACTTAACACAAAAAGTTAAAATTTATTCTAATTCTAATAAAGAAAAAAAAATTTAGAAACAAACAATATATCTTCGCAGACAGCGTCATAAGGCATGCGTTGGGAGAAAACATTGAACAAAACGTGTAATAAAACTTATTAACTCGTTATGTACAGTAGAAAACGGGTTATTAACGCAGGTTTATAAATTTTTTTCCCCCAACACACTATTACGCTGCCGCAACTCCAAGGATATACATAGTTATATAATATATAATATATTATATAACTATGTATAATATATAATATATATATATATATATATATATATATATATATATATATATATATATATATATATATATATATATATATATATATATATATATATATATATATATATATATATATATATATATATATAGAACTATTTATTAGCGAAAACATATGAAAACCAAAATTTTTTATATAACATATATAGTATATTTGATAAATAAACCTCTACAATTTTTTTGGTTCAACAACTTGATTATGATTAATAAAAACTCTGTAAATATAAACTTTCTAATGATCTAAGTCTTTATAAATTAGATATTTTGTTTTATATCTTAATTTTAAATTAAATAAATTATATATATCTTAACTATAAAATAAATCTTTATAAATTAGATATAAATAGAAAAACAAACATATAATAACACAATTATGTCCTAAACCAAAATTCAATCATGCAAGGCAAATTATTAAACTTTTTAAAAAGAAAAAAAACATAATTTTATTTATAACAAAATGTTGTCATGGTTTTTATCCCAATTATTAAAAGCATTTGAAAGCATGAAACTACCCATAAATATCTTTTAATGGTAGACACCATCTAAGAATTATAGTAATCTATATCTCTTTATAATAATACTGGACTTAATAGTAGTAGTAGTAGTAGTAGTAGTAGTAGTAGTAGTAGTAGTAGTAGTAGTAGTAGTAGTAGTAGTAGTAGTAGTAGTAGTAGTAGTAGTAGTGCGCCTTTGAGCCTGTTTGACACGATACTCTTTGCAACCATTGCATCCGTAGGTAGTGACGAGAAAGAGTCTTATAAGAAAACGCGAGCAAACGTGAAACTCATATTGCACGTACATAAACTTCATGTTATGTAATGTTAAAATATGCTTAAACATATATCAAGTTCAACAGTTTGATTTTCACTTAAGAACTGCATTTCGTCAACCTTTGCTTAATTTCTAATCTTTTGTGTTTTTATCCGTTAAAAAACAATTTTTATATAATTTGAAATCTTCAAGACATAACGTGACAGCGTAGTAGAGTGGTTAGCGCGCTCGGCTTTAAACCAAGTTAGCCGTGGTTAAGCCCTACCATCGGCGACCTTCTTTTTATTTTTTTTGCGCATGTGTCATTATTGAGATACTTATGTTATTTTAGTTAAACTTTTCAAGTTTATTTACAACTAAATTGAGCAAGGAAAATTAGTAAAAAACATGTTTATATATAGAATATAAAATCTATATAACTTTTGATTAGCATTTTAAACAACAAAACCGCGTGCCAAGCTGATGAACTTGCCATGCGGCGACCATAACTTTTTTTAAAAATGGTAAGGGGGCTTAAAAAGTATATTTTTATTTAGAATATAATTAAAGATTTTAATTTTATATGTACACTAAATTATTTTATAAAATTTATTGTTTCTAAAAATAATTAAAATTTAAACTATTTAATATTAGCATAATACCGATTTCTAATCTTTTGCATTTATATCTGTTAAAAACAATTTTTATATAATTTTGAATCTTCAGTTCTTAATGCGTCAGCGTAGTCGAGTGGTTAGCGCGCGGGGCTTCGGAACATAGCTTCCGTGGTTCGCGTCCTACCGTTGGCGACTACAGTTTTAATTTTTTTTTTAGATTTTTTTTAATACAAATTCAAATACTTATAAAGTTTTATAGATATTGTATATCGACAACATATGTAAAGATATTAATCAAAAGTTTGATCCTCGCATTTTGACACAAAACCAACTTCGCTAACGAGAGAAAAAAAATCGTTCACAAATTTTAAAATTTTGTTTTTTCGTGAAATTTAATGCGGTAGTGGTGTAGTGGTAGAGCGCTCGCTTCATAAACGAGTGGTTCCGAGTTCGATCCCCACCACGTCCCTGGTAGTACCGCGCTCGACTCGTTTCTCCGCGCAGCGGCTTTGTTCGTCAAGGTTCGTGTTTCGGAGTTATAGAGTTGAGAGAGGGTTATAGCCACAAATAAGTAGCCTCCTCGTCTGTAGTGGCCTTCTCGGCCTTGAGGAGGTGAATTAAAATTAAAAAAAAAAAAAAAAAAAAAGTCTTTTAACACTTAGTTTCCAACTTTCTTGACATATTCCAAGTCTTTTTGAGAAAAAACTTTGTTGATCAAATATACAAAAACGGAAATTCAGCTTTTTTGTACATGATAAATATCGCTGTGGTACAAAGTGCCAACCTAGGTTTTTTAAACAAAATGCCAATCGAGTTTTACTTCCACGCGGTTTTAATCACCACGAGGCTTAGTTAAATGCTTAGTTAAATACTTAAAGATACTTTTTAAGGCTTAAAAAAAGAATTTTTTACAAATTTTTTCTTGTATCTCTTTAATCCTTGACTTTTGGATTTAGAATTATTACATTGATAGTAACATTATCATATTATTATTTTTAGATTATTACATTGTTTGATATTTTTTATAGAATTTAGATAAAAGCGAGAAAAAAAAAAATGGTGACTCTAAAATCCTTTAGGATTTTAGAGTCACCATTTTTTTTGACATAAGTTGCAAGAAGTGTCTCGCAAACGCCATTTATGTTAAAGTTAGTGTTTACGCAATCAATAAGTTTAATCTTCGTATCTAGGACATTAAAATTTATCATTTAGATGTTTTCATTTGATTGAGATTTTCTTGCGTAATAAACCGGATAATAGTTCTTATGAACTGTAAGCACGCGGATAAAGTGTGCATCAGTATCCTAAAGACCCGTATTTTACGGGTCATGACAGCTAGTTTTCAAAATTCACATGTATAACACGAAGCTTTAAATTTAAAAGTACAATTTAAAAAAGATTACAATAAACTAATTACTTATAAAATTTTAAAAAGATTTTATAAATACTCAATGTCTACTTAGACATTTTGAAAAGATTACAATTTTGAAAACTTGAAACTTTAAATTTAAATTTTAAAAAACTGAAACTTTAATTCTATCTCAAAGAAAACAGATATATATTGAAAAGTTTTTTCTATTTCTTTTTAAAAATTTAAAAATGCTTTTAAACTTGCTCCCTCCAATATAATTATGTAATATATATATAGTATATATGATAAATAAACCTCCACAATTTCCTTGGTTTAACAACTCGATTATGATTAATAACAACTCTGTAAACATGAATTTTCTAATAACCTAAATAAATTACAGATAGACAAACATAAATAACACAATTAAATCCTAAGCCAAAACTCATTCATGCAAGACAAATTATTTTATATTTATTGAAGAGCCAGAAACATATTTTTTTTTCAAAGAGCAAAAGTATTAACAATATTAAAATTTATTTATATCAAAATTTTCAATAAAAATTAAATTAAGATAAATTTATAACAAAATGTTGTCATGGCTTTTATCCCAATAACCAAAACTATGTGAAAGCATGAAACTACCCATAAATATATTTTAACGCTAGACACAATCTAAGAATTAAAGTAATCTATAACACGAAGCTTAAAATTTAAAATTACAATTTAAAAAAGATTACAATAAATTAATTACTTTTAAATTTAAAAAAAATTTAGATTACCTATAATTTTAAGCTACTAAACATTATCTACTTAGTATCAACTTGGACATTTTGAACTCGTACCATGAAAGGTTGAAAGGAAATCTTTAAGAAAGCACGCGGTAAAGAAAAGTCTAGAAACTACTTAAAAAGTGTGTTTTACAGATACAGAACCGTACCGTAACTATAAAACAATACGCGTAACTATGCGCACTAATAATATTCATTCGGCTATTCATTATAGAGATTATATCAATTGGAATTTTAAAATTAATTCAAGTTATTAAGGGTTATTGAGTTATCCAGATTTTATTGAAATTTTTTTATTTACTAACAGCATAACATACTTATAAGTACACATTTTGTGATTACAAACAGACTTGATTATGTGTTTTATGTCAGTACACCGCTTGGCTAGGAAGAACAACACTCTTGCATTAAACAAAACCAAGGCACATATTTAAAGTACACCGCTTGGCTAGCAAAGACAACACTCTAACCGTAAAAAAAACCAAGTCACAATATTCAAAGTACACCGCTTGGCTAGCAAGAACAATACTCTTACTGTAAACAAAGGCAAGTCACACTACTTTGAAACCATGGAAACAGCATAATAAATACTTTTAAACTATAAAAGCCTAACATTATAACACATAATACACTTTATATATAACAGTCATTTACAAATTTATTAAACATAAATACTTACAAAATATATACAAAATATATACAAAATATAACCTTAACATATATAAACACATAATAAAAAACAGACAATACCGTATCAAATAACACATAAAGCATAATATTATTATCATAATTTATCATAATTAAATTATCATACTTATCAAATCATCGCTTAAGATGTCTGCAGATAATATTTGCTCATATTGTATTCAACAGCATCATAGTCCTCATTTTCATTTGGTTTCCAATAGAAAACTATATATAAAGCTTTATTTATTTTTTAATGCTAAGAAGCCTGCCATAGTACATATCTTGGCTTTTAGCGTCAGCATTATACCACATGTGGCATATATTTCTTCCAACAGCATCTCCATTAAGAATGTCTTCAATATCATCATTTTCCAGATCTGGGAAAAGTTGCTTTACCTGTAGAGGTACGCGTTTTTTAATATTTTTTCCAGTTTTCTTCTTTCTTTCTCCTTATTTTGAAGCTTTTTAGCCATGCGTTTAATCAATTCTGCCTTCATTTCTTCATGGCATTGCATGTTTGCTAAGCGCTTTTTGCGAAAGAAAATCAACTGTCTTTTTCTTGCATGCGCGAATTTTTAAAGAAAAATAACAAAGTGTGGCATTAGGAGCTTCTTGCTTTGCAACACTAAACATAACCACAAGTTCTTCACAGTCAATATTATGTGGACGTGCTGATAATGTCTGGCACTTGAGTTGGTCAGTTAAAGTCATAGTAAACTGTCGCTCATACTGACGGTTAATAACACTAATGACAGCACTTTGACACCTGGCTAATGCGTCTCTCATTTCATCAGTCCTTGGGCAAAAGTCTATGAGTGATTGAAAAACTGGATCATTGAGATCATCTCCAAAAAAGTTTGTTTTTCGGTGAAGGTGACAGTTCAGTTCATATAGAGATTTATGATAAAAAGTGATTAACTTTGTTATAGTTGCATGGTTCACTGCCACTCTGTCACTCATTGTGTTAGTTATGTTGCTGATAATCGTGCTTTGTACATCAGTGTATTGTTTCTGGTAAAAGTCACTATTCAACTTGGCAAGATTATCCACAGACTTTGTAATATGACTCATATAGTCATAAAATGTACCACCAGCAAGCTGGTCAATGGCTACAACCATGCATAAAGATTCATCTGTTAAGTGCACAACATTGACAAGAACACCCTCTTGGGTTGTGACATCAAAACCAAGAGTCAAATTTTTTGTTGAGAATCTCAGCAGCCTGGAGTTCTATAATAATACCCAGCTTGCGCAACATTTGCTCCACAGTTTTGCAATGAGCAGACTTTTTTACATCTGGTGCTTTTGTACTTTTGTACTGCTGCATTTACTCTATCCTTTCCTGTAAATTAAGCATATCATTTTACAGGACACTAATTTTTACATTCTTGTCAGCATGTTGTTGACGTAAGATAACTTCTTCAGTAGACAGCTTTATTTGGGTGAATTGCAGCTCTTTTTTCAAACAAAAATTTAAAATTTGAAGCTTATTCAGCTGTAAGTTTAGACCTTGGACTTTTAATTTATTCCGCAAACTTCAAAATGTCTTTTTTTTGCGAACAATAGTCTCATTGAGATGTTTAAATCTTGGCCTTGTTATAATTTTTTCTTTCAACACCTTTACATCCTTTTTATGCTTTCGTTTTTTGGTAGCAATTTCAGTTGCAAAAACACTTAATCTCCGTTTTGTTTATGTTATGTTTAGGAGATGAGGCAACTGAAAGACAAAACAGTTTTACTTGAACTTGGGGTTGACAGAATAATTTATCATTATAATAATTATAAGCTTTATATCCATATATTTATCATCTGGTGATTTATCATCAATAATCTATTAATTATGTTATGATACCAATGATATTGTATTATGATAGTCTATGATTATGTGAGTGATATCTCACTCATTTATCATAACCAACTTGCATATACTTTTTATTATAATAAATTTTTTTTTTAAATTACGTTTAAAAATTATTTTATAATAAGTACCAAAAATAACTATAAAATATTACTATATAGTTCTTATCATTATATATCGTTTTCAAATCTATTATAGACACTTAAATATATATATATATATATATATATATATATATATATATATATATATATATATATATATATATATATATATATATATATATAGTATATATATATATATATACATATATATATGTATATATATATATATATATATATATATATATATATATATATATATATATATATATATATATATATATATATATATATATATATATATATATATATATATATATGTATATATATATGTATATATATATATATATATATATATATATATATATATATATATATATATATATATATATATATATATATATATATATATATATATATATATGTATATATATGTATATATATATGTATATTATATATATATATATATATATATATATATATATATTTATGTATATATGTATATATATATATATATACATATATATTCATATATAAATATATACTACTATTGTTATTATATATTATTATATAATTATACATATAGGGGGAGGGGGTTAACAACGATCTTTTAAAAAGATCGTTGCTAGACCCCCCCCCTGCCTACCTTTATTCTACCTTTATTCTCTTTATAAAAAGTTAAACTTAGGTACCTGTGCTGCAACAAACAATAAGGTGTCTGCTACATAATATTTTTTAATGAAATTTGGCATGCACTTAGAAAATAAGTTTCTGCACAGGAAAAAATAGATTTAAAAAAGTTATCAACATTCATTTTATATAAATTTTACATCTGATCAACAACGAATTTATTCAGAAACAGTTAATTTAATGATAGCGGTTGTAACTACTAAAAAAAGCACCACAAAAGTAATGTCTTACTTTTCAAATTTTTAAAAAATATATAATTTGGTTTAAAACTCTATAAAATAACACATTCTTACAGCACATAAGTACCTATATGCTGCAAAAAGTTAGGTGTCTGCTACCTAATACTTTTTAATGAAATTTGGCATGCACTTAGAAAATATGTTTTTTCACTGGGCCCAATAGATTTAAAAAAGTTATCAACATTCCTTTAATAAGAATTGTTTATCTGATCAAAAACGAAGTTTTTAAGAACCATATATTCAACGATAGCGGCGGTAATTATAAAAAAGAACAACACTAAAATAGTGTTTAACTATTCTACTTTTTAAAAAATATATATGTTGATATGAAGTTCTAAAGAATAACACAAGAAAATACATTCTTACAACACATACGCCTTGCACGCTTCACTAAAATGGTCGAAGTTTTTCATTACAAGATCGGCGCCGTAAATCGAAGGATACGCGCATAAGACTTACTGATTAACTGTTATAATTAAATCACTAATTGGTTAGCAACGACAACATCAACAACATAAAAATAAACCCACTTTATAATACTTTAGTAAAAACTTGTAATAAAATCTAAGGTAGGGGAAGTAGGGGCATAACCGCATAAGGAGGCACAACCGTTTTTTAACATTTCCCTTAGAAAAATATTATCTAATATGGCAAAAAATATACCACGCGTTAGTAAAACAGTTTCCTTCATTTTGCATATGTCAAAAAGTGTGCTTGTTACGTTTCTGTGAAATTGTGCATAATATTGTTTATTTTGATAAAAATTTTATATTTACAATATATTTTTCCAGACTTTTTTTTTGAGAATTAAGCAATATTTGATTTTAGTATTAAAGACATGTGTTATCAGCATTATTTCATCAAGTGAAAACCATTTTTGATATCAGCATAATCTATTAAGCAAGCTATGAAACTGAATTCTTTCTAAAAACTCTCTTCTGGGACAGAACTCTCTTCTGGAGCAGAACTCAAAATGTAAATATAAAGAACGCCTGCAAATTATGCAAACATGCAACAAAATCATCAAATAATCTGAGCTGTGAAAATTTTAAAGAAAATGTACCATGAAAGGTGTACCCCCAACGAATTTTGTGAGGGTGCGGTTGTGCCTCACAATGGGGGCAAAACCGTTTTTTTCACTAATTGTACTTTTTGTGAAATAACATTTTCAAAAACCGTTCAATTTTTTTCTTAATTGCATCAATTTAAAGCTTAATGATGAGGTTATTAAAATAAACTAGTAAAAAAAAAAACACACATTTCGTTTTTATCTTCATCTAACATTATTCCAAACTGTACGGGGGCGGTTATGCCTCCACTTCCCCTATATAAAAAATAAAATTCATGTGTGAAAATGTGTGAAAAAATCCTTAGATTACTCTACTTGTTTCAGAAAAACGGCAAATTTACCTTATTCAATTTTGATTGCGCTCAAAAATATTTAAAGACGGGGGAAATTTAAAGAATCTCCAATTAGAAAACAAAAAACCCACCCTATTAAACTACAAAAAAAAAATACCAAAACTTAGGGTGGAATGCAAGAAGCAAACTTGAATCAAGTTCGACTTGAACTTTAATTTGTAACCAATCGCGGCAGAGTATTTTTTGAGGGGAAAACCCATACTCTCTCGCTTTGCGGTTGCAATCTCGGTTGCAATCTAAAGTTCAAGTCGAGCTTGACTCAAGTTCGCTTCTTGCATTTCACCCTTATTGACATAATAAATAAATAGTTGCAGAATCTATTTTTATGTGGGAACGAAAGAATTATCTTAATTTATTTGTATTTAGGTAAACTGAAACATTTAGAAATAAATAACTTTATCAATTCTAAAGCAAATCGTCGTTCCAAAACAAATTATTCCTTTTTTAAATAAAATAACATCTATATATACGTATATACCATTAATTTTCATGGGTGGGTTTTTATTCTTCAACACCAACATAAAATCATTTCTTGCGTTTTTTGGACGAAGATTTTTCAAAAACAAAGTATTTTTTTCCGCAATAAAATGTCACGTGATAAAACTTCTTACTCATAGAGTTCTATTATAACCATGGAATTTTTTTAAAACATAATAAAAAGACTAGTTCACTTTACCCCCAATAGACAAAAATAAGAGGTAAAGTGAACTAAATTGATTTAGAAACTAAAAGCTTTGCTATTTTATGTTGTGATAAAAACTAAAATTTTTTTTAAACAGCATTATATTATATTTAAAATGTATATAAATTATATAACCAATATTCGCATTAATAACAACAAAACTTGAATTTACTAAAACTTATCGCAAAGTTTGAGAACGTAATTTTAAAACTTCCACCAAACTCGCTTTTTAAAATTGCTATTACATCAAAACAATATTTTATTTATTTTTTAATTGAATAAAATGTTGTATTAAGCAAAATTAATGCTAGATTAGATCAAAAAGTTTTTAAAACGTGATAATCAAAAAGTTTTTAAAACGTGATCAAAATCTTATTCTATGCTTGTATAAGAAATGTCTTGAAAATAAAAGCCCAACAGCTGTCTTCTATACAGTTATGCTTTAAACCTTCTTCCATACAGTAGGTGCAAGTTAAGAATTGATGCTTATACGATACTATTATAAATAACGATTATAATATTATAAATAGGTGCTTATACGATACTTTTATAAATAACGATTGAAATGTAAGTGCGAAAAAATGTTTGTAATAAAACTGTTACAAAAAATTATTCATAAATTAACTTTCTTAAATAAAAAAAACTTGTTTACATCAGTGATATATACAAGTTTTTTTTTATAATATATTTGTGTATATTACATATTAGTGATATAATATCACTAATATGTAATATACACAAATATATTATATAAAAAAATGTAATATATGTTTTCTTCGTAAAACATAGTGCATAGTATTGTACAAAATAAAATAAAGTTAAACTATATAAACACAAACAACTTCATTTAATAGCATATTTTATTTAAAATCGAAAAATAGTTTTTTGTGCTAAAACTGTTTTTATTCGATAATGAAAGCATTATTTATTATATCTTAGCGCTGTCCAACTAATTCCTTTTTTTTTTAATTAAACAAAACTTGATGTTATACCTTTATAAAGTATTATTCGTTAAAAATCAGCCAAACCACCTTTACGAAACCAAAACGTACTACGAATCAATCGAAATGTTTTTATAACAGAGTTATTGTTTATAAATCTGACTGTGCTAGATATACTAGAAACCAAAAAACTACACAAAAAAAAGCGAATCAGACACCATTCAGTTTTTAGTTGAATAAAAGTTTTAAAAATCATTTTATTTCTTTATTAAAGAGGTATTATTTTCATTTGAATTAAAGAAAAGTGGGGAAAAGTGAACCATCTAAAAATTGAAAGGCCAGTATTTATTATAATTTTTTTTAAAGAATCGTGTTAGATTTATTAAATGTTTTATATTTAAAACTTCTTTTTAATTTATATAAAAAAAACCCCTTAATTTAAGGGGGTCACAAATAGTACAAAAAAATTTTCATGAACTTGTTGCTAACACATTAAAATCTTAGCCTAAATTCTTAGCCCCCCTTAGCAGGGGGGCTAAGAATTTAGGGTTTCTTGTTCCCATTCTCCTATCACAATACTTTTTTTTTAAAAGAATCTTTTCATCATACATATGAACGTAAAAATATTTGGAATATTCTTGTTGTTTATGAGTTAGTTATTTCAAACATTTAAAAACCTTTCTACGCAACTGTATATATATATATATATATATATATATATATATATATATATATATATATATATATATATATATATATATATATATATATATATATATATATATATATATATATACATATATATATATATATATATATATATATATATATATATATATATATATATATATATATATATATATATATATATGTTTAAAACATTATTATAGATTTCTTATACAATGTTTTCATAAGGCTCTATGCTTTAATAATATATATATATATATATATATATATATATATATATATATATATATATATATATATATATATATATATATATATATATATATATATATATATATATATATATATATATATATATATATATATATATATATATATATATATATATATACATAGATATTTGCTAGAATAACAATAACAATAAGAAAACTACATTTAAATTTGAAACAAAACTCGGAGTTTCACCCTTTTTGCATTCATCAGACAATTACAGTAACCTCTAATGATTGCATAAAGCGTGAAACTCTGAGTTATGTATCAAACTTGTATTTTTTATGCTATTTTTGTTCTAACATATATTTGTTCTACTTTTGTATTGAGCACTGTTGAGCAAAAAAATTATCAATAATCTATATATATATATATATATATATATATATATATATATATATATATATATATATATATATATTTGCTATTTAAGCTAGTTAGCTATTAGAAATTCATTTAGCTGTTAGAAATATATATATATATATATATATATATATATATATATATATATATATATATATATATATATATATATATATATAAATATATATATAAATATGTATGTATATATATATATATATATAAATATGTATGTATATATATATATATATATATATATATATATATATATATATATATATATATATATATATATATATATATATATATATTTGCTATTTAAGGTTTAGGTTATAAAAGTTATAAAAGATTTTTGACACTTAAAACGATCATTTTAAAGTTAGTTGTCTAAATTTTTTAAATAAGTAACCTTGATAAGTTAAACATTTTTGTCTAAATTTGTATAACTTTTATAGTTTTATTTTACTGATTGTGTTGTTTTATATTATATTAAACAAACTTCGTACAAAAAATCCTTTCAATTTCAATTTTATTTAAAAATGTACGATACGTAATAATATCAGACTAAAATAGCCTTTATATTATGTATAGAAAAAAAAGTAAATTATATCTACTATTCAAATATAAAATATATTTGTTATGCATTAGGTATGTGATGAAATTTTTAAAACAAAGCGAAAAACAGATAATATTAAAATTGCAATAGCATTAAAGTATCTAAAACAAGAATTAATAAAAATTTATAAAAAAACACTAATATGTTTTGTTGAATGAAATGTATTGCTAATAATTTTTAGCTGTATAAATGGGCAAGTTGAGTAAATTTGCGATTGTCTTTGACAATAATTGTACGCAATTTCATCCTGGTCAAAAGGTATATGGTTCTGTTGTCATGGCGTTAAGCGAACCAATGGAAATGAAAGGAATTAGGATAAATGTACAAGGTAAAAATTAAATTTTGTATTTTTATCTAACAAAAAATTAAAAGGTAATGTAACGTAGGTTTAACAGTTTTTAGGTTAAAGTGACGAAACTTTGATGGTATTTTTTTGAGATTCCTTTAACTTAGTACATAGTTATAATAATTATTTATTAAGAAGTACATAATTATAGAAGTACATAAGAGTAGATTTGATTTTTGGTTTTTTGTTCCTTTTTTAACGAATCAAAATAGTAGACTAATTTGAAAAAATAAGCATTGGCAACCCTGTCTATTTCGTACAACCCTATTTATTTGAGTGCGTTGTGTTCTAAATACTCCTGAAGCAACTGAGTGTTGTGATTCAGCAGTATTGTGGTTGACATATTTTTTGCTTAGTAAGTCGGCCCTAATTAAAAGACAATTGCAACAAAATGAGAGTTACTCTGTAACCACTTGCATGCAGGTGAAAAATGAAAGAAGATTTTTTAACAACTCCCCAACAAATAAGCTGATCTCTAAAAACATAGCCGCCTACTAGTTTTTCCTCTAATAATTAAAGAGTTCAAACAATCCACAAAAAATCAAAAAAATCAATTACAGTAATACTGGTTATTTCATACCTTTTTTATATCTGCATACTCATGCACACAATGTTTTCTGTGTTTTTAAGCAACAGCAAATTTTTATCTTTTTTACTATCCTTTTATGATATTCAAGAAAATGATATTCGTGAACTCAAAAACTCCAGATCAATTGGATTAGCTCTTATGGTGGTAGTTGCCGAGTTTTTTTTACAATATTATGAAAGTTATGCTTTTTTAATGGTATTTAACAATAAGATCAGTGTGAAATCATTTAAAAGATATGTTGATGATTTACATTTAAAGTTCCAGGTAGAAGAAAATGCACAAACTTTTTTTAGATCTACTTAAAAAAAATAGAATCTGTTCAATTCACAATAGAATCTGTTCTATTCACAATAGAATCTGTTCAATTCACAATAGAATCTGTTCAATTCACAATAGAATCTGTTCAATTCACAATAGAATCTGTTCAATTCACAATATAATCTGTTCAGTTCACAATAGAATCTGTTCAATTCACAATAGAATCTGTTCAATTCTATCTTGATGTTTCAGTTACCAACTATAAAACAGGTAGATAAAGTTTTAAAATACATCCAAGCAAAAATGCAACCAAAAAACGTTTAAATTAAACCAAATTCTTGCCATGACCCTAAAGTTATCAATGATGCCATTATTGGTTTTTTCCATAGAGCCCTACGTTTATGTTGTCGATTGAGCCCTACGTTGTTCATATTTATTATGCATAGTCCTACGTTTATGCATAATAAATAATATTGATGATGAGTCGTCATTATTGTTTTATTATTATTATTATTATTATTATTATTATTATTATTATTATTATTATTATTAATATTATTATTGTTATTATTGCTATTATTACTTTTCTAAACAACTACCAAATAAAATAAAAGAGCTTCTTCTTGTTGTTTTATTTAGTATTAAAAGAAAACATAATATTATGACTTGATTTTATTTTTTTAAATCTTGTAGGAAAAGGTTGGTGTCAGTGGAGTCAAACTGTAGGACAAAGTACTTCTGTTTATGGAGGTTCTGAAAACTTATTTGCAGTTCAGGCATGGATTCATGGAAACTCTACAAAGTTTACAAATGATGCTGGAAGATTTTCTTATCGTTTCTATTTTGTTCTACCTTCAGCTTTACCGAGTTCATTTGAAGGGCCTCATGGATTCATTCGATATCATATTTTTGGTAAGATGATTCTTATAAACTAACCATAAGTGGACCCTAAAGTTTGGCGACAAGTGTAAATTGTATTCAAAATTATATATCCAATACTTTTTCGAATAAAACTTCTTTTTATGGATTTTTTTCTATTTGTTAAAAATATGTTTATTTATTTTTACAATAATTCAAAGGAATATTGGTACCGTCGTTATCAAGTATATTGAAAACTGTTATAAAAAAACCTGCTATATTATACAAAACCGTTTAAATTTACGAAACAATGTTCTTTGTATGAGCTTCTTTTTAAGGGTTTTCTAAAAGAGTTTTTTTGTGACGTAAGAATTTAAACATGGGTTTCCAAAATGATGTTGTCATTTAATCGTCATCATCCCGGTAAAGACTATGGTCGCGAAAGGTACTATTATATTGTTGTATTTCCAACGATTCCCTAACTTTCCGATTAAAACTATAAATTTTCTTTATAAAATTTTGCGACCATTCCAGTGAGAATTTTCTTGGAAAGTTTTGGAATGTTTAGCTGCAGCTGAACCTTCCCCTTTATCATGTTGTACACTTGTTTGATGCTGGCAAATCCGAGACGATATCTTTAGTCCTGCTTCACCAACATAATATTCGCCACAAGAACACCCTAATTTGTAAACATCGGGATAGCAACTAAATGGTCAGATTACTTTTGGTTTAAGTAGTCTTTAGAGATTTTTAGAGACTTAAACAACTGGTGCGTATCCTGCTTTTTTAAAAAACCTCTTTTTAACTTAGGGCTGATTATAGGGATTTTTTTGGAGGTATTAGAACTATTGGTTTTTTGTGAGATCATTTTTGTAGTTAATACTTCTTTTTTCCAGACTTTTCCTCTCATAGCCCTTTTCTACAAATGCATCAATAAGAAACGACAGTTTATCATCATTGTTCATTATTGTGCATATACTTAGGACTGTATAGAAAAAACTAATAAAAACATCATTGATAATTTTAGGGTCACGGCATAAATTCGGTTTAATTAAAACGTTTGTGATTGCATTTTTGCGATGTATTTTAAAACTATTTCTACCTGTTTTATAGTTGGTAACTGAAACATCAAGATAGTTTAATTAATTGGTTAAGTTGGCAGATTCTATTGTGAATTGAATAAAAAGTTGTTTTTTAACGGGAACCTTAAATGTAAATCATCAACATATCTTTTAAATGATTTCACATGGATCTTATTGTTAAATACCATTAAAAGAGCATTACTTTCATAATATTGTAAAAAAAAACTAGGCAATTACCACCATAGGAGCTAACCCATTCGGACTGATGTTTTTAAGTTCGCGAATATTATTTTCATATAAAATAGCAATGAGCTAATTTAGATATAAAGCTTTGGTCGTTACTTAATCTTTCAACTAATATAATTGTTGCTTTTTTAATCGGGACCGAAGGGTACAAATTAACAACATCAACGGAGACCTGAACGTCATTCTTATCTTTTTCTCATAATCTTATCATTTTCAAACCTTATCATTTCCAATATTTTTGCTGTATCCACAAATTGTTGATAACTTTTAAAACGTACTTCATTTAAGTTTATAATGAGTTGTACCATATTGCCTACATATTTAGAGATACTATATGTAGGTGTATCAATGGTGCTTACAATTAACGTCATTGGTAGCCTTTTCAGGCTTATGGGGTATTATTTTAGGCTATAGTTATTGGCTATAATTACTCCGTATAAACTTGACGGTACAGCGTCACTTGAGTACACTCTAAGAAAAAATCCGTTATATACAACGAATTGTATCTGTCGCTATTGCACTAACGGGAAATCCGTTAAGTTAACGAATTAAAATTTTAACAAATTAAAGTCCGTTAGGAATAGTCCGTTGAATTTACGGATTTATTTCGTTAGTGCAACGAATAATCCGTTAAAATTAAGGAGTTATTACACTAGGCAGCAAATTTTCAGCGGTTGTTATTCCTATGAAATAAATGTGTTAATAAGTTATTTTAGTGATTATTTCGTTAAAATCACTAAAATCTGAAATTAGAGAGGCCAGAATTGTGCCTTCATAACCAAATAATCCTTATATTTGTTAATGTTTGCATTTTTATTTAATTGCATTATTTTATTTCGATATTCTACATTAAAACGTTTTAACCAAAAATTAAAAACTAATCAAATATTTATAATATTTAATCCAATATACTTTAAATTACAATAAAAATACATAAAAAAAAATTTAATACACTATACTCAAGCTAGTACATTTATATAAAAAACACACATATATATAATAGATGTTTAAAATAAACCAATGCCAAGATAGTTTTTGGTCGCTAGTTTTTGGTTTGGTTGGGGTAAATAGGTTTTGGCTTTGAATACTGTTGTTACTTGTACACATGTTCGCACTTTAAATAGGACACCATGCTGTCAACTCCTTAAAGGTTAATATAAAATAAAATAAGGAAAATATGGAAACTTAATAACATACCTAGTATAGAACCAAAATAAAATAAAATATACTAATTCAAACTTACAGTGGGATACCACATGCCACGTGTCTAAAACAGTAAATTCTAAAATAATACAAACACATCAGATATAAACTTAGATTAAACTCAACTAAATAAATATGCAAGTTACAATATAAATTCTACAACCAATTTAAACCTACAATGTGACACTAAATGCCATGCCTTTAAAGCAGCAAATTCTAAGATAGTATAAATAAATAAACATGAATGTTAAAAGAAAAAGAAGTTCCAATATAAATTTTTTAATTTTACAACTAGTTAAAACATACAGTGGGATAACAAATGCCATGTGCCTAAAACAAAAAATTCTAAAAAAATATAAACACACCAGTATAATCTTAGTTTATGATATTGGATGCCACATGTTTAATTTGGAAATTAATAAAAATTGCAATTTATAAAAGCATATTAACTAGCCATGTAAACTTAGCTGTAATTAACCTAAATAAATATACCTATCAAAGATGTTAACATTTTTAAATTTACAAGAGATTTAAACTAATATGGTATGTTACTATATGTCATATGTCTAATATATAAAGTTAAACAAGACTATAAATAATACATTAAGTAACAATTGTTCAACTAACCCTTTACTACTAGTAAAGGATTAGTTGAACTTTTATTTCTATAATATAGACTATATAGATTGCATATATTCTTGCATAATTTTCTAGATTTAGACATGTAGTAACTTACCATATATTATATGTATTAACTTACCATATATGTTATTATATATTATTTAGTAATACTAATAGCTTTTAATTAATAAAATAAATAATTAAAAAATTAAAAAAAAAAAAAAATCTTATTGTTAAATTTTCTGTATAAAGCTTTGTATAGAAAATTTAAAATAAGTTAAATAACCTTCGAAATAACATAGCGTAATTTAAATTATATTTATCCATTTGCTTTGTCTACTAAATGTAAAACTTTTTAAAAAATAGCATATTACACTTACTGCAACCAACTTTTATCTACGATGTAAATGTAAATGTGAGAAAGATGCATTCAAAACTTTATCATTTTCAAAATAAAAAAAATATAATAAATTTTTTTTTTGACCGATTAAAATATTTAATCCGTTGAATTAACGAAATTTCAAAGAATCCGTAAATAGTTAATTTTACTCCGTTAATTTTCTGGTTTTTGGTAACGAATTAATCCGTTAATTTGACAAAAAAGTGCAATCCGTTACTTTTTTTAACGGAGTGTTTTTAGAGTGTAGATATTTTTATATTCTTATTTGGTAAAGCGTCCTATTTTATTTAACTTTCTTGGAGTGGTTTGAACTTTGTAAAGAATTTGAAAAGTTGGGTTGTAATTTAACTTTTTCGTATCTATTCTATATCTAAGTGTTCTTCAATTTTTCTAGAGAGCTATTTTGATCGATTTTAACTAATCCAGACCCTTTGTTAAAGGTATATATTTTAATATTCATATATTTCCTAATTTCATAAAGAGTTCTTGAGAACTCTTTATGAAATTCGGAAAGAAAAAGAGGAATAGGCAGTTCAATAGAACAGTTTTAAAACACTTGAAAACGAGGGTGTTAAATTTCTTTGAAATATCGTAAAAGTAAATAAATATACTTTGAATAAATAAATAAAAGTTTAAAAAAAGAAGTTTTATTTTAAAATATTTATTCAACTAAACTCTATTGAAGATGTCAGCATTTAAAATATATTTAAAACATTTAGGAAACAAAACAAATCAGCTGCAATAAGAATTTATGTAATAATAATTTTTTTTTTAAACTTAAAAAGTTTAAAAACTGGTTGCGCATAAGGTACCTTATGCATAAAATCTATAAATTTTTTTTTCGTAAATTATAGTTAAATTATAAACAAATGAGAAATTATTTCATTTTATTTTAGACTAAAACAACAAGTAAATGTATCAATTGAGCAACTATTGTATGAATCGCTTACTTGAAAAAGGGGACAAGTCCTGCAAAAACGCACATAACATGTCCCCTTTTTCAAGTTAGCAATTCATGTAACTCAACTGTTTTTACTTTAATTGTTATAGCAACTTTTTTAAATTCTAATAATATTGGTTAATTAGTAAAAATAAATTTAAAAATTTAAATTTATTTTTACTAATTAATTGTAAGGTTTTAACATTAAAACTTTACAATGCTGCTACACAGCAGTAGTGTAAAGTTTTGCGCAGGCGCATACTATATTGCGTTTTATGTATTTTTTGGACCCAAAAAAAACATTTGGAGCATCGCTTTCTTTTTACTTTATTTAAAAATAAGTTTTCCTTATAAAAAAAAAAAGGTTTTCCAAACTCGTCAATATTGCAACACACCCAACTCGTTCAGTATGCCATAAATAATAAAATTAAAATTAAAACAAAAAAAATATTTTCAAATAATAGTTTAAAAATAAAACTGCAGAAAAAAAAAATACAAACTAATACATTTTAGTAACTGTGTAATAAGATTCTATCGAAATAATTGAATCAAGGTTTTACCAATCATATAAATTTAATTATGGCAGTTACTCGAGATGACATTAAAAAAATGTTGAACAAGATGTTTAGTGATTACAAAAAACAATTTGAAGAAATCTTAAAAAAACAAGAAAAAAACATTATAGCCATTGTAAGTTCAAGCGTAAAATTAATTCATGACCGATTAGATAAAGTTGAAAAAAATATAAACGAACGAGTTAAGTCAATAATAAAAGATGTTGAAGAAATGAAATTAAATAAATATAGCTTAAATTTTCATAAACAGCTTATTGATGATAAAACAAAAACTGAAATTAGTTATCAGGAAATGATAAGTCCATCTGGTAGTGAAATAACTAAAGTAAACTCGGAATTCCTTAATGTGAAAAACAAGTTAAGGGAAATGGAAGATCGTTCGAGGCGAAATAACTTAAGAATAGACGGTGTAAAAGAGAATGAAAACAAAAGCTGGGAAGAGACCGAATCGAAAGTAAAAAAAATATTTGAAGATTATCTAGATGTAGAAATGTTAAAATAGAACGAGCTCACAGAACTGGCAAGAAAGATGCAAAAAAGCCAAGAACGATCGTCCTAAAACTCTTGGATTTCAATTATAAAACAGAAATTCTTAAATAATCTTTTTATCTGAAAAAAAAAAAAAATTTTTTTCATAAATGAAGACTTTTGTCCGGAGACCACACAAATGGGAAGAGCTTTAAAAGAAAAGATGAAAGTTGAACGAGCATCTGGGAAATATGCTTTTATATCGTACAATTGGTTGATCATACGTGATTGGGGCTCCAATCGAAAAAAGAATCAGGTTCGTTATATTTTTTATTCATGTATATATATTACCTTGTTCTTTCTTTATTTTATTAAATTTTTTTTTTTTTTTTTTAATTTTTTGAAAAATTTAATGTTTTTAAAATGGAGGATAACTTTTCTACAAAATTTAACTACGAAGATTTTAAAGCTAAGTGATAATGATAACGAAAATTTTTTTCGTGAAAAAAGCTTTGAAACTGAGTATTTTCAATTTTTGAATCTACTCATTTTCTTTCTCAGAACAATAATGCTTTCTCAATTTTAACTCTGAACATTCGGAGTATGAGTAAAAACTTTGAAAACCTTAATATTTTACTGCAAAACCTCAAATACGATTTTAAAGTTATCTGATAATAACAAACAATTTTCACAAATGCTGCGTAAGGACAGGTATAATTAAAGCCGACGTATGTGATCATTTTCCTATCTTTCTAACCACTAAAAACATAACATTAAAAAACAAAACGTCAAATCAATGAAAACTCCATAGCACATTTTCGCCATCTATTAAAAAATTCTGTTGATTGGAACTTAGTGTATGAAACACAAAATCGCTACTGATTTGGCAACAACACGTAACTGACAATCAATACATTTTTCAGGAGCAACTAAAAACTAATTTATTTCTGTTTAAGACATTATTAGATAATATTTTTAATTCATATAGTTTTACTTTCAGTTTCTGTATTGATTGTCAGTTACTTGTTGTTGCCAAATCAGTAGCGAAATGCAAATAATGCTTATGAAGTATTCCTCGCGTTTTTTAGTAAACAATATTAGTAATTTTAGTTAGACATTCCCTTTAATCGAACAAAATTTAAATTCTAAGTTTTTAAATTCTATGTTTTTAAAATCTAAGTTTATTTATTCTTTTTTGAATCCGTGAATGAAAAAAAGGTTTAATCAAATCATCAAAGAAAAAACAAAAACTATATAAAAAATATCTAAGACATAAAACATATCATAATGAAATAATATACAAAAACTAGAAAAATTTGTTTGAAAAAACCAAAAAGTTTTCAAGAAAATCTTATTATGAAAAGCTATTGGAAAAAAGTAATGGAAATATAAAAAAAACTTGGAATATAATAAAAGAAATAATTGGCAAAAATATTTCAATTAAAAACAATTTGCCACAAAAACTGTTAATTTATGAAAAAGTTGTTTATGATAAAGAAACCATTGCTGAAAAATTTTTTTTCTTGGGATTGGTCCAAATCTGGCGGCTAAAATTTTATCTAGTACCATAAAATTTGAAACTTACCTCAAAACAGCAAATAATGTTATGACAGAACTAAATTGAGTTGCATAATGCTTTTTCCTCGCTGAAAAATAACAAAAGTGCAGGCATAGATAAAATTAGCGTTAATGTAGTTAAATCAGTCTTTGATATTATTAAACCTTTATTGTTTCACATTTTTAATCTCTCATTAACGTCTGGTATTGTACCAGACAAACTTAAAATAGCCAAAATCACGCCGATTTTTAAGTCTGGTGAAAAAAAAAAATGTTTCAAACTACAGACCTATTTCTCTATTACCTAGTTTCTCTAAATTGCTAGAACACATTATGTACAATACTTATAATAAAATGCTTTATAATCATTTAGTATCAAATAATATTCTGTACAACAAGCAAATTTGGTTTAAAAAAAACCATTCTACGGATCACGCGGTAATTAACTTGTAAACCATATATCGGATGTTTTTGATGAAGATTATTTTACCTTAGGAGTTTTCATTTATTTATTAAAAGCATTTGACACTGTCAATCATGAAATCCTTATAAAAAAATTAGAAACTTTTGGAGTAAACAACTTAAACTTACTTTGGTTTAAAGACTACTTGACTAACAGAAAACAATTCATAACCTATGAAACAAACGAAACAAAAAAAAACTTATAAGTTGCGGGTTCCTCAAGGATCTAAATTAGGATCGTTATTGTTTCTAGTGTATATAAATGACTTATTTTTAGCATCTAAAAAAATTATATCTTACATTTTTTGTTGAAGATTCCAATCTGTTTTATTCACACAGAGATATAAAAATTATTTTTAAAATTTTTAATGAAGAATTATCTAAAATAAATGAATAATTTATAAGCAACCACCTTTCACTAAATGCAGATAAAACTAAGTTCATCCTGTTCCACAAACCAAATAAAGTTGATAATATTCCACTTAAACTGCCAAATCTTTTATTCAATAAAACAGATGTAAAAAGGGAATCTACAGTTAACTTTTTAGGCGTAATTCTTGATGAAAACTTGTCATGGAAGTTCACATCCAATCTATTGAAAGTAAAATCTCTTATAATATTTCTGTACTTTATAAAACAAAATCCGTTTTTAAACACAAAAGCTCTAATAAAAATTTATTTTTCATTTATTCACAGCTATCTTTCTTACTGCAACATTGCATGGGGAAGTACGAGTTATGGAAAACTTAAAAAACTTTATAGTAAACAAAAGCATGCTTAAAGGATTGTATTTGGGGCAAAAAGAACTGTTTATTGCAAATCACTATTAAATCGTCTCAAGACCTTAAATATTTATAAAATAAACATTTACCAAACATTGCTTTTCATGTTTAAAATGAAACATGGAATATCTCCACTTATATTTCAATCTTATTTTAACGAAATATCTCATAAGTATCCAACAAAGTTTTTAGATAACAACCTTATTGTTCTGAGAATTAATTTAAAAAGTTCTTATCGAATTCAATATCAAGGACCTTTTTTATGGAAAAATTTTATTAAAAATTTCAATAAAGAACACTAGTTTTTAGAAAAATTTAAAAAAGTTTCTAAAAGAATCTTACTTCAATAAGATTTTGATACAATAGACTTTAATTACTTATTTTAAAGGTAATTTTAAAATAGCAAAAAAAACAGTTAATAATAAAACCACAATCTTAAATATATGAAATGAATAAAACTACAATAGCATACCCCAAAATCAATTTTCATTGATTATAAAAACAATATTTGTTCACAAGGGACATATTTTCACTAAAACTAATGTAAAGTCAGTATAGTTATGAAGGTCTAATCACTTTTTCACCAAAATCAATATTTATGGAAATATGACCGGTATGGCATTATAGGCGCTATGCCATCATAAGCGCCTATCCCCTATACTACCTGTAATAAATATTTAATAACTATAATTAATTTAACGACTTCTATTTAACAACTACGATAAATTAAGGTGGTCAAATGTCTAAAATGATTTATTTTCAACAAATATATATTTTTTTATTTATTTGCTTTTGTCAAGCAACCATTTACAATTAAAAGTAATTTCCGATAAAATATTTAAAAGTATTAAATAAATGTACATTTCATTATTTATAGTAGTTACGAGACTGGAGAACTTGAAGAAGATAAAATCTTATCATCAGTAACCTTTGGTAATAGAAATTGGAAATAAAAGTGTATTGTTAGAAGAAATCATGTAAAATTCTATCTATTGAGTATTTTATCGGTTAAATGTTTTAGGGAAAATATTTTTATTCGAGTTTAGATTTATTTATACTACCCCAAACAGTATTGCCATAAGATAAATAACTATTTATGAATGCAAAATATTGCTGAGTTAGTGTAGATTTGTCTAAGATTTGTCTGGTTTTATATAAAATGCCAATATTTCTTGAGATTTTATTCCTAATATGTTTAATATGATTTCTCCAGGATAGGTTTTCATCTATTAAAATACCAAGTAATTTATTTGTGAATGAGCGCTCAATTTTGATGTTATTTATATATAGCATTCGAAAAGATTTTGGAATATATTGAAATTTTCGTTTAGAATGGAGTAAGGAAAACTTAGTTTTATCAGTGTTTAATTATAGGCTGTTAGCTATAAGCCAGTTTTACATTTGTTTTAGTTCATTATTTGCTACTTGAAATAGAGAGATAATGTTACTGTGAGAATAGAATAAACTGGTGTCATTTGTAAACATAATAGTATACATAGTATTTGATGCTTTATATAGATCGATGACATAGATTAAGAACAGCAATATTACTGATGTTATTTCAGAAAATATTTAAAAAATGCATCAAAATAAAAATAAAAAATTAAAATTTCACATTTGGACCTTATATATTTTTTATGTTACACAGGTGATTATCAGTTATCAATTTTTTATCTAGAGTTTAGAACATATATAGTACCACATTTATTAGACACTTGTATGGTGCGATTATTTTAGTTATGAATACCATTATAAACCAGCGGATTTTTATTGACTTGTTTACTCATAGATCATTATTTCATCATTTATTAAAAGATGACTAGAGTGTGAGTTTTTATTCCCCCTTTTCCTGAGTTGCTTACTTTTACTCTTCCAACTAAATAGTCTTTGCATTAATTTATGTTTTTTTACCTAAATGACATCATCTTCAATCTGTTTTTACTTTCACATCTCCCAGGTCTACGTAACTGGACGGCTCCGTTGGTCACTTTTTGCGATCATAGTGTCGCATAAGCAAAAATTTATTCTTTGTGGCTGGTGAGCCCCGACTTTTTCCAATGTACGTCACAATGACAAAACGGACATTAGGCTATCCCGCTGGATGTGGTTACGGCGCTCAATAACCTAATGACTACGCTGACACTCACGCACACGTTCAATCGGAAGCTCCACAATGCACGTCGGATCAGCGCTCGCTGACTATGTGCTCGGATCTGAAATCTCACTTCATAGCACATCATTCCACACCAGCACGGGGCAGTAGCTCTTTTGGTTAAGAGTGATGGCTTGTGGCCTACGGTGACTAATGTGTGCATTCGATCAATTGAAATCCATTCTGTAGGTCTTACGTCTGGCTCTGATGTGCTAGCCCATAAGCGCAAGAAGTGAGTGTGTTTAGCTTTCTATTCACCCGATTTTAATGTGAACGAAGACATAACGAGACCATACTAGACGACCAAACGGTACATACTAATGCACTACACCATTACACCTGTAGACATCAACGGTCTTCAAAATCAGTATATCAAATATTTGTTCTTTGTTACATATGATCTACATACAGAGTGATTAGAGTGTTAGTTTGTTCTCTCCCTGCCTCCGAGCATTTACTTCGTTCTTTACCTTCACAAAAGTCTTATCACTCATTTTATATTCTCATATTATTTTTATTTTATATTCAATGACACCATCTTCTAACTGTTTTTATTATCACATCTCTCAGGTCTACAAAACTGGACGGCTCCGTTGGTCACTTTTTGCGATCATTGTGTCGCATAAACAAAAACATAATAGTATACATAGTATTTGATGCTTTATATAGATCGATGACATAGATTAAGAACAGCAATATTACTGATGTTATTTCAGAAAATATTTAAAAAATGCATCAAAATAAAAATAAAAAATTAAAATTTCACATTTGGACCTTATTTTTTGAAAAAAGTCAAAATATTTATTTATTGAGATAATGGTAAATCCAATAAAAGCTCAAACTTTCAGTGTTTGGCCTAATCCTATCCCAAGACACTTTAGAACTTCATAACTCTGCTCAAGAATAAAATAAAAAAAGCTTCAATGAGTTTATCACACATTTTATTACGATTATACAAAATTTCAAAGCACCATAACGAGTAGCTCGCAAGTCATTTATTACAGCATGTAATAAATGACTTGTAAATGACAAAAATAGAATTCAGAGAAAAAACCAGTTAATTGAAAGATTAAAAGCTTCAAGCATCATTAGTTATTCCATCTCTTTCACCTTTTTATTCTAACTCTTTATTTAACTTAATCAATTTGTTTCAAATTTTGATTTAATTAATCACTAGATTTTATTTACTATATATATATTTTTTCACCTTTTGATTGCAAAACGTTGTATAACTTTAACCAGGATTATTAGATATGAAACGATCTATTGAAATAAAAATAGAAAAAGCCCTAAAAAACAATAATTTATTTTGTCGGTAAAAATGTTATTGAATTGAAAAAGCTAAAATCATTAGCCACGCCATCATTTGTATCTTTGCTCACGGACAAAACGGACGAAGGAAACAGCATTGGCAGCAATTAGATACTTTTATAGCTGCTCAAAATGATATTGTTCGAAGTTTCGAACTAAACGCCATTGTAGTCGGACTTAACAAGTCTAGCACAATAGATGATAAAAAGCTTTTTAGAAGATTATTTTTTAGCAACAAAATTAAAGGATGCTACTGGTGTTGTACGCGTTAACCGCCTTAAAACAAGTAAAAAAGTTAAGTTGTCAAACTTGAACTTTATCCAGGTTTAACTTTCTAATCTTTCATCTCAAACTGAAATACTTAAAATATGCGCAAACCCCAAACAAGAGACATTCTAGGGTGTCTACGTACAGATCGCTGTCTAAGACATAACGCTAGAGTAACAAACTGAGTTTAACGCTACACGCACCCAGCTTAAGAAACCAAACGACAATTCACCACTGCTAACATTCTAAATAAATTGTTTTAGAATGCTATACATTGAAGGGCAGGTCGCATCAGTTGCAACAATGTCATCGAATGTCAACACACAATTAGTAATATGTGTTGCATCCAGCCAGAACCCTGGATGACTGCGCTAGTCGCACAGTCGCTCCAAACTCGAAGTTCTTCACTGCCATCTAGTCGTCTTAGACCGATAACTAAAGCAAAAAATTAAACTGATCTAACCCAACGTTTCCGCCGTTCCACCTAGCTATCTACCTACTAAGCATACAACCCATGTTCACTCAATAATGACAAACACCAAGAGCTGTTGGCTAGATTATCTGTTCTGCCTAAATCTAGTTTTTTTGAAATCTTGAAAAAGTTTCCCAAAAAATATGACCACACGTCATATTTTTTGGGAAACTTTTTCAAGATTTTAATTTTAGCCATTTATCTTATGAATTAACGATGGCATTATAACAAATGCTCGCCTGAGAGATGAGCGTCAAGGCAACATCAGGTTCCAAAAGTACTTCAATAAATGTCAAAGTACATTAATGAAGGTCACGATATGCACAAAATATTCAAAGAATCACATCGCATTGCTTGTAAAAATGTTACTAAAATGGTATAATCTGCCAGACACAACTACAAAGACAAATAGCCAGAAAGTCCAAAAGCAACCCTAATGTTTGATATTTAATAATTTAACAGAATAAGATAGTATATTATTTAAAGATGTAAAAAAAAAAACTCTAATTTACTTAACTAATTGTTGGAAATGATGAAGATTCAGATAAGTCATATTTTTTTTATTAAATATTTATAAATTTTTCTAATAAAATAAAACATGGAAGATTTACTGTGTCTGGTGATTTAGTATTTCAATCAAAAATATACATTGCTGTATTATGTTTTGTGGAGTAGCTGATAATACATGCATACCTTCTTGTGCAATCTAATCATGCTTACATTAGAATCCTATCAGTTAAATAGGAACAGAAACCATGGTGATATACTTTTAAAATTTTCTTAAAAAACTATTGTAACTTGCATTCTCCAAGGTCTCATAAAAAATCAAAACCAAAACTTTTAAAACTTAACGTTAAAAAGAGATCAACAGCAACTGTTTTTTGTTAAATTGAACTTTTTTGTCTCGTTTTTGCCTTTGCCTTCTTATCTGGTATTGATTTGTTGTAAATTTCTAACTGTAGTGAAGTTTAGTTTTTGCTGACGTAGACTCCTTGTAGGTTGTCGTAGACCCCTAGAGGACGATATAGACTTAAGGAACCACTGATTTGAATAGTTATACCGTATATAGCTTATAGAATACAGAAAAATGTATATTATTATTTTTAATATATTTTGAGTACATTTTGTTGTTTAGTTTTACTTCTACATTAAAAAATAATTTTATGTTTAAATCAGTTTTTTTTTTATTTGTAAAAAAAACTCGCCTTAGTTAATGACGTACCATCAGTACAGTGAGTAGATCTGTTATAAAGTGAACTATAAATTAATCTATAGAAAAATTTTTTTTTTTTCAAATAAAATCTGATCTGTATAATTGCGGAAATATGATATTTTTCAACGTCTTTTGTAACATTCCTTTCCTTAAAACGTTCTTTCTATACAAAGTAATTGTAATTTAAAAAACATTTTAGGAGTTTTTAACCTAAAATGGGTCAAAAGAAATCTTCCATTACTAAAAACTATGCTAAAGCTATTAAAAAAAGAGAAGAAGAAACTACAAATAGACAGACTTAAAAGGATATAAGATTATAACCATAACACAGACCAAAGAAAATGCTTCTCCTCCGAACACTTAATCAAACCCCCCGTAAGTTGACTACTTTTGTTTCATTTTTATTTTCTTTTATCTACCTGTAGTATTATAATCTTCGTTTTTATTATTAACTTTTTTCCTTAAGGATTCCTCTTAAAATGACCATGAGTCCTAGTCAATCCATGAGGGCTAAAAGAAACCAATGAGCTTCTCTTTTAAAATAACTTGCTGCACCTAATATTTGTAGTTCCAAGGACTGGTTATGAGTAGGGGCCTAGAATAATTCACTTAAAGCTGAGCTAAATAAATTTCAAAATGACTCATTAGAGTCATAAAAAGGAACTTTGTCCGACATGAGAGAATGTGATGCTCAACCTGACTGGATAAAAATTAATGATAACCTCTCTTAGTGGCAAGTAGTTTTGAGTCAAAAAGATTGAAATGTAATCATTTTAAATGGATCCCTTTTACATTGTTTGAAGCAACAAGACTAACCCTGTGATTCTAATAAGAGAATTTTTTCTTTAAATGTGTTTTATTAATTTTTGTCTAATAATTAAAAAGTAGACAAAGATGTTTTGGTTTGGAGCTCGACCACTAATGTTTCATAGATTTCATACTTTCATACTTTTGTAATCCATACAACTCTTGTGTGTGAAAACTTTTGAGAAGAAGAAAGGAGTTAACATAGCCAAGCTTATCAATGATGTGTCTTCAAGGTTAGAATTGAATATTTGAAACTGTCGCGGTTTTGGATCCAGTATGTCAGGTGTTTATAAGGTAGATTTAACAATTCTTTGGAATTTTTGAATCTTTGTACGCATCTATTTGTGAAAAATCTAATCGATAGAAGATCCTTATAAAGCGACAGAAATTTCACTGCGTAAACATTCTATGACAAGATGTTGCTCTTGTACTGTCGCGAATAAATCTCTTGCCAAATGGCCAAAAGAAATGTTAGCAGCTCTTAAACATATCATGGACAACCTGGATCTGAATTGTGAGCAGCTAAAGCCTTAACTAGACAGCTGCTAAAAGATCCTTATCTAAAATTAGGGACGCTTAGTTGCAAATTTTCCGAAAAGATGAAACTTTATCTGGACTGCAAGGATTTGAAACTAAACTCGGTACTAAAAGAAAGCATAAACTGAAGCGCTTTCACTCTCTCCGTTAGACCATGAGCTACGGTTGTTTTACTAACATTTGCAGAAGATTTGGTTAAATTGAAAAATAGCCGGAATTACGCCCGGAACTTGTGACTTTTAGTTCTTTCTGATTCCAGCCGTAATTACAATATTTCAGGTTTGATTTCCAGAAAATGTAACATTTACATTTAAGACAGTTTTCCTTGTAATATGATATAATGTGCTAGAAAGATTAATAATGTCAAGAATTTAAAAGATAAAAAAATGCATAGATAATGATATTACAGTAATACTGCACATATTTAATATAAAATCCTTTAATTTACTCAAAATTATCTTTAGAAAGTTACTTTTGAGTAAATTAAAAAAAGGGTTGTAACCACAACTTAAGCAGCCTCCTTGACTGTAGTGGCCTTCATGGTCTTGGGGAAGTAAACCTTTGTTCTTCTAAACTCACTTACTTTTGGTCTACGAAGTGCGTTATGATGCTCTTTAGTGAGCTGAACTTGTCTTCGCGGGCCTTGGTTATGTGGCCTCTGTATAGCAACTAGAATGTCTTCCCAAGGCTTTCTCTGTTCGCTTTCTTTATGCTGTCTTTCTAAGATAATTTCTTCTATATTTTGCTTTAATATTTCTTCGTTCTTCCCAAACTCACATTTCTCTTGGTCTGTAGAGCGGGTTATGACGCTCCTTGGCGAGGCGAACTTGTATTTGCGGGCCTTGGTAATGTGGCCTCTGTATGGCAACTAACCGGAGGAGGATAAATCACAATACCTAATTAAAACACGCCAAAAAAAAAAACACAAAAAATAGACAGTTTTATTTGTGTTCTATTCGTTGTACATTATTTAATGACCTAATTAACAGCACGTTTTGCACCTTCTAACATTGTGCGCAATTCCTGACCGCTTTTTTTATTCTGTTTATTTAACGCAACTTCTTCTACTTTTTGCTCTGATACATATTTGTTCTTCCCAAATTCACCTTACTCTTGGTCCGTCAAGAAAAATTCTTTAAATATATACCTAGAAACTGAGCAGAAAGAAATTAACTGATATTTTGTTTAATTTAACTTGTTTTTGTTTTATTGTTACGCAGACGGTTTTAAAAGTTTATTTTTTTTACGTTGACCGCTATTAAGGGTTACTGTAAATGTAATTTTTTACCGCTCATTCCTTTTATATATATGTAGTTTATTGGTCTACCAATATCATATACCTATATCATATACATCTGTCGTCTTAAAGTAAATGTTTTTTTCAGGGGTACTACCTTAATTATATATCGGGACCACTCTTGTGGAACTTGGTTTTTGACAAAAATATTAAAAAAATGAAATCTAGATTTGAATTTTTTATCAATAGAAAACTATTGATATATTTAAAATAATTATAAAAAAGTGCTAAATAAATTTAAAAAGTACATACACTCTTTCATTTATTTAAAAAAACAAAAAACTATTTTATGATATACTTTTCTTGCTGTTTTTGTTTTTCTGTTTTAATTTTGTATAATAAATATAAATAAATGATCTTAAATCCTAAAAATGTTTTAAATTTTCTTAAATTCCAAATCTTTTTTAAATATTTAGATATTTAAATATTTATATTAGATGTTTTATTGAACACGTATTCGTATATTTACCGATTCGGTAATTTTTTTTTAAAGATTTTTAATTAACTTATTGAGTGAATAATAAATTATAAAACAAAATTTCCTCAAAAAATACTAACATTTCATATTATCTAAAATAGGATTTATTGGTATTGAAATTATCCATGAAATATAGTATTGAAAACAAAGAAAACTTTCTATATAGAAATTATTCCTAAATGTCAGCTAAAAACTTTTTTTAAAAACTACTATACTTTTTCACAAAGTTTAATATTATTACCCAATTTTAGAATTTAAATTTTTTTTTGGTAACCAAACTTTTTAAATAGAATAAATTTCAGGAGGGGGCTTTACAGGCATCCTTCCAAGTTTCATCTTTCTTAAGAGCCGTTTTTTCTAAGAATCAGACAAATTCCTGAAACTGTGGAAGTGACCTCGCCCAAATTGCTTGAATTTTTTATATATTGATCAGAATATAGAGAAAACCTGTTGGGAAAAAAAAAAAAATTTTAAAAATGTTTCGTTCACTCGGAATCTGGGCTTAAATTTTTATGATTTTTTTCAAAATTTTTAGAAATTTAGTTTTTGCCACCTTTGAACCCATTTTTTTGGCAAGGCAAAAAGTTGCACATAGCTTTTGTAGTTAATATCAGACGTAACCCAAAAGCTCTCTACAAAAAATATAAAAAAGTTGCGTGACACTGTGCGGTTGGCTAATTATCATAGTTCAAAAGTACAAAATCAATCAGTTTTGTCAATTTTTAATCGGAGTTAATTCTAGCGGCGAAGTGTTGCACACAATTTTTCTTTTAGGATTTGAAATTATCAAAGGTATTGAGTCTAAAAATGCAAAGAAAGTTATGTGATACCTAAGGCCTATTAATATATTAAGGCTTAAAATTGGAAAAAAATGTTTTAGTATACTTACAAAATGAACCATTACGGCAGAGGCGCTTAGTTTTGTAAAAATGTAAACATATCCAACTGTCAATACAAAAAGGTCCTAACATAATAATAAAAAAAATTCGTGTGATTTTGTCACACGCATGATATAACATGAATTAAAAACTGAACAAAAATCTAACATCAAGATGACTATATTGCTAATTAAATAAAACATAAATCAAACATTTAAATGTTTTTCCATTTAAAAATTAGTTTTTCATTTATAAATTATTATCATTTACACACATTATCCGAACATCACACATAATTTCTACTCTGCTGCAGTAAGTTTCTCTAAGAATAATGAAATGACTGTATTATAGTCTTCTTCGGATAATGAATAATCGCCACAACCACTGATTAGAAAAGGAGGATTTACTAAACAGATAATTTTATCAGTTTGGTCATTTATCTCCTCGGTAGTAACTGGCCAGCGAAAAGTATTCTTCTCTTGCCCGTTAATCATACAATTAACTCTGATCCCAGTTATAGATACCTAAAAGTATTAGCGCAATATTTAAAATAATATAATAAAGAGTTTATGATTTGTTTAATTTTGCTTACATTCAATAAAACTTGGAAAGTCTTATATAATGTATTATATGTATATATTCCTTTTATTTTAGAGCACTGTTTTGTAAAACAAAATAAAAACTTGAAACTACTATATACTTTGAATAATATTACCTCCACAATATATCCAATATTCCATTGTTTTTCATATGCAACAGCAACCCAATCATTCACTTTCCATACAAGAGAAATTTCTTTTGCAAGATTGGCGATGTCTTCCTCATATTTATTATCATCTTCATTGTCTCCTGTCAGATTAAAGTCATCATTTTCGACATTAACTTCTTTGTTATCGTTAACCTGACTATTTTCATTATTTTCTGTTGTCGGTTCTACCAGCTTACCTTTTCTTTTCAGGTTACTAAATCTATAACAATATCAATTGTACATATTTTTAAACATATGTAAACAAACACACAAAATTATAACTTTCACCTAAATTTTAATTTCATATTTGTAAAAGAACTATTTAACAGTCAGAAACATAATCTAATTTGCAAAAGTTTTGATAGCAACAATGCCTACCTTGAAAATAAAGATCTTATCTGTTGGCTAGTTACATATTGGTCAGGCGGAAGTTCTCTCCTCAGCTGCATGTGAACCTGCTCAGGGCTCATTTTATTACCTGATTCTTCTCCGCGAATAAAGTATTTATACAACAGTTCTTTCTGCTGATTTGAAAATCTAAAAGAACTTCGAACTGGTAATGCCCAACCTTGCAATAGAAAAATGTTCATGCAATGTGGTTTGTCTTTTACGGAAGCGCTGTTAGAGGATGAAGAAATTGGCATATTTAGTTGTGAAGTAATTTTCATCTTAAGAACAAACGAGTTGCGAACTTTATCCAATGATGTTAATAATTTCGGAACTGTATTAAGACCGGATAGCATGTGTTCTTCTAACTCAGCATCGCTTTCAAATGATAAAGTACAATTCATTTCAGTGCAAAATCTTAATGAATATAATTGCCTGTCACTTCTTTTCTGTTTTTCCTTAAGTGACTTGTTACGCTTAATTGAATTATCTGTTTTGCTATATGGCAACAACAACTTAATCGAGGGTTGAATTTTAAGATTTCCATACTCTTGTTCAATTCCCTCACCGATATTGAAATAACGCCACATCTTCATACTTTTCTCACCAAACTCAAATGAGTGATAGTTGCTAATGTTCTTAATCTTTGGTCCAGTAACTACAGTTTTATCATTGCTAATTTGAGCAACTGCTACTTCTGCATCTTTAGCGCCAAAACTATAACGCATAGCCTTGTGTATATCTTCAGCAGTCAAAAGATTATTACCAGAGTCAACGTAACTCCTTAAAATTGTCTTTACAACTGCACTCTCCCTGTCACATTGATCTTTTCCACAACAGAGTTCATTATAATCATATCTCAGCAACTTTATATATCTCTCTTTGCATACATTGTAGATTGCTTCAGCTGAAAGATTTTCCTGATAGCAGCCGGCATTATCAGATTTGGTAAACATTTTCTTGATATGCGTTTGATCAATTCTGAATTGGTCTAAAACTGCAGTGGCTAATGAAACAACATCACCTATTCCTTGATCACATCTATACATTGAAGTAAAGTAAACACGTTTGAATAACTTTCCTGCTATTTTTATGAAGAATATATCCACATGTAAACTCATTCCTTTCTTGCCAAAATACTCTCTTTGGCCCTCTCTGTATCGAACCGGAAGAATTTTTTGAAAAAAATCTTTAAGCCAGAAAGCAGTTTCATCGTTTAATTGATTAAAAGCTTCGATTTTTGCCTTTTTCTGTGGAGAATCTCTCATCAGGTGTTTTATGTAGTTGAATACATCCTTTACAGCAATTTCCAAATCATAAATAGAATCAGCATCGTCAGAATTTTGAATTGCTAGTTTTTTGATCATCTCGATAGCTTTGCACAAATCATAGCAATCGGCACATACCACTTCTGATATTTCTGTGTTGGATTGAAGATTTTTTTCAGATGGATCTGATAAGGCATGTTTTGAGCTATGAGAAGAAATGTTTGAGTCATTGACACTACAATTGGTTTGATAACTTGTTTTCAAATACCTTTTTCCTTTTTCAAGGGCAGCTTCGAGAGATTTAGAACTAAATCTTTGTGCCAATTTTTGTAATGTTTGAAAACCATTCATGCCTGAAGCAGTAACATCATCTAATCCAGCTAAGCTTTTTCGACTTGAAGGTTTTATTGCATGCAATACTTTCCACAAACTTGAATCAGATAATGGTATATAATTGTTTTCACTACAACTTTTTCGATAGAACATGATAGCGTGGCTATATTTTGTCGTCAGTATTGCATGCACTATCTTTTGTTCTTCACCGCTGTCGTATTTTAATTTGGTTATTCCATAAGCAACATCATGCAAAATACCGCTTGTATATAAAGTCTAAGAAATGTTCACACTTTGTTTGATCAAGACTAGATCGGACGAATACTTTCTTCTCTGGAAATGCCAACCCTTTATGAGATGCATGCCATTTTCTTGCTGTTTCTATACGATGTTTGGTACACTCAAATGTGTTCATTATAAACTTTTTGGTATACTTAGTATGGTCTAATAATGAGAGGATAACTAACTTTCCCATGGAATCACTTTGCTTATATACTTTCTGAGCACGAATAATTTCAATTGGGAGAGGGCTATTTATTTCATCAACATTTTTACTGTTAAGAAAATCTATAAATATTTCCTCTTGTCCAGGAGCAACAGCTTCCGCAAATTTTTTCTTTAATAAGTTTTCTAGGCGAACATACTTGCGTTTTAACTTATCTTTAGTAGTATCTTCCAGATATTCGAACTTCCTTTTTAATCTAAATTTTATTAGACTTGCATTAAGAACCTCAGTTACACTCTCACGGCTTCTTAGAGATTTGTCCAAAATCTCCTGTGAAACATTAATTTCACCGGGATCAAATTCTTCATCTGGAGTAGTAGGTGTCATATATGTTTGTTCTTGTTGTGTTTGTGTTTCTGTACATATATTGGTGTTTTCGTTGACTCTAGATAAAGCAGTTTCTTGCTTTAAATGGGTAAAACACAGCATTGCACCAACTGAAATACTTCATTGTATCGCTTTGACATTGATATGACGACATGTATTGGTGACGCCCTTAAAGCGGGAGATTTTTTTCCTTTTATATTTAGATGGTGAGGATGAAAGCATGTTTTTGGAGGACTCCATGCAATACCAAACGTGTACCGGTGAAAAGCACATATTTGTTCATCCTTTTCAAGATTTCTTTTAAATCTATTTGCAGTAAGTCCATTTTCTTCCCAAATATTATTATCGTTTAATCGCATGACCTAAAAATAATTTTTTAAACAATTATTAAGTGTGTCGTTTAAAGCATTGTTTATAATCTGACTCTTCACGAAAAATGTTTACAAGTTTGAAATACATTGTTGTTATTATTAAAATACAATATTACAAGAGTGTGATTAATTTAGTGATTATTTATTAAAAGAGTGAGGAATTAATTAAAGAGCTATTTTTTTTTGTTTAAAGAACTTTGTCTCAAAATCTTATTGCAGAGAAGTTATAAAGTAAGTAATAATAAAAATTATATTACAGTCTGCTTAAATTTAAAATACATAATTACCTTTAAGTTGATGAGGTGTTTCTTAACATCAACATCTCCCAGCTGATGAATGTAGAATATTATGTTTATAATTTTATGTTTTTTGAATGATCCACAATTTCCTTTTGAAAAGCAACAACAGTTTTCATAAAAACATTTGTTTTGTTCCATACTCAACTAAAAACAAGTTCTATTTATGCAGTACCTATTTCTCAATAGCAATGATAAAATATCTACTCTATTTATGCAAATTTTAATGATCGTTAAAATAAAGTTAAGACATTTTTATGGTAAAGTAAACAACCGCCCACTAACTTGTTTCTCCACAATCGTGATATCAGCGATTCTTCTTCCATTCGATCACCACAAGTTATTTGGTTATGACGTAAATTTAAATAATTCACTTCTGATCATGTATTGTTTTTTATTATTATTTATTTCAATTGTTATGATTTCTATATCATAGTCAGAAACGCTAAAAATTTTTCTTAACATTACGTGCAATGTTTTGTGTAATGCTAATTGCTAATTTTGGATGATAGAAATTTTATTGTAAGCGAAAACCTCATCTGTGTGTCCAAAAAAATATCTCTTCGTACTTAATCATTTTTAACAATTTGTACCTTTATTTTTAACTTAATATCTAAAGATCACATAAGTTTTTTTTTAAACTATGTTAGGGTCATCTTATATTGACCATTTAACATGATTATATTTTTACAAAACTTAGCGCCTCTGCCGTAATAGCTCATTTTGTAAGTATACTATAACATTTTTTTCCAATTTCAAGCTTTAATATATTAATAGACCTTAGGTATCACATAACTTTCTTTGCATTTTTAGACTCAATACCTTTGATAATTTCAAATCCTAAAAGAAAAATTGTGTGCAACACTTCGCCGCTAGAATTAACTCCGATTAAAAATTGACAAAACTGATTGATTTTGTACTTTTGAACTATGATAATTAGCCAACCGCACAGTGTCACGCAACTTTTTTATATTTTTTGTAGAGAGCTTTTGGGTTACGTCTGATATTAACTACAAAAGCTATGTGCAACTTTTTGCCTTGCCAAAAAAATGGGTTCAAAGGTGGCAAAAACTAAATTTCTAAAAATTTTGAAAAAAATCATAAAAATTTAAGCCCAGATTCCGAGTGAACGAAACATTTAAAAATTTTTTTTTTTTTCCTAACAGGTTTTCTCTATATTCTGATCAATATATAAAAAATTCAAGCAATTTGGACGAGGTCACTTCCATTGACTGCCTGATTCTTACAAAAATTACTCTTAATAACTAATCAACATGTAAATAATTTCCATCAATATTTTACCTATTTGCTTTTTATATTAGTAAAAAGCAAATAGGTAAAATTATTGTTTTACCTATTTGCTTTTTATTAAAATAAAACGCAATCAGATAAAATGTGACTGATTCTTAAATCAATTACAAAATGATTTAAATCAATTTCGCTTAGTAAAATTTGAAAACTGAATCACAACAAAAAAAGTAGTAAAACTTTTTCCACAAAAGATCTTTTTTCAAAGATCAAAATTCAACAAAAATAGAACCATGATAATGATGATGATCATGATCTTGGAGTATATAATTTTGATAACTCTTTTCTTCATTTATATAGCTGAAATTGTGATACCATGGGCGTTTAACCATAAAACAGGAAGAAAATTTACTGTATTTGAGTTAATAGATACAAATTTACCAATCTACAACTCAGTGAGACCCAGTAGTTCAAATGACAAAGATGTTGGATGCTGTTGCTGCTATGCTGGCCCTTTAGAACTTACAGGTATCATAATTCAAATGTTTTGTGATATTGTTTTGTTCATTTTTTCTTAAGAAATATTTACATATATGAACTTCTTATATGTAAAAAAAGAAGATTTATATACATACAGTGGCGTCCCAGTAAAAAAAGTTCTATAGAATTTTATATAAAATTTTTTTCTTTTGAAACATGTGGCCTATAGAATTTCTAAAGAATTCTATAGAATTTTAATAGAATCACATTCAATTTCTAAAGAAATTTCTATAGAAATTTTTTTTCTACTTTTTTTCTATAGAAAGAAAGACTTATAGCATTTCCTATAGGAATTAGTAGACATTTTATAGAAACTTTATAGGAATTCTATAGGCTATATGTTTCAAAAATTTATGAAAATTCTACTGAACTTTTTTTCCTGGGGTAAAAAGGTTTTTAAATGTTTAAAATAACCAACTTATAAACAACAAGAATATTCCAAACCTTTTTACGTTTATATGTATGACGAAAAGATTCTTAAAAAAAAATTACTGTGACAGGAGAATTGGAACAAGAAACCCTAAGATTCTAATAATCCCCCCACCCCCGGGTGTTGCAAACTTTATATGGTCATAACATTTGAAAACTAAAAAATTTTACTATGAAATTTAGAATTTCTCGATAAATATAATTGTAGATGAATAGTACTAAAAATCTCATCAACTTGTTGTTCTCACGTTTGGGGCAAGGGGGGCTAAGATTTTAGGGTTTCTTGTTCCTATTCTCCTATCACAGTAACTTTTTAAAAGAAATTTTATGTCATTCATTATAATCGTAAAAAAATTTGGAATATTCTTGTTGTTTATAAGTTATTTTAAACAATTAAAAACCTTCTTACGCCTAACGTTCATAATTAATTTAATGGCATTAACTTTTTAAAAAAATGCTATTTTTTATTTAACAATTTTTTTGTTTATTTGTGCGCTGTTCAATAATTTAAAGTATTTTGGATTAAATAATAAAACTGCATAAAAGATGAACCATCAATGACTATAAACGCGGACCAATGAGTCAAAGTTTAAAGTTTTTGGTTTCAAGATAAGATTGATTGTCTTGAAAAAAAGTTGTAGTATTAAGGTGTATATATATATATGGGTTGTAGGTGTATATGTATATGTGTTGGTTTGGTTGGTTGGTTATATATATAGGTTTTTGGTTTCAAGATAAGATTGATTGTCTTAAAAAAAAGTTGTAGTATTAAGGTGTATATATATATGGGTTGTAGGTGTATATATATGGGTTGGTTTGGTTGGTTGGTTATATATATAGGTTTTTGGTTTCAAGATAAGATTGATTGTCTTAAAAAAAAGTTGTAGTATTAAGGTGTATATATATATGGGTTGTAGGTGTATATATATATGGGTTGGTTTGGTTGGTTGGTTATATATATAGGTTTTTGGTTTCAAGATAAGATTGATTGTCTTGAAAAAAAGTTGTAGTATTAAGGTGTATATATATATGGGTTGTAGGTGTATATATATATGGCTTGTAGTATTAAGATATATATATATATATATATATATATATATATATATACATATATATATATATATATATATATATATATATATATATATATATATATATATATATATATATATATATATATATATATATATATATATGTATATATGTATATATATATATATATATATATATATATATATATATATATATATATATATATATATATATATATATATATATAATATCCGGCTTGGTCGGGAAGCGGGAGCGATCGCTCTCGATTGCTAACCACGTAAATAATATTTAGTTGCGAAAAGCTGGCCAGATTTTTTAGTCGTTTTGAGAACATTTTAAAAAGCAAAAATAAAAGCGTTAAAGATTAATTGGACCGATGAGAGACAATTACAAAAAAAAAAAAATTAGGTAAATAAAATATCTTTAAACGCGAAAAAACTTAAAGCTAAATAAATTACATTTAAAACAAATATTTTCAAAACATCGCTCTTTTATAATTTTTTTAATAAAATTAAACGATGTTTTTTATATAAAGTAACAACTTACGATTGTTTAAAAAGAAAACAAATATTCTTTATTTAACAAAGTTTGCAAGTTTTAGTTTTATTTTAGCTAAATTATTTTATAAATAATAAAATTAATTTTTTCAATACCTATTTTATGTTTCGCGTAGTTTGAAAAGTTTAACATATTTGAAGCAATTCTTCCTAGTAAGATAAACAAATGAAATAATTAAATCATTGAATTACTATAGAAATTAAATTAACAATATAGAAATCAACTTAAGGTTAAAAATACTTTATGACGAGGAAGCGAAATTGCTTCACAATATCGCTGGTGATGTTTAGTGAGTGGGCTTTTTAATTTTAATTAGTATTTAAAGCAGAAAAAAGTACAACGAGTTTTTAGAATGGCAACTTAAGCGAAAATAATTAGAGTTAGTAAACCAATATCTAGTAACTTTTCTTTTCATTTAATTATTTGCTATATATATTTGTGTTCTGTCGTAACCTTAGGCACGGTGCTTGTTCATCTGCGAGTTACTTTGTACGCGTTGTTTGTGTTTAGTAACTAGAAACTTCTTATATGTTTGTTACGTAATTAGTTTTATTAACTATAACAATTATAACTTCATTGAAAACGCAATTATTTTTGTAAGTCTTTGTTTAAATCATAAAAATTGCTGTAAAATATACATTACGATAAAAAACAGATAAACAAAATTAAATTTACATAAAGAATACATACTTTTTAAATAAAAAATAAGAATATGCTAATAAAATCTATAATTTATAATAAACTTTTAACATTTTGACAATTTAATATATATTTAAAACTTTTATTTTTGTAAACAAATAATGTATTTATTCTTAAAGCAATTTATGTTAGAAATCTCAAACATTTTCTAAAACATTTCAACAGAACACTCTAGAACTTTATTTCGCTAAGTCAGCGTAATTTTTGAACCAATAGAATTAGTTTCTTCGTTAATTTGGCGGGTTTTTAGTGTTTGCGAATATTCTTTTTATTCTTTCGCACAAAGATGTTTTGTGAACATTCAAGTTTATTATGTTTCCATGCATGTCCGTAAAACAAAAATTTTTTGTTTCGTACATTAACTTAATTGGACTAAAAAACCTGGCCAGTTTTTCGCAACTAAATATAATTTCCGTAGTCAGTATTCGAGAGCGATCGCTCCCGCTTCCCGACCAAGCCTGTATATATATAATAGCCAGATAAATAGCCTGTTGAATATGGAGGGTAAAGTTATGTTAAAAAATCATGAGGTTTTTAACAGAATCGAAATTAACACACCATCCTGCTTTATCGATTTTAAAAGACCATAAAGACAACTGCTTTATCACATTAAAAGATCATAAAGACAATTTTTTAAACAAACCTTCTGTCTGTCTTTTAAATCCAGCAAAAAATTAAATCTAATGAAACAGTAAATTTATTTTATCTAACATCATTGCTGAGCTGAAAAATATTCTCAGTCTCAATCAATGGAAAAGCATGCAAAAAGTTTTAGATAGGTTCGAAGGTATTAAAAACAAATCTTTTTATAAATTTTTAATTTTTGACATTATTGATTTTTATCCTTCTATCAATGAAAATCTTTTGAATAACGCGATAAAATTTGATGAGAAATATGTAATTAAACAAGCTCAAAGATCATTGTTGTTTAATAAAGAGTAACCTTGGATCTTGAACCTTGGGAACAGTACTTTTTTTTTTTTTGATGTTGCAATGTTTGACGGAACAGAGATATGTGAGCTTGTCGGAATTTTTATTCTTTTTCAGCTATCGCAGCATGATAACAAAACAAATTTGGGCTTATAACGCGACGATGGGTTAGCAGTTTTTAAAAATGCAAGCGGCCACCGCATAGATGCAATAAAAAAACATATTGTTCAAATTTTTAAAAGTAACAATCTTTCTATGTCTTTACAACGTAACATGAAAGTTTTAATTTCTTGACTTGACACTGAACCTCAATGATCAATCTTTCAGACCGTTTCGTAAACTAAATAATGAACTAAGTAGTATACATGTTAAATCCAATCACCCTCTTAGCATTTTAAAGCAACTTCTTTGTTGTATACAATTAAGGCTGTCAGCTAAATCATCAAATGAAAATGTATTTCGAAACTCATCTGATGTGTATCAGGATGCATTAAAAAAGTCTGGTTACAAATTCAAACTTAACTATATTTCAAAACTTATCCAACCTCTGTCACAAAATCGTAAGCGCAAATATAATCTGGTTTATCCCCCCAATATAGTAAAAATGTTTACACCAAAATTGGTAAATTCTTTTTGAATTAAATAGACAAACACTTATCAGCTGGCCATAAATACCACCAAAAGTTTAATAAAAATACTTTAAAGGTGAGTTACAGTTATTTGCCAAACATCATTGAGGCCATTTGTTCAGATGACTGAGGTCATTTATTCAGATGACTGAGATCATTTGTTCAGATGACGCGTTCTTTTTGTACCTCAACTTTAAACTAACGTAAATGATATTTAAACTAGCCTAAATGATATTTACAACTGTCTATATCATCTAGGAGTCACTTGCATGCTTCACCCTAAAAACTAATCTTTTTTTACAGAGGCTAAGAAAGAATTTTCTAACTGTCATATTTGTTTATAACTTAAGCTTACTTTTACTGATCTGCAATTGTTAGTGAGTTAATCAAATCCATACGTCCAATAAATTATCTTAACATAGATTTTTAAGGACCACTGCCATCATATTCTAGAAATATATATTTATTTGCAATTATTGATAAATATTTCCGGTATCCATTTGTTATCCCATTTCCAAACATCAGTTCAACTATGGTTGTGAAAATGATTAGATAAAATATTCTTTTTTTGTGGTTTTCTAACTTACCTTCATTCTGACAGAGGCTTCTCATTCATTTCTGATAAATTAAAATCTTGCCGCAGAATCTTACGCATAAAGGAGTTGCAACAAGTAATTCTATTTCATATCATCCTTTTACAAATGGACAAAATGAGAGATTTATAATGGTTTGATAAAGAAATATTTTTTTCGCACTAAAATCCACAAATCACTTGTTTAAAATAGAGTATTGCATAACTGATGTATACCTGCATAATTTTTTTTTTTTTTTTTTTTTTATTTGCATTCACTCCCAACAAGGCTGCAAGCAACCACTATTAAGCTGGGAGTTACTAGGAAAAAAAAAGAACAGAGTTATAGAGCAAGGAAACGGTTGACAGAAGACTTGAAAAGTTGAAGGTTGTATGAGTCAGGAAAACATGAAGATGGGAGAGAGTTCCAAAGGATTGAAGTGCGGGGAAAAAAACTAGATGAATAAAAGTTTTTAGAGCATGCAGGGACAGATACAGTAAACGAATGAGACTTAGCTGAATGACGAGTAAAACGAGAATGAATTTTAGTTGATGGAACTAGAGATGATAACTCCTTTGAGCAATGACCATGATAGTATCTGTAGAAAAGAGAAAGAGATGCAACTTTACGACGATGGGAAAGAGGTTCAAGCTTAGCAGATAGTCCAGGTCCAACAACATTTACAATACGTTTTTGGACCTTGTCAAGAAGAGAAAGTGAATCGTTAGAAGAACCAGCCCAAATATGACAACAGTATTCCATACAGGGACGAATAAGAGATTTGTAGAGGTAGAGAATGGAATCAGAAGTAAGAAAATGGCGAGCACGATAAAGAGAAGCAACCTTAGCAGAAGCTAATTTAGCAATCGATTGAATATATGGTTTCCATGAAAGGTCAGTAGTAAGCGATAATCTAAGAAGACGTAAAGAGGACGACTCAGTAAGAGGATTGCCATTCATTAATATAGGAATGTTGACCATATTACGGTAGTTGTTTGCAGTAAGCAATTGGGTTTTTTTAGAGTTGAAATTCACAAGCCACTGTGAACCCCAATCTATTACTGAAGTGAGATCAGACTCAAGATCAGCTGCTTGTTCTAGGCGATCGAAAAGAGAAGACTTTTTGTCAAGACAGGAGTATAAAGTTGAGTCATCAGCAAAAAGAGCTACTTTAGATGAAAGGTTGTCAGGAAGATTGTTTATGTAGATAAGAAACAAAACAGGGCCCAGGATGGAACCTTGGGGAACCCCAGAAGTTACAGGAAATAAAGAAGAGTGTTGGTCTTCAAGGATGACTTTAATAAACCGGTTAGAAAGAAATGATTTGATAATCTCAAAAACTTTCCCAGAAACACCATATGAAGCAAGCTTATGGAGAAGACCAGCATGCCAAACTTTGTCGAAAGCTTTAGATATGTCGAGAGCAATAGCCCTAGCCTCACCGCCTCCATATAATGCACGATAAAATCTTTCAGTTACAGCAGTTAGCAAGTCGGTCGTAGAGCGAGAGGATCGAAAACCGTATTGATTGTCTGACAGCAGTTTATTTGACTCAAGATGAGATGTGAGGAATTTGTTGATCAAAGACTCAAAGACCTTGCCAATAACAGAAAGAAGACTGATCGGACGATAATTCGAGGGGTCAGAATTTTCTCCAGAGTTTTTGAATATTGGAACCACAGATGCCATTATCCAACAAGCAGGAAAACAAGACTCAGTCAAACACTTGTTAAATAGTTTAGAGAGAATTGAAGAAAGTTCTGGAGAACAATTCTGCAAGACCGTGACAGGAATGTTGTCTGGACCACAAGCTGTAGACGAGTTTAATTGAGATATGACTTTAGCAACAGAAGCCGGAGTGATTTGAATGTCTAACAATGGGTCAACCTGTTTGACTGGAATGGAAGGAAGAGAATGTCCATAAGATTCAAAAGTGGAATTAGAAGAAAAGTTCTTTGCAAATAGTTCTGCCTTATCCTTGGGAGAGGTAATAAGATCAGTCCCATGAATGAGAGACGGAATGTTAGATCTACTCTTGTTAACAATGCTGTTGAAGATTTTCCAAAAGTCTTTGGAGCCTAACTTCTGCGATAAGATGCGAGATTTAGTGAACTGAGAATAATGGAGTTTAGCATCAGAAAGCACCTTTTTACATCGATTTCTTGCAATAATAAATAGCCGTTTGTTCTCAAGAGAGTTGTTCTTTTGAAAAAGATGAAAAAAATGATTACGATTGGATATAGCAGCCGCACAAGAAGGAGAAAACCATGGAGTAGAATGAGGCTTGACTTGAAACCGACGAGAAGGAATAAAAGCTTCCATTTCAGCCTGAACCCAGGAGGTTATGTAGGAGGCGCATTTGTCAGCTGAGAAAGAAAAAACATCAGCCTAAGGACCATCACGAAGAAAATCACGAAAGGAATCCCAGTCAGCTTTAGGATAGTAGTAGGTGGTGCGATGATAAGGTGAGCCCAAAAAAGAAGTACGAGAAGAAAGATTTATAGAGATCAATGCATGGTCAGAACCACCTAAGGGAGAAAAGGAAGAAACTGAACATAAGCTAGGGTCAGAGACAAGACATAATTCAAGGAGTGAAGGTAAATGATTAGGGTTGTCAGGAAAACGAGTCACAAAGTTAACTATCTGAGTAAGAGATTGGAAACGCAGAAGTTAAAGGCTTTAGTGCCAGCAGGATCAGTGGTGTTAGAGCCAAGCCATTCAGTGTGATGGGCATTAAAATCACCAACAACAACAATATTGGCAGAGGGGTAAAGAGAGAGGGCATGGTCAATTTGATCAGAGATAACATCTAAAAGAGTGCAATCATGGGAAGAAGGAGAACGATAAAGAACAAAGAGAAAGGTGATAGAGTGAAGAGGTGCTAGGCGAAAGCACATAAAAGAATGGTCAAAGCATTCGAACCTGATTTCACGACAAATAGGGGAATTAATGCGTATGTATACCCCTAAACCTAGCATGTGACTATTGGAGTCTTTACGAATCAAAGGATAGTACCCATCAACACTGACATCTGAAGAAGGAATTGCAGAACTTAAATTTGTTTCACTGAGTGCAAGCAAGTCTGGTTAATTTTGCAGGAGGTAAAACTCAACTGATGGAAAGTTGCTTTGTAGACCGCGAATATTTGTAAAAGATATATTAAAATATTTAGGTGGTGGGGATGGTTTTTTAGGTTTTAAATTTTTGGTTACTTTGGTCATGGTTTGGTTTTAATGAGAACTTGACTCATTCATAGATAGAGCACAGCCTCCTAATCAATGAGCTATGCAGTTGTCTCAGTCCTGTTAATTAACCCTAAGCCGTGACATAGGGCTCCTTATGTGGCCTTGACAATGCACACCAAAAGCATTAACAGGGACACCATCCATGCGCAACATGGCACTGTTAATACTCTGATATTTTGCAGCTGTTGATGGAATCAGCCTCTCTGAGAGCTACCACAGAGTTCGGGAAACCTTACTACCAGCCGGCCTAAGAACCATTAAACTGAGTTTTAGAGCTGTACCCTCATATGGAGATAACACGAAGAGGTGCATAGCCATTATCAAGGAGGCATAAGCAAAATTCTATGAGTAGAGTCAAGGAGATCCAGCATTCATCATCCTAGGCAGGAAACAATGTAACACAGGTTACATCTACGCCAGCCTAATAGATGAAGAAGGGGTTCGAGGCTGGTTAGCAGAATTTTTCTGCTTACCCCTAAAGTCTTTGTCTAGGAGGCCTTCTACAAGACAGTAGCAGGATGCTTTTAACATCTGCCCAAGATAAGTATTTTTATCGAGACACCATCTCTAGCCTTTACTCAACCAAGAGCCCCAAGGCAGGGGATGTTTAGCTGGATGCAGTTAACATCTGCTCAAGATGAGTGTTTTTATCGAGACACCATCTCTAGCCTTTACTCAACCAAGAGCCCCAAGGCAGGGGAATTTTTAGTCGGGGTTTATTTCTCCTAGCCTTTGCGTAAGAAGAGCACTCTCTGCAAGGCAGCAGGGCTTGTGGCAGGTGGTACTGGGTTACGTGATACCAGTAGCAAGATTGATCTCGATTATCCTGACTTGACCTGGAGTAGTTAAAAGGAGTTACTTCTTGCAACAGTACTTTGAGAAAACCAGGCATGACATTTTGGAAGTGCATTAGGAAAAACACTGCATCTAACAAAATACAGGAGTCTAAGGTGAGTGTACGTTTTGTAGTTGGAGTAAGTAGTTAGTTACTGAGCTCACGCTGCATTAGAGTATAAACAGAACACAAACAAACATAAATCAACTTACGGGTGAGTCAACACCGCGCCAGAGGTTCAGACAGAACACAAACATACATAAAAAACATAAAGTAACTTACGGGTGAGCGAACACCGCGCCAGAGGTTCAGACAGAACACAAACATACATAAAAAAACATAAAAAACATAAACATAAACATAAAGTAACTTACGGGTGAGCGAACACCGCGCCAGAGGTTCAGACAGAACACAGACATACATAAGGAACATAAAGTAACTTACGGGTGAGCGAACACCGTGCCAGAGGTTCAGACAGAACACAAACATACATATAACGTAGATTACAGGTGAGCTAATACAGTAACTAAGGCACCTCCAACTATATGGGGAAAAAAAAAAAAAAAAAAAAAATTACTATAGGCATGACTGATATAAGATAGTACTGATGACAGGAAGAACACTCTTTCCAGCCTTTGCTTAGATGGCAAATCCTGCAAGGCAGGATATTTGCTATTTTATTTATATATTAGATATTGCTATAATATTTGCTTTGATATTCTATATACATATGTTAAAAACTCACAATTTGTGTTATGCTTTACTTTACATAAGTAAATATAGTTTGATCTTCAAACAATAGTGTATTTAATTGAATTTGTAGATATTTTCTATTTTTGTTTTTAGTTACGCTACACGACACATTAAATATATACATATATATATATATATATATATATATATATATATATATATATATATATATATATATATATATATATATATATATATATATATATATATATATATATATATATATTTGTCACTATTTAGGATACATATTATACTGTAAAGGTGATTTTTGAAGCAAAAGTGGCAATTTAAAATTTATAACATCATACAAATATTTAACATCAAAAGTTTTTTTAAATTCTATTTGTTCAATAACCAAAAATGGCATAAAAGCTACATAAATTGCAAGTTTTGTTGTATAAAATTAAAAAATAATCAGCTTAAATTATATTGGGCTTATTGTAACTTATAAATTGTTACTTGCTGTATAGTCTGCAAATTGATGTATAGTCTGCATAATTGATATATAGTCTGCATAATTGATGTCTGAACTTCATAAATTATGCGTAGTCCATCGTCTAAAATTAAATAAGAAATAAAAGTAAATAATCCAATAAGTAAGCCATCACTGATATTCTATGATGCTCTACTAAAACTTGCAAAGTTCCAGTAAATTATGATAATTTAAAATTATTAAACTAGGTTGACTTTTCAGTATAAATAAAAAGATTGTTGTGAATTATTTAATTTAATTTAATGTTGTTATCGTGTTAATATTGTGATTTATATTGCTATTTGTGTTGTACATGTTTTCAACTCTAGCATATTCAGATTAGTATATTATTGATAAAGGTTTTGTCAAGAGGTCTTTTATTTTATTCACAATTATTTCAAAAACAGTTATACTAAAAAATAATAAAATACAAATACAAATAAAACTAAAATTCTTATATATGTTTTATTTAACTGTAGAATGCACTAATTATAGATTTAAAAAATTAACAAAAAGTTATTTTTTTTTTAAGTTTTTTTTTAACTAACCAGCAGTTAATTTATAATTTTTGTCGACTAAAAAAAAAAAGGTCCTTGCTTTTTAAAATTTGCAGACTCCCAATTGTGCCAGTCTTGGTAATATATTTCTGAACATAATTTAGTTTTAAAGTAACTAAGACTTGAATAATTATGTTTTAATTCAGCTTTACCATTGAAAAGTAAATTTTGTAATAAAGTTGAAACAATTTATATCTTATACAAGACATTTTGCATTTTGTAACTGCACATTGCAACACAAAAGACTGTAGCCTTGATTATTAAATTAAATAATTAAGGCTACAGCTATGAAGTTTAAAGAAACAACAATCATTTATTTCAGTATCTAAATGTTTGTTTATATCAGGACTTTGTCAGCTTGTTAGCTCAGCATTGTTAAAACGAGTTTTACCTTTGAGATTTTCGGATTCTACTATACCCCAAAACTATGGAATTCAAAAGTCTTAAAGATTAAACATATTTTAACCTTGATTTGCAAATCAGCTGACAAAAATATATTTTATTTATTAAACTATGGTTATGTACCCAAAACAAACGAGAATATATTTTAAAAACATTTAAGTGCCAATTGTTATTTATTCATGAAAAATTACTTTTGATTGCATAAATCTCCATATTTTTGTAGTTCTTGATGCAATCTCAATATATTTGATTACATAAATCTCCATAGTTTTGTACATCTTGATGCAATTCTAAAAAATAATTTTGTTTGTGAACAAACAATAACAAATAAGAACACGAAACAAGAGAGTTACTGTTTAAAATAGACATTTTAGTTAGTAACTTTTTGCCCTAATTATTTTAGTACCTTTTTGTTCTCCCCTACAATGTTTAAGTGTGTTTGCAGTTTTTTTTTTTTGATTTGTCATATTATACTTTTTCTTTGTATTTGTAATGCTTTTATTTTTACATAACTTTTATTTATTCCTGTACCCCGTCATATTCATGATTCGATATATTAGAGTATTTAAATAAAATTATTTCATTTCAGCAAGTATTGATAGAAAAGCATATTGCTCAGGTGAACATATATTGATAACTGCTATGGTTCAAAACAACACTAATCGTGAAATGTATGGAATGAAAGCAGAACTCTACCAATATGTACAATATATTGGAAAATCATTTTTTTTCAGGGAAAACAAGCTTACTGTTAAAAAAATTTCTATAGTGAAAGATGGTACGTGCTATACTTGCAATTAAATAATTAACTTTTTACTATATGATTTCAATTTGCGCTACAAGATTAGTATGTCAAATTCAGTATGTCAATTAGCATTTAATGATATTTATCCAGTGGATTATGTCACCAACCCAAAGATATTTGGCTGTATTATCAAAGAATATTAGGCATAAAACCATTGTCACTATCAAATTGTTTAAATGCTTTATTTACATGTAATGGTAGTTTTCGTATTATTTTGTTTTTTTTAATTTTTTTAGAGTTTTGTGCAGCAGGTTTGAAATTTTTTTAATTGATTAGGTGCAACAGATTTAGCAATTTGTTGCAATAGTGGAATTGGTGCAATAGTGGGCTTGGTACAATTTTGGTACAAAACAGATTTAACGATTTTGTACAAGAGTTTTAATATACATTTTTGAATAGTTAGTACAGCAGTTTGACTTTTTTTTTAGTTTAGTGCAATGGTTGTTATTATTTTAAATTGTTTAAGCAGTCATACAATAAATATATAAATATAATTTGTACAATAAATATAATTTGTTGTAATAAGCATTAAAGTAGTTTACAGATTTTTTCAATTTTTTTCTATTTTCTTTTTTTTAATTTTTTTAAATTTCAATAACTAAATAATCAAACTCATGCAAACAAAATTAAAATTCAACTTTTTTATATTTATGCGTGATAAATTAATGTTCAAAGCTTAAGTGACCGAGCTTAGGCGATTTTACGGTATATATATATATATATATATATATATATATATATATATATATATATATATATATATATATATATATATATATATATATATATATATATATATGTATATACATGCATATATATATATATATATATATATATATATATATATATATATATATATATATATATATATATATATATATATACATATATATATATATATATATATATATATATATATATATATATATATATATATATATATATATATATATATATATATATATATATACATATATATATATATATACATATATATATATATATATATATATATATATATATATATATATATATATATATATATATATATATATATATATATATATATATATATATATATACATATATATATATATATATATATATATACATATATATATATATATATATATATATATATATATATATATATATATATATATATATGTATATATACACATAAACACACTTACATTCACAAATTCATTTAAATTAGGGAACGCAAATTTTTACGAAAATAAAAAAATCGGGATTTGAAATTAAATTTTTTCGGAATTCGGTCGAGTTCCGAAATTAAAAAAAAAAATTTTATATATAATTTTTTTCAGACTCCAGTTGAATTGAAAGATGCGTGAATCTTACTTTTTCCGCCATTGTGTAAATACTGAAGAGTTTTAGACAATTCTTCTAGTTCGTCTTTGGCTTGTAAGTTTCATCTAACAGTAAGCTTCACTGGGACACATGCACTAGTTTGTCATTAGTTCGTCTTTGGCTTGTAAGCTTCATCTGATAGTTAGTTTCACTGGAAGACATGCAAAGATAATGTTTTTAATCGAAAAAATTTCAGCATTTAAAATAACGATATCAGATGCAATGTAAATCAATGCTTTTCTAACACAGCTTTTTAGCTTATTAAAACTTTCAAGCATTTCGACTAAGCTATTCCATCTAATTCAGTGTCCATAATAATTTTCAATTGTTTTCCAAATTCTTGTTTCACGTATAGTTGAAGAATATCATTTTTTGTTCTCGAAAAACGCATCCGATTCACCAAAGTCACTTACTTGATCTTCTACACTAACATGTTCTGTATATGTGTGAGCCACCAAAGCCGTCCAACTTTTTGAATCACCGCTGCCCTATCAGTTGTTATAGACATAAAACCTTTATCGATATTTAGATTCTTGCCTTGCAATGTGATTTTCAGAGCCGTAATGCATTTATTTGTTCAGAAACTTCCTTCAACAGGTACTAAACCTAAATTCCAAATCTGTTTCTTGCCATTGACAACCACATTTAAACAACATCGGTTTCTTGAAGATGTTCATTTATCTAGAATTAAGCAAAATATTGTTGCTCCTTCTTTTGAATTTATAAAATCCCGCATCATTTTAGCCCGCATTTTTTATGCGTATTCTAAAACCATTTTGCAAATCGAGTTAAATGATTTTGGTAATACAAAATCTCAAGCCAAATACAAGTATCTCAAATCGATAGACATACAGAAAACTTTAAATGGCGTTTTATCTAAGAAACACATTTGTGATATGATTGCAAAAAATGATTCATCTTTTTTGTTGAATAAATAGTTTGTTATCATCGTTTTTGATGCGCTACTTTCTGGACCTTCATCTTGCACGACATCCCGTTTTAATACATTAATATTGTTTATTGTTCGTAAATGCGTGTGCTGCGGTCGTTGCCGTTGAACGAGCGGTTTTTACTAAAATATAACATATTTTAAATTTTGCTGTTAATTGTTGATCCTTTTAAAAAATGAATGTAAACAGAATTTTGGTTTTTACCCTGATTTGTGTTTTCCAAAAAACTTTCCTTTGAAGACATTTTAGGATGTTATGTTGATAAAATTTTAACTACCTGACGGGCATTTGTTTTTAAAAGTTACAATCTAAATGTATTTTAAATGTCTTTTAAACGTCTTTTAAACATTAATGTTTAAAAGACGTTTAAAAGACATTTAAAACACATTTAGAACGTAACTTTTAAAAACAAATGCCCGTCGGGTAGTTAAACAAAACAAAATTAAAGTTAAATAGTTATCAAATAATTTTGTTAAATTAAAACTGCTGTTTTTCCAGTTTTTATTTGCTTACCTTATTGATCCAAATAATTCAATACACACCGCACTCCAATAAGCAAATCTCAACACTGTTGAAAGTCTTGATACATACGACACGAACACAAGGTTATACCAAATATAAAAACTATTACATGTGGATATGAAGAAAAGACATGAAACCGTTAACTGCAATAACATAAAAACGCAATAACGCAATAAGCGAATCTCAACAAAATATTACATGTGGATATGAAGTGAAGGCATGAAACCGTTAACTTAACAATTTAGGAATGTTTTCTCTATGTTTACTTGTATTACGCAGGATGACTATAATTTACAACTATTTTCTTAATTTCTTCTTATAGAGTTAGAATGTAGAATATTTATATGTACAGAAACAAAAACACAACTTAAAAGTAAATTAAAAGTTAATTTTAATTTTGGAGTTCGCTGCAAAAATGTTCGGAATTCAAAACTGTGTTATGAAAACGAATTCTGGACGCATTTACTTATATCCTCCTGTATTGTATACATACATAATATACATATATAGATTCATATATACATATAATGTACATATATAGATTCATATATTCATGCACACAAATATACGTATATACACACATACATATACATAAACGCATACATACAAACACATATACATACATGAAAACATATACACACACATACAGCGTATGTGTATTACACATACATCTATATAGACATACACATATAAGTATATATATATATATATATAATATATATATATATATATATATATATATATATATATATATATATATATATATATATATATATGTATATATATGTATATATATATATATATATATATAGTGGTCAAACAAATAAACAGTTAAATAAGTGGTCAAACAAATAAACACTGCATATAAAATATTTATTTTATTGTTACTACTAAGTAAAATACACTAAATTTAAGTTTAATATTTTTAGCACTAAAGGCCTTTCAAAATCATCAGTAGTGCTATTTATGTTATCAAAATAATATTTTATTTTCTTGTTTTTAAACAGGAAATGATAATTATCCATAGTTTAATCTTTATAACTACCCAGCTAGCACACATACATTGTTAAAACATTAGAACAATGTCGCGCGTAATGTTGGCCCAACATCAGCTGCCAACGTTGTTTTTATATCATTATGGTTAAAAATGCGACGCACAGTGACTCAGGACAATCAAAAAACGGCAAAAATTAAATAAAAATTGACATAAATCGTAAATAAATAATGTTACATATTGAAATAATAATTTTTAAGTCAAAGATTTCAAATTTGTTAATATTTTTTTTTTTAATGCGCAGCTTCGACGAGTAAAATGCGCGCTTACGCGTGTTAAAGATGACTATACGCGTACAAATTTTTTTTTTTTTTTAGTTTTTAGAATCTTCAAGACAAACACATAATTTTGATATATTACTCTACTTGATATTTTTATAAAAATGGTTTTTAAAGGATGTTGATACATAGAAAAAAAATACCTTATTTTTTTTACATTAAATTTATTATATACATTACAATTAATTTAAAAACTTCATCTGGTAAAGGTTTTCCTTTTATGTTTTCTAAAAAATATCCATGATATTTTTGGATCTGATCTTATTAGAAGGTAGTGCATCTGATTCATCATTGTGTTTAACCTTGATATTTTTGCCGTGTGCTTAAGTCTAGGATTTCTTATCTGTTTATTTAAACTCTCTAGTGCATCTTCCGAATATACATGGATTGGCAAAGGTAATTTATTTGATATAGAAGAACTATGCAGTAGCAGTTTATGTACAGTAGGAGGCATAACATATCAGTTGTATAAACTTACTATACGTTTAGCTGTTTCAGTGCAGTATAAATTTAATTCATTGATATTAATAGGATATCCACAAGATATGGTTATGAAAATATTATGAAATCTTTTAATTATATCACAATCAACTTTAGTAACTTCAGAAAAAACTTTACTATTTTTAAATGCTCTTCTGGCAGTGTTGCCGTCATTCGCGTTTCCAGACCCAGTTTTAAGCATATCAACGTATAGGCTTAACCGTTCTCTGAGGAGTACCTGAATCTCTTTTTTTTTATGTCTACAGATAGTTTTTCCTCAATTGTTTTTGGCTTATACTTTTTAGTTTCAATTTTATACCTGAAATGAAGAATGAACTCCAAGCATTTTATCTAGCAATGCAAAGGTAAAATTCCGAGCCCCAAGGCCGAGTTATTCTCAGTTTTTGCTTTTAATAAATCAATATTGTTCATTTCCTTGGGTTTAGCATTGCACACATTGCAGGATTGAGTGGATTTTGTCTCTGTAAGTGCGCTAACTACTTTATTATCAAACATTGTAAGATCAATCCTATAGCTGATATTAAATGTCAAAACTCTTTCTGCAATATTAAAAACTTTGCAAAACATCTTTAAGGTATTTATTTGATTTTTTAGATCCGATTCTTCTTCTCTGGATAAAATTGGACTCTCTTTTTTATATTGTAGATGAAGAAGTCTACAAAAGTGACAGCTTAAAGGATTTTCATTTTTCCAAATTTTGCCATCTTCTACTTTGAGCAATAAAGGCACAAAAGCTGTACTGAAAAGATTTTCTTTATGCTTAAGTTCTATACTTGCGTTGCTTGTATCGTACTTTTGTTTATAAATACTTTGGCTTGATGCTCCATCAAAACCAATCTTTCCATATAAAACTCCAAATATTTCATCACTTTGACCAAAATTAGGCATATCAATCATTTCTGTTATTCTACTCACAGTGTGATCTAACATGCTTTGAAGAGTACACATTGCAAAAATTTCAGAAAAATGTATATTCTCAGGATAGCATTTCAATTTTTCTACGAAAATATCGTGCAAGGTAGGATAAATATGTACGTTGTGTACAAGAGCTGAGTTTCTGATCATTTAATATTATTTATCGCTGAGATCAGTATTCATTTTTAATGCAAGAGCATCCTCTTATCTCTAAAATATTAGATATATTGTTTTTTAAAACAGAGGCTTTTTTTTTTTTCTCCAGCAGCATTTGCACTTTTTGCAGAAGCTAAAAATAGAGCTTCATGATGTTCAGTGGCTAGTTCTTTTAATTTTTTTCTTTTGCTTCTCTCTCCAAGAATACTCCATTGTTTATGGGGCCTTCCAGAACTAAAATGGCTATTTTTATTGTTCATAAGATTTCTTTGAAGCCAACGATTTTCTTTTTGTATAAATGTATCATAGTTTTTAGTTTTTTTGCTTCACCTTTGAAATAAAGATAACTAAAGCAAGCTTAACTTTATTTAAGTTTTCTTTGCGAATTTTTTCAGTATTTTTTATTTGATTAAGTAAATCCTTCCATAATTTTAATTTATTAACTCTTAATTCACGTATATTTGGGATTAGATCTAATCTTTTCATTGTTATTGTTTTTAAGAACCATCAATATAATAAAACTAATATATTAGACACATTTTAAATTACATTACATATTTTTTTACTTTACACTGTTTCAAATTTTATCTTGTTATGACTTTTAACAATTTTCACATTGTCACATTTACACTTATTAAAAATATTGAACACACTGTTTCAACCCAATGTTGATCCAATGTATATATTTCGACGTTGATTCAATGCATATAAATCAACGTTTTTCCAATGTATGTAAAAACATCGAAAAAGTTTGATTATTTTTTCGATCTTAACCCAACGTTGATCCAATGTATATATTTCGACGTTTATTCAATGTATACAAATCAAAGTTGATCCAATGTATGTAAATACATCGCAAAAAGTTTATTGTTTTTACGAACTAAACCCAACGTTGATCCAACGCGCTCAAAATATGATTTAAATAAATAAATCGCATTCCTTGATCCAAAATACCATATAAAAAAATACCACATATTTTTTAATGTAAATTTTTCTTGTGCCTAAGGGTCGTTCACGCGTATAAGACTCTAACACATATACACGCGTATACGTGTTGTCTTTTATGCGCACAAAGACTTGATTTAAAAAAATTAAATTCTTCAAACCAAAACATATACTTATTAAAAAGAAAAATTGAATTTAAAAAATTTTTTAATATTATAATAATATTAAAGTATATTAAATACAAAATAAATATTTATCTCACCTAATTTTTCTTTCAAGAAAACAAAAAAAGAAAACCTAAAGTTATAAAAAAGCTTTATTTCATTATTACAGCATTAACAAAGATAAAACTTCAGGGGTAAGTGTTTTTCCATTTTCAACCTTGTATTTTTCGAAACAAATGTTTGATATTACAGGATTACTTCTAATCAAGAGGTATTGTTACTGGTTTTACATAACATTCTTTTTTGATATCTTGGCTGTATGGTTTAATCTAGCTTTGCGAATTTCCTTATTTAGAGCCTCTTGTGACTCTTCAGAGTAGTAACCAATAGGCAGTTTTAATGCCTCAGATATCTGCACACCATGTTCCAAGAGTTTATGAACAGTTAGAGGAATCATATACCAGCAATAGTTTTTGAGTATAAGAGCTGTAGTTTCATAGCAATACTGGCCAAAACTTTTTTTCCTGTTATGAGCTAAACTTGAGTTTAGCTCGTAGCAGGAGCATACTGATATTAGGATTGTCCTTAATCTAATAATTACATCTACTGACACTCCTGTTATATCAGCGAAAGTTTCAGCATTTTCAAATACCCTTCTATCAGTGTTTCCATTGTTAGTGTTGCCAAAACCCTGTTTAGGCATATCAACTATAAGACTTAGCTCCTCTCTAAACCTCAGTTGAATGTTCTTTTTTCTACTATTCACTGATGCTTTTTCAGCGGGGGATTTGGCAAAGTATTTTTTAGTGTTTAACTTATATCCTAAATGTAAAATATATTCAAAAGATCTGAGCCAACAATGCAGAGTAGAAAGACCTAAAGATAAAGTGCTTAGCTCAGCAAAAGATAAAACTTTTTCATTGATTGGTTTGCCTTCCTCTACTTCTAACTTTACTTCAAACTTGACTAGTCTATTTATTTCTGCTTTTAAAAGTTCATACTCATTTCTTATCAGTTCTTCCGTTTCTTTTTGATATTGGAGATGTAATATGTACTGGACTACAGTAATATGTACTGGAAGGCTTCTTATTTAACCATATACTTTTGTTCGTGATGGTTAATTTAAGTGGAACAATAGCTGTCTGGAAAAGACTTTGCTCGTTAACTTGGGCCTCACCAATATTTGTATCAGTATATTTTTGTTTATAGACACTTTGACTGGAGGCACCATCAAAGCCACCTTTAAAGTGAAGTACACCTTTAAACTTCCCCCCAATTTCTGCAAACATTCTCATAGAGTCTTGGCTTTCCGTAAAAGTTAATATTCTTGTCAGAGTATGATTAAACATATCTGTAGAGGAGTTGAAGCAGATGTTTCTGTCACAATTAAACCCTCAGGATAACACTTGTGTCTCTCATTCTTAATTTCGTGAAGTGAAGGATAAATATCTGCATTATGTATTATTGATGAATTTCTAATAATTTGATACTGCTCATCAGAAAGGTCACACTGAACTTTTAAGCTCAAGGCATCTTCGGTTTTCATTTTTATCGAAAAATTTATCTCCGTGATATTAACTTTTTCAGAGTTTGTTGCACTTTTCATGAGAACAACGAAATCTTTTTTGATAGGATCTCTAGTGGCTTTTTTAATTGAATAAATACATTAGAAAATTCATAATTTTTAATTTTTTTTTCATATATATTTTGGGCAAAAACAGTTGATTTTAGGCCAAAAACAGGCTAAAATCTTGGCAAAGATATCTCAAAAAGTATAATTTATTAAGTTCTAATTTTTTGTATTTTTATTTGTTTTATGTAGATAAATGTCCTGAGATAAAAATTTATGTTGAAAATTTCTTTATTTTAAAGCATCGTTAGATTTTTTAAAGCGCCCAATTAATAATCGCATTTCTGATATTAAGAACAAAAAGTTTGTTGTTTTAAAAGTTTATGTTCTAAATTTTTTTTATCTCAGGACATAAAGCTTATTATAATGAATCTCTGTACAAAATTTTAAGTTAATTGGACAATTACAGCTCCTGCAATCTTTGCCAGAAAATTAGAAGAATCAAACAGAGAAAAAAGTATATAAAATTCAAAATATTGAATAAACAAACTTATTAAAATCCCCTTTTTTTATATACTGCTCTTTTTAATTTTTGTATTTTTTATCGAACCCTTTCCTAGTTGCTTTAAGATTTTTTCTTTGTTTTTTAATTTTTTTTTATTACTAACCTTAACTAGCGGTTGCTATGAGCGTTGCTAGGGGAAACAAAATTACCCTACTAATATAAATCACTTTTATTAGTTCTAATTTTTTTTTTCTCATACGAAGATTTATCTATTTTTAGACTCTACATCAGTTACTGTTTAAAACAATGCCACTTTTGAAAAATCGTTTTTTTCTAACTTTATTAGCAGTCTACCACCTTAAACATATGACTTCAAATTAAATTTTGAACTGTTTTTACCTATATCAATCTTAAAAGAGTGACACTAAAGCGAGACTTTTTTGAATGAGTTTTCAGATAAATAAAATAAAATAAATAAGTCTCGGAAAAAGACGTATAAATTAGTGAAATCTTAAAAAATATTACAAAAAAAAAATTATTTATTGTCTTTTAGTGGTATTTAGTGACATAAACTAATTATTTATTTTCTAGCAAAAGTTTTTTGCCGTTTTTTATGGATTTTGACTCACTGTGCGACGTCGCATTTGTAACTATAATGATATAAAAACAACGTTGGCATGCGATGTTGAAACAACGAAACGCACAACATTGTTCTTATGTTTGAACAACGTATGTGTGCTAGCTGGGTCGTCATTAAACAGAAAGTTATTGTTTTCTAAAATAAAAGATACTGATTCTAAAATGAATTCTTGAGTAAATCTTTCATCTATTATATCTTTATGTTTTGTAATCCAAAACTTTAAAGCTTCAAATCCTAATTTGTGTGGAATACTAGAATTGAAGTTAACAACGTCACGTGTCAAAATACATTTTTCTCTCTCTAAATCTCTTGGTATCTTTCTTAAAAAATCCCAATCATCTTTAATGAAAGTTTTTTATTTTATAGCAAAAGGAGATAAAATTATGGGTAAAAACTAAGGTGTGATGTGAGATAAAAAAAGGTAAAATATGAGATAAAATTATGTGTAAAGACTAAGGTGTGATGTGAGAAAAAGTTATGTGTAAAGACTAAGGTGTGATGTTGGCGAGTTAATTCCTGCAATAATTGCTCTACCCTTGAGGTCTTCTGGTGCTTACATTTCTATATATAGAAAGTTTGATTAGTTAACTTTATAAATAATTTCA
>NC_061163.1:8131377-8151377 GCF_022113875.1 Hydra vulgaris | reverse complement strand
CAGAAAATAGTGAAAAAACCTTTTGTAAAAAAACCATTGGCCCTTTATTATTTATTATTTATATTAATGTTTTGCCTGAGAACTTTGTAAATATTTTAAAAGTGTATGCTGATGATGCAAAAATATTATAAAGGGTTGATTGTGAAGCAAGTGTTAACCTATTGCAAAATGACCTAGATAAAGTTGAAAAGTGTTTAATTATGTACTATGGTAAAAATAACCCAAAAACAACTTATTTTATGCAAAATATGCCTTTAAGTATCATCTTTAAGTATTTACCTCTGACTTGAAATGGAAAAATCAACCAACTCTATGTGCAATTAAAGCAAATAAAATTTTGGGTATGTTGAGGAATACTTTTTTATGTTTAAATTATGTGAATAACTAAAAATTATATATACAGCTTTTGTAAGACCGTTAATTAAATTCGCTTTATCTGTATGGTCTCCATGTTTTAAAAGTGACACTAATTTCACTACTTTAGTTGTGAGACGGATTCGAGATGACTTGATTCTAATGTGTAAATTATTCAATGGAATTGAAAAAGTAAGTTTAATTAATGAAATTTTGGGAAGAAATTGTCAATCAGCAAAAGGTCATCAAATGAAATATAATCGTGAAAGAATTAGTTTTTTGCCTCGGCTATTATTTTGTAGCAAACAGAGCACCTTTTTACTGGAATCGACTACCTACTGATGTCGTTAATGCTATTTCAGTGAATTCTTTTAAAGCTAAACTTGAAATATTGATTTTAAATTATGTAATTATGTTGAATAATGATTTACCTAACTAATTGTACAAGGTACACTTATCGAATTATCGATCACAGCTAAAATATATTACTTTTACTTATTACTATTATATTCCCTTTTATTTTTATATCTAGTGATATCAAAGTTTGGTATTAATTGTGTGTTCAAATAGACGTTTCTTTGGGATTTGATCCTACTGCAGATTGTTTTGGGTACAGTGTCACCTTTTTCTTTAATGTCAACCTGGTTTTTATTTTTAATCTAAACAATATCAAGCACCAAGATATTTTTATTATTTTCTTTTTTTTTCTTTTTATAGAATAAAACACATACTAAACATTGTAGAAAAAATAATAAAAATTGTTCAAAAAAATAACAAACATTCTGCAGCAACATACTAAACATTGTTTAACAATATGCTAAATATTGTGCAATAATATACAAAACGTTGCTCAAAACATTGTGTAACAACATTGTGCAAAACCTTGATTTGCGTCCTGATTTTGTAATGTTGTAAATAGGCTCTTATTGCAGTTGTTCGTTACAATGCTGCTCACATTTGGTTCAATTTCAAGGTGATCTTCAATTGGGAAAAACTTAGGAGGTATGGCTATGACTGTGAGTGGGTGTGCTCTGCAGCTAAAAAGAGATGCAGAGATGTCGAGGAAAGTAGAAATATCATCTTTTGCTTTGCGAGCATTACCAGTAATGAATTTTTTTTTTATTTTTTTTTATTTTACTTCATCTCCTCAAAGCCGAGAAGGCCACTACAGACGAGGAGGCTACTTATTTTGTGGCTATAACCCTCTCTCAACTCTATAACTCCGAAACACAAACCTTGACGAACAAGGCCGCTGTGCGGAGAAACGAGTTGAGCGCGGTACTACCAGGGACGTGGTGGGGATCGAACTCGGAACCACTCATTTATGAAGCGAGCGCTCTACCACTACACCACTACCGCATAAAACTTCAGTAAGCTATGCTTTCCATTTCAATTGGATGAGCTTGCTTCTTTATGCATTTTACGAGCTTGCTAGAGTAGTTTGGCAAGCCACGCAGTTCAGTTGATTCAGGAGGTTGTACACTATTAAACAACTCAACTTAAATTTTAGTATGAAAGAAATAGGCTCTACAGAAGCAGGTGGTTTCTCTAAGTCTATGATATTTCCTTATTTATATCAATCCCAATCCCAAATATCATCTGCCTACTTTAACTATTTCATCACCACCTTTCAAAACAAGCTATATAAGAGATCATCAAGTGAGTAAAGGTTAGGAGGGATTGGCGTAAAGAAATTTTAGCTTGGTTTTTGGCAAGATGAAGTAAGTTTTTAGTTTTCTGCTTTAACAAGAGTTTCAGCCTAGATTGTGATGTTAATACAACTTACCATATGCCTTCTTGATTCTGATCAAAGCTGATTAGCAAAAGAGTTCTTTTAAATACTTTAGTCCTAGTTTTTGTGCTAAGGTCAAAACGCACCCCATACATATTTTTTTATAATTCTATGGTCATCAGTAGTCTAATTGGTAAAGGTACATATATACTTCTTGTAATAAAATTAATTTTTTGAAAAGTATATATTAAAATATATATGTATAGTACATTGGCTGGTATTAGCACCAATCTGATGATTACATTTATGAAAGCGGTTCATAATTAAGTTCTGGTCGGTATTTCACTTAATAAATAGTGGCATTTGAATGACATGTTCAAAAATGCAAAATAAAAATAGATCTCATTAGAAAAATAGGCTGAGCAATATATCTGTGGTCAACCCTATCATCTATGTCACAAAGTTATATTTAAATCAATTTTATATTTAGCAGGAGCTCATATAAAAGAAATGACATTGGTATTATCATATTGGCCTCCGTGTTCAATGAGATGTTTAAGGGAGGCTTGATATTGATGATCAGTATTCAGAATAAGAAGCAAGCCTATTTTGTATCAGTATTATACTTTATTTTTAATTAGAGTTATATCACTCTCTCTATACCAGCACTAGTATTTTTATGTTAGAAATAATAATGGCAATACAAGCAGTCATCAATTTGCAAACGCGCTTCTTGAAAGTTTGAGAAAAAAAAAAAACACATTGTTAGCTGCATTCAAAACAGCTTAGTCACTATTCCCTTAAGACTGATCAATGCTAAACTTTTTGTAGTCAGATAGCCTACCAATCATACTGATCTAACTATGCCATCAATGCTTTTAGAACTGCTTTTAAAATAGCTGTTAAAAATTTTCTGGTATCAGCTTTTTCAGAGATTACATAGAATTATAAGATGCATGAATTAATTCAACTACCCACGCTCTCGTAGCTTTATCTCTTGGAACCTGCGGTCCTGTCGCTAATGGGATTTAATTTTTATTAAAGATTTTATATCCTTTACTCTTAAATCTTTAAGAGTTCAACATTTTTTTGAATTTTTTTATATCTCTTTTTGCCTTGTTTTTGATTTACTCAAAAAGTAGTTGTAACCAACACGGTCTTTTGAACAAATAAATACTCGTTAATCTGCTAAGTTTTAGAAGGTGCTTAGAAATCAGGCAATTAAAGGCTAGATTGCAAACGGTGCAGGTTATTGTTTTTGTCCAGCTCATTTTTTGATCTGAGCATCTCACGATATAACTGTGAAGCCTCAACTTATGTTGTCTGTCAATGTAACCGTGCATGGCAGTACAGCCTTTCACACTTTCATCTTGTGTAGGCCTATTTTTTACGCATTTTTAAATCACAAGCAATATGATGAGTTCAAGCTTGTACGATGTGTTCGACATACGTGGCCGAGATACAATAAGTACCTCATCCATTTATGATAGAAAAAGATCTCATTATGAAACAACTTTGATGAGATAGCACAAACTGGCGATTAAAAGGCACCAATTTGTAGTGTTGCAGCAAAATGGTAGTCTTGACTTGAGGTGAAACTGTTAGCATATTTTCTTCTTAACTTTCTGTTGGTTTCTTCTAGTTATTTTTCTGTTAGCATATTTTCTAGCTTTTTGAAATGTTGTCTAAAATGTTTTATTAAAAAGAGAGGAAAATAGTCTATCATAGTATTTTTAGGTCAAATCTTTATTCATAGTCATAAACAAAATCACGGTGCAAGTTTGATTACTTATTGGTAACTTTTTCCTAAATTTTCAGGATTACTAGAGAATTACTTACTGATGGATCAAAATGAATTACGTCTTGATAAAAAATTAATAGTGTGAAAAAACTGTAATAATTTTTTCTTTTGGTAAAATATGTCTGTTTTTTATGCCGATTTCTGATTGACATTGAATTTTACCAGCGAAATATTGTATCTTATTTATATTTACATCATTTTTATTGGAGACACTTTATTTTCGTAGAAAGACTAAATATGTAACTCTGCATGAAACTTTGTAACTTCTGCATGATAACGTAATATTTTTTGTTATGCTATGGTTATTTTGCAAAAGTATAATTTTTAGAATAGTAGGAAAATATAGGGCAGAAAAGAAAATTTAACTATTGATAAGTTTTTACAAGGCCGTAGACAACGTTTTTTTATGCTTGAGCTAAGCATCTTTGAAACATAAAAATTCCATATTTAAGTATGTTTATATAAATGAGAAATAAGGATGCTATGCAAAAAAATGCAGTGATTGGAGACTGGGAACAACAAAAACCCCAAAACTTCAGCCCCCCAGTCCAAATAGGAAGGCAATAAGTCAAATTTGTTTTTTTTTTAATCTTAAACTTAATTTATATTCTTCGACGAATTTCAAATTTGGTTCAATAATCTTTTGTTGATTAGTTTTTATGACTTTATAAAATTTACACCCCCCTCAATTGGAGGGGGCTTATATTCATATATATGAACATACTTAAATATGGAGTTTTCTTCATGTTTCAAAGATGCTTAACTCAAGCATAAAAAAAATTTGTCTACGGCCTTGTTTTACATTAGTAAGTGATTCAGATTTTTCATACTGTGTAGTTATGATGATTGAAATGAATTTTAAATAATTTTGTATTATTAGGTTTAGCAGCTGCCAATCAGCTTTCTCCAGTGATTGATCAACAACCAGTAAATCCGAAGTTATTATCTCAACCTCTTCCTAAGAATTATGGCTCAATGAATTAACTATGTTTTATGTAGATAAGAATAATATAATTTCTTAAGCGAGTTTGCAAAAATAACACTACCATTCAAAAATGAATGTATAAGTTAAAGAAAGACTCAATTAAAAATATATGTTTGGTTTGTGCAATAAATTGTCATAAAGCTCCTTTACAGCAAAAGAAAGATTTACCGTTTGCAAGTAGTTGAAAGTAGCATTTTATAGATATCCTTTGCATTTTACACAACAATCTTTTGTTTCTCTCACTCGAAATATAAAAGTTTTATAAGATTTGATTATTTTTGATTATTTTTTTTATAATCGACTTAACAAAAAATGTTATTTTATTTTTCATATATATTTCTAGCAATATTTTTTGTTGTTGTTTTAAAACACTAAAGTTAAATAAAAATTTGTTTTTATTTTCTACATATCCACTAGTGCCAGAGTGTCAGATGCTCCTTATGCGTCTTTTTTTTTAAATATAATTCTCGATCCGGCCTGAAGTTTGTTAACAATTCCGGCCAACCTGGATCCGGTCGGAAATTCGAATTTCCAATCCGGTACATCCCTAATATATACAAAAAAGGATCAGTTTTATACGAATTCAAACAAAGTGTATAAAAAAGTATCAAGTTAAAAATAAATTTTTAAAATAAAAATTTGGGAACATTCAACACCGCACTGATGCTGACTAGTAAAGTGAATATATATGAATGCACAGTAGCAACTTCATATACAGTTAAACAGTTATACACATTTAATAATAATATATTTTTTAGTTTGAAACACATAAATTAAAAAACAAATAATATTTCTGCATTAAATTTTTATTGTAAAAACTTGTGTATCTCAGATTTATGAAGTGTCCGTATTCTCTGACAATACATATGACATTGTTTGGATGATAGTCCTTAAGCTGAGTTATATGAAAAACAATCAGGATTTCAAGATTTTTAATTTCAAAAGAATGAAAATATACATAAAAATGTAATGTTTCAAATAGTTAGCATACAAAGTATATTTGTTTTGTAAGCAAATATACTTAATTTTCAAAACAATCCAGTTTAGCCCTCCCAAACTGAGGATGATTTTCTACGATGTCATAACACAAAACACAGATTTGATTTCATAGCACACTAGATTTCATAGCAGCCAAATCTAACTTAATGAGCAACATATATTTCATCACAACGGTTCACTTTTAAAAATGTGCACAAACTATTTGACACTGCTGATTGTAATTACTGTAGTACATTTGCCAACTAGTAAACAATTTGTATACAAAGAAACAATGTATTTGCTACTTTAAGTTGACTACAATAGTTTTGAAAATGTTTTTAAAATTGCGAACAGCAGAAGAAAGGTTTTTAGTAAATCGATCTTTTGCCTGAAAATGCATACACCAGTATCTGCTTATAGGCCCACTTTACCATAAATTCTGGGTAATGCATCATAAAATGATGTTTTGAAAAAAGTCTCTTTTCATGATATATGGTTTTAAAATGGGCGTGATGTTCCTCATTATTAAACTTTAGCTGGCAAATGAAGTCAACAGTTATATTTAGAGTAAATATTACATTTATGCAATCAAGTAGCATCAGTTAAAGCCTCCAATGAACACAGCTTTCTAAAATTAGGTTTCCAATCATTAAAGTCAGATTTTTTATAAAACATCATTATTCAGCAGCTTGAATGTGAAAACTTTCAGAAGTTAACTTCTAGTGGTTTGCTGTTTTTGTCAGCCAATGAATAGTTACAACTATTAATTGCATTGTTGACATCTGCAATTTGAAATATTTTTTTTTTATATTAGTGATTGCAAAATAAGGCATATTTCGAAAGATGCAATATTTTCTAATATATGATGCATTAGATGCATAGACCAGAATGCAGTATATAAAATACTTGATACTGGTCTATGCAATGAAACTGTGAAAAACAACTGAAAGAACAACCAAGTTTAATGCCAGATTCTTAAGCATTGTAATTATTGCTTCTACTTTCTGCCACACACAGAAAGAATTCTGTTCGAGTACTCCTACCAAAAACTTCTGCCTTGAATGAAGTGTAAATATCACAATGTGCACACTTTCAAAGTTTGCAAAAGTTTCTTTATATTAAAGCTTTTCATGAAGCCAAACAAAGTGTGTGCTCCTAGATCATCAGCAGGAAAAAAAATCAAAATGACATGAATAGAAATGAAAATGGCATGAAAAGTTATTTTTACTCTATTTAAATTGAGAACAACATCCTGTTTGTTTTCCAATTGCTGCAATATAGAAACAACACTATAAAGAACTGGATAGTATGAGTATTTTTTTTTTTGTTTTTTTTTAATATTTTAGTTTACATTTGTTAGTTCGTTTTTACAATATAATGAGAGTAAATAAAATCTGTATATCTGAAAGAAGATCAGTAAGATCTCACCGTCAGAACCTTATACTAGTGTAAACAAAATATTATATTATAAAGTAACTATAAGTACAACAAAATAAAAATAAAATATACATACATATATCACTTTCTAGTATATATAATAAAGTTTAATAAATATTTCCATAATATAAATATTATTGTCAAATTTTGATAATACGGGAGAGAAAAAGATTTTTCAGCTTAACTTTAAAAAGATGCAAAGAAGTAGGTAGATCAAAATTAAAATTAGGCAAAACAATTTTGTTCCAAATTTGCACGATAATCAATGCAAAATTGGTTAAAACTTGTTTGACAAAAAGGCTCATATAGAAGGTTGTTATTTCTTAGAGGGTATTTATTGGTAGGTTTTAAAGTAATTAAATCATTAAAAATGGCAGGAGAAAGATTGTTTTTACATATATATACAAAGCATAAAATATTGAAAATATTAAGTTTGTAAATATTAAGTATTCTCATATCAGAAAAAAGATGTTTAGAGTGAGAAAAACGATCAGCAAAATTAATTACACTTATTGCATGTTTTTGACGGCGATAGAGAGATTGTAATTGACTTTTTTCAGTGCTTGCCAAAGCAATATTTGCATAATTCATATAGCTATGAATGAATGCATAATAAAGTGTGGATAAAAATTTTTTATTTATATAGATTCTCGCCTTATAAAGAATTCCAATATTTTTTGAAACTTTAGTACCAACATAATCAATATGTTGCTTCCATGTGATGTTCTCATCAAGGAATACGCCTAAAAATTTTGTGGTGCAATCTCTTTTTATTTCAATATGGTCAATAAAAATATCAGATAGAGTTGGGGGAAAATAACGTTTTTTAGTTATCGAATGAAAAAGAATCCATTTTGTTTTTTTAATATTTAGGGTAAGTTTATTGCATTTGAACCAGCTAGAAATTATTTTGAGTTCTTCATTCATAGTAGTGAAGAGTTTATTAATATTCTTATCAGATAAAAATAAACTAGTATCATCCGCAAACATAATACTTAAAAGATTAGAAGCTTTATGCAAGTCATTAATGTATATTAAAAAAAGAAGTGGCCCTAAAATTGATCCTTGAAGAACACCACATGAAATACCTTAAACATTTTTTTGATAAGGATCGTTAAAAGAAACGAATTGTTTTCGGTTTGTTAAATAACTTTTAAACCACTTCAAAATTACACCATCCACTCCATAATATTTGAGTTTATGAATCAAAATGCCATGATTTACTGTATCAAATGCTTTTGATAATTCCAAAAAAATACCTAAAGTGAATTGGGAACTTTTGAAAGAGTTGGAGATTGCACGGACGAATTGAATGGTTGCATGCTCAGTAGAACTATTTTTTTTAAAGCCAAACTGATTTTTATAAAAAAAATTCTTCTTCTTAAAATAAGTAAATAATCTATTGTAAATAATTTTTTCTAAAATTTTTGAAAATGTTGATAAAATAGAAATAGGTCGGTAGTTACATATATTAGTTCTGTCTCCTTCTTTGTATATTGGGATTATCTTAGCTATTTTTAACTTATCAGGAAAAACTCCTTGTTGTATTGACGCTCTGAAAACTGTAAAGAGAATATCTTTTAATTGTTCAAAGCATTCTAAGACTATGTTTCCATTTATTTCATCAGCTCCAGGGGCTTTGTTTTTTTTTAATAGATTTAAACGACACTTCAAACTCCTCAAATGATAGCTCAGAAGATAAATTATTTGAACAAATGCAATCATCCATCGGTGTTAAAAAGTTATTGAACTCAACTTGGGTATTAGGAATTTTATTTGCTAGTTTCAAACCGATATCAATAAAGAATTTGTTAAACTCATGAGCTATTAATCTAGGTTCAAAAATATCTTTGTTATCCACTCTAATAACCTGCGGTAGGGAACCTGAGCAAGTTTTTTCCACCATTTCTCTTAATATTTTCCAAGTACGTTCAGAGTTGTTCTTAACATTTTCAATTAATTTTGAGTAGTAATTCTTTTTTAAGTTTTTACGAGTTTTTTCAAATAGATATTTGTAATCTTTGTATATTTTTTCGTTCAAAGGTATTTTTGTTTTTAAGTAATTTATATATAGCTTTTGTTTGATCTTAGATGATTTTTTAAAACCCTTAGTCATCCAAGGAGTATTTAAGCTTTTTTGATTTATTGTTTTTTCACAGATGGGAAAATTGGCATCATAGACTGAATGAAAGAATGAATTGTTTTAAAAAAATTTTCATAAATTTTATTTGGGTCGTCATTAAAATTTATATGCTTCCAATGAAGCAGTGATAACTGTTTTTTAAACTGTTCAATATTGTTTATATTATATATGCGTTTACTTATTTTATTATTAGTTTTGGTTTTAATTTTAGAATTTGAGTTGAATGATAGAAATATTGGAAAATGATCAGTTATATTTGCTTTCAATATACCTTTTTGTATATTGTTATTGAAGACATCAGTTGTAATAATGTTATCAATGAGAGTTGCTGAGTTTGCTGATACTCTAGATGGACGATTAATTAAAGGAATTGCTCCTATTTCAAATATTAAATCATAAATTTTTATTTATTTTACAGTTATTCTCGTAGTTTAAAAAATTCATGTTTAGATCGCCAATAATGAAATTTTTTTTCTTTTTCTTTAATGCCTATTTTGATAACATTTTGCTCAAAAAACGTGCTCAGATTCTCACTCAGACCGTCAGGTGGTCGATAACAGCAGCTTACCCCTATAACATTTTTAGGTTACGTTACGTATTGTAACGTAAACGAGATTCGTTACGTTACGTGCAAAATGTCCGTTATTTTTACGTAACTGAGACGTAAAATTTTACGTAACGATACGTAACATTGTAACGTAACGTTACGTGCAAAATGTCCGTTATTTTTACGTAACCGAGACGTAACATATAACGTATTGATACGTAACATTTTGACCTAATGATCACCTGCGGCGACTTTCAAGTATTGCGCCATTTTAATTTACTAGTTGCAACCAATTGGTTGATTTATGCGTTTATTTTTAAAAGTGTTCCCGTAATCATATGAGATTAGTTTATTTATTGTTAACATTCTTGACAAGACATACTCTTACAGCCTAAAGAATTTAGCTGGAAGGGTAAGCCTCATATATAGCGAGGATTAGCAAATAAATAACAATCAAACTAAAAATAAAACATATTCTAAAATCACTTGATACTAACCGTAATCTAGTATTGTAGTTTATTGTCATCCGGCTAATTGCCATACTGACATTCCGTAAATAAAAATTACAAAGAATCCGTAAATATATACCCCCGTTACAAAGATGTCTCATAGACCCCACACAATAAAATCACCATAAAAAAAAAATAAATAAATAAATAAATAAAAAAGAAAAACACATAAAAAAATAAAATCGAAAGAGAATAAAAAGAAAAAATGTTTCGAAAAGGAAAAAGTCAAACTGTTTAGTCACGTGTTTTTCTTATCTGAGAAAAAGTTATTTCTTTTATCTAGTTTTAAGCCTATCATTTTTTTCTCCATTATAACTTTTAAATTAATATAACATTACATTCTTCTAATAAATATAATTAGTAAAAAAAAAAAAATAAAGCTTCCTTATATAAAAAGTTTCTAAGAGTGTCAAAAATTTTATTCAAAATAGTTGCAATTATCTGCAACCAATCTTAAGCTCCCGTTGCAAAAAATATTTTTTATTTCCTCCTTGTGTATTTCTTGTTTTTTTTTGTTTAATTGTTATTAGCAACTCGTTTTTTAAAACTTTTTCAATTTTTGCGTTCAATTTTTTTAAAAGATATTTGTTTGTAAAAACCTTATTATCAAAATGGCTCTTCATTCTATTATAAAATATTTCCGTTAGTAAAATATCCAATAAAATATTTCCAAAACTTCTTTGCTTGGCTCTTTTTTCATAGCCGAGTAATAAAAACTTTAAACTATTAACATGAGGGTATTCTAAATGGTAGAGTTGATCTAGAATGTCTAAAACATAAAAAAATAAAGGTTGCACTTTCTCACATTCATAGATCATGTGAGCAGTCGTTTCAACTTTTGTTTTTCATTGGGGACATAGCTGATCTTTTCTTACTTTTATTTCAAACATCTTATCATTTGTTGGTAATATAAAATGCGCTGCTTTGAATCGAATTTCGCTCGCTTTATTATTAGTGTTTCTTTTATAAATGTTGACAAAAAAATGTTTCCAATCGTTATCGTTTATGTTGTCCATGTTATCAAACATGGACTTCCAATTATTATATTTATATTCAAGTTTTTTGATGGGTTTGTTTAATAATTTGTATAATGTTAATACGGTTAAGTTTTTTAATTCATATTTTGATTTCTTTTTAGCAATATATTGTGGGGCTTTTTTGAAATCGTAATTTTGAGATTAGGTTAAAATTTTTTGCTTCCATTCTGGCGGAAGGGCTTTGATAATTTCACTTAAATTCTTTTCGCTAATATTCACTGTTATGATGTAAAAAGCCTGGTTGAAAAGTTTTTGCTATGTCCGCTAAAAGCACAATATTGTTTTCTATGTGACTCTTATCTGGAATCAAAAACTTTTTTGGCGACTTTTGAATCATTTTGTTATAAAAAATAGGTTCGTTTAGAATTTCTTCAATTTCTGTTACTGGTAATTTATGTTTTTTTTTTAGTTCATGCCAATTAGTTATTAGCTGAGCATAGAAGGGTGGGAGTTGCTTAACTTGGGTAGGGTTAGTTTTGAACACGTGAATATTTTGCTTGGCGTCTCTATAGGAATTTAAAATGTTTATCATTGCGTCCTTCCATGGCCCGCTTATATTTTCGCTGTGTACTTTACTGATCCATTGCAACAGGATAGCTTTAAGTTTATTTGTTATGTTGTTTACACCAGCTTCACCTTTTAATATTTTTTGTTGCGTTTTTATTTTGTTGAGTCGGCAGACTCTACTACCCCCAAAAAAGTTGTTTATCTTTATTTCTATTTTGTCTAAATAATTTTTGTTGGGTAGGGGGACTACAAAGGCTAAGTGCAATATTTGCGGGATTATCAAAGAGTTTATTATTGTTATTTTTCCTTTTAAAGACAGTTTCCATTTTTGCCACTTCTGGAGAGAGCTTTCCATTTTATCAAAACGCTCTTTCCAGTGGGTTTCATAGGAAAAACTTCCGTTATTGGAGAAAACTACTCCTAAACTTTTAGAAGAGTTTTCGGCCCAATTAAATTTAAATTTTTTTTTTTTATCCTTACAAATGTTTTTACCTAGCCAAATGCCTTGGCATTTGGCTATGTTTATTTTAGCACCGGTGGCTTTTTTATTTATTTTCAAAGCTTTACCTATTTCTAGGATCGAGTTTTCTCCTGTTAGATAAAAATTGGTATCGTCAGCGTATTGCTGTATTTTGGTTTCGTTTCCTTCAACAATAATCCCTTTGATTTTATCGCATTGTCTTACAAAAGTTGAAAAGATCTCTGCTTGAATGATATACAATATCATTGACAAAGGACAACCTTGTCTTACTCCTCTCAAAATATTGATTTTTTCGGATAAACATCCGTTAATTTTAATTTTTGCAAAAATTTTTTTATAAATTGTTTCGATAAAAAATATAAAACCTCTTCCAAATCCGAAATGTTTTAAACTTTTTAGCAAAAAATTTCTGTCTACCCTGTCAAAAGCTTTTACCTGATCTATTTAAAGTATGCAGGCGTCTAAATCGCATGTTTTAGCAAAGTGTTATAATGTCTCTTGTGTAACTAAGATTATAGTTTATAGTTCTATTTTTGACACATGCTGTTTGATTGCTATGTATTATATTTGGCAATATATTTTTTAGTCTATTTGCTAAACATTTTGTTAGAATTTTGTAATCTACATTTGTAAGTGATATTGGTCTTTAATTTCCAATATCATTTTTGTTGCCTTTTTTAAAAATGCATGTTATTATTGCTTCCTTTTGGGAGTTTGTCATTTCTCCTGTGAACAAAACATTATTTAAAGCATCAGTTAAATCATTCTTAATTATTTCAAAAAATTTTTTATAGAACTCTATAGTGAGCCCGTCTGAGCCGGGAGATTTGTTGTTTTTCATTTGTCCTAAAGCTTGTTTTATTTCAAATGCAGATATTTCTTTTTCTAGTAACTTATTTTCGATTTCAGTCACTTGCTGAACTTTAGACTTTGAGAACAAAAATTCTTGGGCGGTTTTGTCGTTTACTTTATTTTTATACAAATTTTTATAAAATTTTTCAAATTCATCTAGAATTTCTTTTTGTTCTGTTTTGATCTCCCCGTCACTCCCACTTATTTCAGTTACATACTGTTTAGCAAGTTTTTGTTTTTCTAATCCGAAAAAAAAATTTTGAGCATTTTTCTCCCTTTAATCTCCATTGAATTCTTGCTCTAACCGCCGCTCCTTCTGCTTTTTCTTTTTCTATTTGTTCAATTTTCATCTTAACATCCTTATATAATTTTTTCATATTGATATTTACGTGCATTTTTTGCGAAGCGTTTTTCAATAATTTTAAAAGTTTACATTCTTTTTTGTTTTGTTTTTGTTTTAGTTTTTTGCTAAATTTTTTAGAAATGAGTCTAATGTTTTCTTTGCCTGCTTTCCACCAGTCTTTAATATTTTCATAATTATTTTTTTGGCGTGACCATTCGGTCCAGCTCGCTTCTATAAGAGTTTTAAATTCTTCATTTTGCAAATGTTTATTATTTAAAATCCATGTTTCTGATTTTATGATATTTTTGTTAATATTTAAAACGACCACTTGAGCGTTATAATGGTCAGTTAAAATTGTAGGCTCAAAAAAAGTTTTATTATTTTGCCTAGATTTTTTGCTAATATAGAAGCGGTCTAGTCTCGAATGAGACACACCGTTAGTGGCAGCAAAAGTGTATTCAGTTTGAAGGGGATTAAAAACTCTCCAAACATCCTCTATTTTTAAGAGGTTTAGTAAAGTTTTTAAATTTTTTATAGACGGACATTCTTGTCTAAACATGGCAGGATATCTATCTCTTTCTGATAATGTTACATTAAAATCACCACCCATAACAGTTTGAAAGTCATTAAAATCTTTATTACTAAATTCATTAATTAACTCATTAAAAAAAGTAGTTCTTAATTTTTTTTGTGAATGTCCGCCCCCGGAAGGTGCGTAAACGTTAATTATCAATAATTTTATATCATTAATTTGTAGAGCCACATAGTTAAAATTTCCTTTTGAGTCGTTACCTAGGAAAATTGGTTTTTCACATTTTTGTTTTATTAGAATTGCAGTTCCTCTTGTATAAACTGTTCCAGGTGAGAAAAAAACGTCACCATCCCAATCTTTTTTTAATAAATTAATTGTATCGTTATCTAAATGTGTTTCCTGTATTAAAAAAACATCATGTGGTCTATTTTTTAAATTATTGATAACTGTTTTCCGCTTGTTTCCGTTACTCAAACCGTTAACGTTTGAGGTGTAAAATTTTAATTGCTGCATTTTTTATTTTTATTTTTTATTTTTTAATTAAAAAATATCGCAATTTTTTAACTTTTTCCACCCAAAATTTGCATCAATCTTTAGATCAGGTAAAAGCTTTTGAGTAAGAAAACCAATGACACATAAATAAAGTTATAAAAAAACAAACAAAAAGAAATAAAAAATATAAAAACTGACACATACCACCACCAAAAGTCCCTCTTAAAAAGTCTTTTTTTTTATGTGTGACATTTGGGTTTTTCGTTTCGTCTTTTTTCAGTATTAGGTTTTTCTTTCATCGGGGTTTGAGGATGTATCCTTTTTCGCTCGTTAACATTATCGTTCATGGAAACATCGAAATCTGCATCGAAATCGCTCTCGCTCGAAATTTCGCCTTCTTCTGTCTTCTTCTTCTTATCCCTTTTCTTCTGCGTTTTAGATTTAACTTCAGTGAAGGGATCTTCATCGATTACCAGGGTTTCCACGGGGTGTTTATCGTCTTTTAGTTTTTCAATCCTTCGGGCTTCGTCGAATGCTGTCTGATATTCTTTTTGGGTGTTTACTAATTTTGTTTTTACGTCTTTAGGTAATTCTAAAGATTTCTTATCTAAAAAGTCAAAATTTGTTTTGTTAGATTTTATATAAACAGAATTTAATACCTCTCCTCGTGAAATGACGTTAGAAGATAGGGAGGATGGTGCAGAAAACTGAAATGTTTGTTGTTTTTTTTCTTCAAGTTTATGACATTCTGTTTCGATTGATTTTTTGATTTTGTTTTCTTTATTGTCGTTTTGAATAAAAGCTGAACAACACAACGTTCTCTTGGAACATGTGTGTTCCCACACGTCCTACACAAGAACTCTTTTCGAGCAAAATTGAAGTTTATTTTCATTCCATTTATTTCGATATGGTGTGGTAACTCTTTAACAAGAACTTTTAGTTTTAATCGAAAGAGTCGTCTGCCATCTTTGACCGTTTGGTCGAAGCTATAAGTTGTGTGTTGTATAGAGACAACACTTTCGATATAGGGCGTAAGTTTTTCCACTAACTCGTCATCATGAATAGTTGGATCGCACTTTATTGTAATAAGGAAACCATATTGCTCACGTCGTCTAAAAAATACTGGTAACTTGCAATCAGTAATTAAAACTTCATTTCGTGTCATGGCTATGGCATCGTCAATAGAGTTAAAAACAACAATCCATCGGCCATCACGATGGTATGTTAAACTTTCGATTTTGTTTCGTCCGACTTTTTCGTTTATCTTCTCAATGATTTCTTTTGCTCTTTCATTAATATAAATTTGATTGTTAGTATTTCTGTATCCATGTACACCTCAAACTCCACGATTCGTTCTCCTATTGCTGTAACTTTCGACGCAGCTTTAGAGTACGACACCATCTTAAATTTTGCAAAGATAAAAAAAAAAACGTCCGATCGAGACTAAAAAGTTTCAGTATGTCACAGTAAGATACTAACCGTAATCTTACTGTTAAACATATTGTTAGAATAATGAAAACTTTATATCTGACGAACTTCACATTTATACACATTTTTGCTTGTGGGGTAATAAAAACACAAGTAGTGTTAAGCTGATTAAATAATAAAATTTGTAAAAAAAATTGAAGTTAACGTTAATACTATTTCACCGTAACGTGAAAATTTTTTAGAAAAAAAAAAGATTAGAATAGCAAATATAATTGTTTTTAGATTTTACATATAAAACTTGTGTGAAATAGAGTTTGCAAACAAAGGGGGTCGTTCGCACCTAACAACCCTCCCCCCCCCTCCTCATATACATTTTTTATTTCATATAAAGTTTATTAATGACGTTCAGAAAAATGCCTTTAATTCAGAAGTTTATTATAAGGAAAAAAATTAATAACATAGTAATATAATCTGTGTACATTTTTCATCTAATCACTGTCTTTGGTAAACGAAATATCATCGTTGCAAATATCATCAAAGGCGTTATTGTCAGAATTATCATTCCCAATAGATTCAGGTGCAATATTAGCCTTCTTTGGTGCCCGACTAGGTGTGCCTATTAGCCTGGCTTCTGCCTTGACTGCTGCGCGTTTTGCATGCATTGCCATTCGTTTTAATTGATCCCCGAGCGCCTCTGCCACCTTATGGGCGTTAATGCGTTTTTGCGATCTTAGCTGCAGAGAATCTATAAAATATAAAAATAATATCTACATCTTTAAAAAAATGGAATTGGTAAAAAAAAAAATTATGTATCCAATTATAAAATTATTGAAATTACATTACTACAACAGTATAACTTTTTTTTGACAAAATAAATAAAAAATACAGCATGGCTAGGTTATAGATATAGAAATCAATCACTTTTACCTATTATGATAGGAAGAATACTTGGGCTAATACTCCTTTTCCCTCTTTTCCCATCCCGGCTATATAAAGACCAAACTGAGCTAGATGCCAGGGCCAACAACATATTAGAAAGCTTGCCAGAGAGATTTTGTGATGCAAGTGTGACATTGGACAAAGATGCAATCTTTAATTTAAATACATAGGCACAATAACAGTTTACATTGGAAATAGAAAAAACTAACTGCATACATTTAGCTAAAACTTAAATTAAAGTTACCAAGGACTGACGTTCACAATCATTTAAGTCCAGCCAATAAGTCAGGTGACTATCCAGCTCGTCTGCTGTTGTGCTGAATTTTAAAGCTTCCACCGGCGCATTAACAGCAGATTTGGTGTTGCTTAGACCAACCACCATGCCCATTAGGGTTTTTTGGGTGTCCTCAATCCGAATGAGACTGGTGAATATTTCTTGAAACCACGCTACAATAAACAAATAAAATCATATTAAATTTAGGGACTACTTCAGAATAAAAATAACAGATTAGGAAAAAAATAGCTGTATTTGAAATTGGGAAATCGGATTTCTCAATTTCATTGTCCTTTGAACTTGGAGTCTTTTGTCGAGCTTTAAAGCTAGTATAAACTGATGCAGATAATCCAAAATATTCGGATGAAATCTCAATTAGTGGCAGTGTTGGACGAGGTGGACTTTGAGATAAAAACAAAGAAGAAGATTGTGAAGATGCTGAATATAATGGTGATGGTGCAGTTGGAAATAAATGAAGAAGTTGCGTATTCAGTGTTGTTGATGGAGTTGGTGGTGATGCTAAGTCAACTTCTTTTTCTTTGTGAGTCAGTTTTGACTTTTTTTTGTCGTTTGTTTCGTATTCCTTGTCCGATAGGTACAGAGATCGTCTGTGAGTTCGTCCATTTTCATAGTCCGTCGAAAGTAATTTTCCAGTCTCTGAGTATTTTTTGCAGTGTTTATAAATATTTTTAAGAGATTCTAGAAAAAAACGTTAATCAGAATTAAAAACAAAATTATTTGGTATTAAAAAATTTCATCTAATCTTAATTCATCTAGCAAATCATCCTACCAATCTATCAGTCAAGCATTATTGTCTGCTAGATTTTAAGTTTTTTTTAAGTTTCCTAATTACTATGCACACTTACCATGTTTGTATAAAACTTTGCATGGAACAGTTTCCCATGTAGTTAGTGCTGGCAATTTATTCTTCAGCATATATCGTGTTTTTGTATACTTAAAATCGGGAAATGCAACCATGTGGAAGCCATTTTGGTCAGCTTCATCCGACTCTAGCCACGAATGTAAAGCTACGGCTATAAAACTGTCAGCAAACTCAATTAAAATATACATCTATAATAAATTTACCATTGTTAAATAAGTAATATTTTGTATGATATATAAAAAATTACCCATTTTTAAATTTTCATATTTAATAGTTAAATGTAAAAATAGTAATTGGAATTACAGCACCTAAATAAAGCATAAATAAATAAATAAAATATAAATTGTTAGCAAAACTAATATTATTAAGATAGTATAATATTAGTAAGATAATATAATTTAACTATTACAAGTATGCAAAATTGGAGCAAAATTATTTTTGTAGGAAAATAGTTTACAATAAACTAAAATAATAGGAACTTTAGTTAAAGATTTGGAAAAATGCGTTCCTTTATAAATATCCAACGCAGAGGATTTTAGGGGATAATCATACGCATCAGTTTGTTCTAATAAGTAACATGCCTTCAACCATATATCATCATTTTGATTGGTGTTATAAATACTACGTATCTTGTCAATCTTTTTGTCTAAAAGCATAACATAACAATTTGGTTTTTTATTTGACAACAAAAATGTTTTAAAATAACATTTAGCGTAATATGAAGTCTTTGTAGTTTCGTTAAAAAAAATACACGATGATAATTTACAAAAACTTACTGGTTTCAAAGCAATTGGTTTTAGCTGCTTTAAATTTTGACCCCTGCTAAGCACTTTGCTAGTGCTTAGCATTTACAGCTTGTTGCAATGGAAGATTCGGCGATGTAACCAATTGTCTTATAAATCGCATAAAATTTTCCGATTGAAAACAACTAAAATTATCAATACACCCAAATGTTTTACAATCATCAACAATATGAAGCATACAATGAACATTTATAGTGATAAATTCACGACCAAAAAGAAGTGCTGAGTTTGTAATAAATGTTTTGGCTAGGTCTTTACAATAACTGTCTAAATAAATGCTCCAAATCGGATGACAAATGATTCTAAATAATGTTAATAACAACAAAAAATTATGGAAATAGTCTTTATGCACATGGCGTCGCAATAAAAACGGTCCAAGATAGAAACAAAAATATCGTGTTTCAGTTGCTTTCCACTTATTAAGATGATTCATACTACGTGGTTTTCTGGGAAATTCAAAAGGGATACAGTCATGACTCATTGATATATCGGTGTTTAAATTTTGCATGTCATTTACACTTAGACGATAGGGCAATTGACCGCTTCGTAAAAATTCTAAATAACGCACAAATACTCCTTTACAAAAAAGGTGCATGTAGTCAAAAGGAAAGAACTTAATCATATCAAGATGGGCAATGGATTCAAAAGGTGACATTTCGTAATGATGTTCTTTTTGACGTCTATTTCTAAAGGAATCATTAGTTCTTAAGGTTGATTCTCCTTCATATATTCTGCGAAGTTTGAAATTTGTTCCTTTTATTTCGCATCTATCGCAACCAAAATAAGCAGTATGACCTTTTACGCATTTCAAGAATGATTTTGCAGGCATGTTGCAAATGCAAAATAAAAATTCGACGTTATAAGTAATTTCTTCAAAAATAAATCCGGATTCAGAAAGAAGTTTCATTTCATTTACTAAATAAAATGTAAATTCTTGACATGA
>NC_061163.1:8083877-8126377 GCF_022113875.1 Hydra vulgaris | reverse complement strand
TTTTCTACTGCAGTGAAGTCTAAGTTATAATCAAAAAAGTTGTAAAGAAAACTTATTAATAAAAATGTTTTTATATGCCGTTTACGGATATATCAACGATTTACTTCGTTAGTAAGATTTAAAAGGTTTCTTTTTAAATCGAACCCACTAGCAATTTAATTTAGTTATTTTATAAAAATATGAATTTATATCGAACCCTTTAATTTAAAAAAAAATTAAATACATATTTTTTAATTAGATTAGATTGCTTGTGAGTTTTATTTAAAAAAGATAAGTTTTTTAAACTTATAAATTTAATAGCTTTTGACCAAATAAAACGTAATGTAACGTTAAATGATTAAAATATTAGACGCAATTAAAATACGTCTATATAAGTTGAAAAAAAGCTATACTGGTATTTATTTTAACTTTTATCAGTGTGGAAAAAATTACTTCTAATTTTTTTTTTTAATTTTTCACGAAAAAACGTTTCTGTCCGTTTTTTGTAATTAATGAATTGCAACTTTGCAAATTGAATTTTTTAACTAAAAAATATTTTTCTGAAATTTTTTTTAGTTACTAATGTCTCGACGAACGCATTGTTGAATACCATATTTCATTAATGATTTACGTTATTTAACAAATTCTTTTTATTAACAGTTATAAATGCATTGAATTCAATGCAGTCTTTTTTTAAAAAAAATACCCACAAACAATCTAATTCCTTACTTTAAATATTATTACTGTAACCCATGGAAAGAACTTGTTACGTATAAAAATAAAAAATTATTCCTCAATTATAACACGTCACAAATATAATTTTTTTTTTACGTTACCTTACGTCTATTTTTTACTTGTAAGAGTGTAACGAATTTAGACGTAACATAACGTTAAAAAAATTTATGTTTGAGACGTATTTCAGTTACGTCTCAAATCCAGATTTTGTTACGTTATGTAACGTCTCAACTAATTACTCTTTTAAAAGTTAAAAAAAAAAAACCAATTAAGACGTAATGTTACGAATTGAGACTTTTTGTTTTTTCGTGACAAAGTAACGAATTGAGACAAAGCTATTTTACAATAAAAATAAAATAAAAGATAGTATTTAGCAATACGGTAATGATGAACAAACAATTTACTGCACTTTCAAGTTTATTTACTTAATAGTTGAATAAAAAGTAGAGAATGTAACCTTGTTACCAATTGTAACCGATTGAGACGTAACGTAACTTTAAAATGTTATAGGGGTTAGTAATACATTTTTAGATTCATTGTTTAAGATTTCAATAGTTAAAATTTCTTTATCGCCGTCAGAAACACTTAAATCATTCCTAACGTAATGCGCAATGGTTTCTTTCACGTAAATAAGAACTCCGCCACTGCGTTTATTTGTATGTCTCTCATGGGATATTAACTCCAAACGGGGAAGATAAAAGTTTGCGTTATTACTTAAATTGTTTGCGTTTATCCATAGTCACAAGAATAGCCGAAAAAGCTAGAACCCAGATCCTTTGAAGTGCAAAACATTAAAGAAATAAAAATAAACTCGTTCAGGTCATAGTCACAAGAAAGATCTATTCTTGTTACAAAGTTCAAATAAGTTTAGTTTTGCGTCAAATAATCGTGCTTGTTACAATTTATAAATTCTTTTCATTATTCTAGTTGTATCGTTGTTTTAACTTTTTAGAGACTGAAATTTTTGCCATAAGTTTAAACTTCTAGAGGTAAAAAAAAAATATTATTTCAGTTACAATTTAGTTTATTAAACGTGTTTAATATACTAGAGTGGAGCTGAAATCAGTTGTTTGAATCTAGATTTATCATGCCTAGAGCAAACTGCGCAGTTTATGGCTGTGGAAGTAGTAGGTATAAAAAACAAGGAGAAGATACAGTTAGTATTTTTAAACTTCCAAACCCAAATAGAAGCGAACTTTTCTCAAATTGGAATAAAGAAATACTGAGAATTATCACAAGAGATAGAGTTGTATCCCTTGATTTTAAAAAACAAATCAAAAAGAATAGTGTTTATATATGTGAAAAGCATTTTGAATATTCAGATATATACACCTGTAAGTGTGCTTAATAAGTGTTGATATTTATTGAGTACGCGTATACATTACTTTTATTATAATTTTATGATAGGTTGAATTACAGACAGTGAAGCAAATACTATTTAACAAATTCTTTTTAATTATTTTTCAGATCAACACAAAAAAGAATTAAAAGAATTTGCACTTCCATCAAAAAACTTACCAAAAAAAACTTTATCTGAAGATCTCACTGTGCATCGTAAAAAAACAGCACTTGACAAACGAGCTATGGCTTTAGCATTACACGGTAGTAAAAAAGTAGATAAAAAATTAATTTATAATGATTTTGAACAGTTTCTTAAAAAAATTAAAGTAGCAGCATTTACTACATGGACTGTTGAAACTTCACAAAACTATGTGTTATTTAAAGTTATTGATGGGAAACATTTTATACCAGAAATTGAGCTACATGTAGATGAGAGTCTAGCTTATACTATTCGAGCTTATGGTTGGCTTTTACCAGACACCCATCAAATTTATAAGAGTAATTTACGATCTGTGCGATACACCATGATATCACAATTTCTCAATCACATTCGTGATTTCTATCTGTGCAATGGAATATCATCCAATGAAATAGAAAATTTTTTGCTTGTAAAGAGACATGTCGTTAGCAAACTATTTTCAATCGAAGATGAAAAATGTGATGATGGTCCTACAAATGAAACAGTGTATTTCAGATTTTCTACATGCAGTATTCTACAAATTGAGTCAAGTATTTGTAAAGAATGTAAAATATTAACTATAAATAGTAGCAAAGCCATTAATGCAAAAAAGAAAATCTTAAAAACTCCAGCTAGTATTAAAGCTCCTGTTAAATATACTGCGCCTGAAAGATTACTTCTTACTCTCCAAAATCAAAGATCTGAAAATAGATATTTAAAAAAGCAAATTTTGGAACTCAGGCAAGCCATTAAAAAAAATGCAGTATCAGTTGGAGAAAACATCCATCAAGATCTTCAAAAAATTATCAATAGTTTCTCAGAAAAGGTAAATTTAAATAGAGGAGTTTCGTCTTTCATGAAATTATTCCTTTCAGAACAGTTAAAATATTTAACAGAACATCCATCTCAAACACGATACCATCCAATGGTAATAAAATACTCTTTAGCTTTGTATGCAAAATCTCCAGCTGCATATGATCTTCTGCGTTTACAAAAAGGTGGAAAAGGTATACTTGTTTTGCCTTCTCAACGCACTTTAAGAGACTATAAAAACTACATCAAACCACAAAGGGGTTTTAATAGTCAATATGTTCAAGAGCTTGCTAAATTAGTTTCAAACTTTTCAGCACTTGAACAATACATTATACTTTCTTTTGATGAAATGAAAATTCAAAATGACCTTGTGTGGGATAAGCACACAGGTGATTTAATTGGTTTTGTTGATCTTGGTGATGATGATCTTACTCAGGCAACTTTTGAAAAAACTGATACTTTAGCTTCACACATTTTAGTTTTTTTTATTAGAAGTGCAATGAATCCCTTATCTTATGCTTTTGCAAGTTTTGCTACTGATAGTATTATGTCATTCCAGATTTTTCCAATATTTTGGCGTGCTGTTGCAATATTAGAAAGAACATGTAAATTAAAAGTTATAGCTGTGACTTGCGATGGAGCTTCACCAAATCATGCATTTTATAAAATGCATATGAACAATGACAACAAAGCAAATGGTATAACATATCGCACAAAAAATATTTATGCAGATGGTGAACGATATATATGGTTTTTTTCTGATCCTCCTCATCTTATCAAAACATCAAGAAACTGTTTGAGCAACTCTGGATCTAACCGTTGTTCAAGATATATGTGGAATAATGGAAAATATCTTCTCTGGAGTCATATTGCTAAGTTTTACTATGAAGATATGGAATGTAATTTAAATTATTTTCCTAAACTTACTCGAGACCATATTGTATTAAATGCATACTCTATTATGAACGTAAAATTAGCAGTTCAAATTTTAAGTGCTACAGTTGGCAATACATTGCTTGAATTTGGGCCAGATGAAGCTTCTGAGACAGCAAATTTCTGTCTGTTAATGGATAAATTTTTTGATTGCTGCAATGTCACAAACACTAAAGAGTACCTCAAAAATCGTAAAGTATTTTTGAAACCTTATACCGATTGTTCAGATGAAAGGTTTTACTGGTTAAAAAACACTTTTCTAAAATATTTTGTAGACTGGAGGGAAAGCATAGAAAAAAGGCCAGAAAAATTTTCTAAAAAAGAACTTAATAAAATGTTCATATCAAATCAGACATTTGAAGGTCTATCTAGAACGGTAAACTCCTTAGTTGAATGCGTTCAATACTTACTAAGCAAAGGATTTTTATACGTATTAACTGAAATATTTTGTCAAGACGCATTGGAGAACTACTTTGGTAAGCAGAGAACTATAGGTTGCAGTAGGGATAATCCTAACCTTAAAGACACTGGATACAATGATAATATCATAAAATCTCAATTTACAATTCAACCCCTTGGTGGAAATGTTAGGCAGCATACTAATGAATGGGTAATTGATGATACACCGGTTCCCAAGAAACTTAGAAAAAATAAATTAACTTAATTGAATTATGATCTTTTTTTTTGGAAAACCTTATTTCATAAAACATTTTTTTAATTAGTTTATCAGTAGATATTATTTGTCTTCCCCAAAATTACTGTTAGTTTATTTAAAAATCAAATTTAACCTAAACCTATTATAATTTAACTCTGATTGCTGATAAAAGCCTATACTTTTAAAATTTTAAAGAATATCATACATTATTTTGTAAAGAGAAAAAACACAACATTTGATTAAAATAAATAAGTTGGTTAAAATAATAAATTAATAAAAGTATTTGTTCTAACCAAAAATGTAATTATTTTAATTTGTAGCTATGAAAATAGCTGTTTGATAAGTATTATAAACTGGAACTATAATACTCTTATAAATATGGTTTTTCTATACATCTGCATAGATTGATAAAATACGGATGAGAGGAAATATGATTGTAAATCTCAGCTATTTTTCTTGATCTTATTTGATTTTTTTTAATGATGATCGTAAAGATTCTGCTTTTGTTATTTTTTTTTTGTTTTTGAATTTTTCTTTTATTTGCTTTGTGTGTGAATGTGAACGAACACGAATAAAAAGCATCACTATATGATATAATAAAGTTTTAGCAACTTCTTTGTCTATTTCTGTTTCAGGAAGGTCACATATTTGATAAAAGCAGGACTTGACAAAACAGTTATTTAATAATTGTGAAACCAATACTTTACTGTCAATTTTTCTAAAATTTACGCTAGTATGTATTCTAAATTTTTTTTCACATTCACTAAAAATATTTATTACTAGTGTATTCATTTTCCACAATCCACCTCTATCTCTACTATCTACAAGTTTTTGTTCCTCTTGAGTTTTTGATGAAAGTATAATATCAAGCCATTGTCCAGACATTGCACCATCGTTAATTTTTTTATTTCTCAACTTAGAGTACAGTTTTTGAAATACATAACCTGCAATATATTCTAAGCATCTTATGTCTTTTTCAGAGAGATTTATTTCTAGATTCGAATCTTCACCAATAAGTTTAGATTCTTTTGTAATCAAAAAATTTAGACATAATGTTGTTAATTCTGCTAACAATAAATAATATAGTTCCTTTGGTATTGTTTTTATCGCAACTGACTCAGTTGTATACTTATGGTGAAGTGAACAATAAAATTTTTCGGCATTGCCTTTAAATTCATGCATTTCTTTTAAAAAAAAAGATTCAACTTGTAAATACTCAGATTCAGTGACAACCATGTTTTTAAAACATTCTCGATCTTCATTACAAAAACAATCATCTGTTGACAGTTTATGTCTTGCGTTATTCAATAGATCTTTGAATTGTGTACTTTGAATACATAATTGTATATTTTTATTTAAATCAACTGATTCACTACCGACAACCTCGACAAGGTTGTCAGTAGGCACAAGTTCTTTGTGCTTAGAGTTTATATGCCTTTTCAGACCACTAGTTGTTTTGAATACCTTCGAGCAATCACTACAATTTAAAGTCTCTTTACATTCTTCTAAAGCTGCTATTTCGATTTCTTGATAAAATGAATCGCTTTCAAACTGATCTGTTTCTATCAAACTCAAAAGAACTTGCAACTCTCCACTTTCCATGATTCACTTTAATGTTTGTTTTGCACTTTCAGCGGGCCGAAAGTACAATTTTGACATAAAAGTTCAAAATCAATTGTTACGGCCCGTGTTTCCAGACTATCTATTCTTGTGACTATGGTTTATCCAAGTTTCAGTGAAACAAATAAGGGGCCATCCATAAAGTACGTACGCAGTAAAACCACTGATTTAGGACCCCCCCTCCCCCCTTGTACGCACTTGTATGCTTTCAACGACCTCCCCCCCCTTCTGCGTACGTACGCATTTTTCATCACAAGCTCAGGCTCTCCTCCCCTTCCTTCCCCAACGCATTAATTTTTCAAAACATTAAACACAAAAAAACATTTTGTTAATTTCTCTGTGCTTAATTAAAAACCGGAAAGTTATTTGTTAATAACTTTCCAGTTTTTGTTAAAGAAAGAAAAATATTCTAAAAAAGAATTCTTGTTGCGAGTATTTATATTTCATATTTCCTCAAATGGTGACTTAAATAAATCAAATATGTTATCAAATACAGGCATGAACTCTGCTTCCACACTTTTATAATCAATCTCCTCACTGATATCTTCACTTTTATTAATAGATTCACTGTCACTTACACTATCCTCACTCTCCATTTCAACCGTGTTTTTTTTTTGTGTATGTGCTTTCTTGTGTCGTTTCATTGCAGCCTCGCTTGGCCAGTATTATTGCACTTGTCGCAAATTCCGTTTGAGAGCTTTTCCTTTAACGATGGGCAATACAGATCAAATGGTATAATTTTGTATTTTAATCCTTCTATAGGTATATCATGTAGCAAAAGTCGATGTGTCAGTGGTGCAAACGTTGATTGTTTTGATACGTTTTTAAAATATCGAGACGGTTCCATTGCTTTGTAACCATTCTCGCAGTATTCTTAGATTGCCGGAAATGGAATGAAACGTTGGGGGAAGTTTTTCAGCCAGTTTGTTTCAAACGGTGTGCAACATGACTCCTCTTGGCATTTTACGATTTGTAGGCTGTATCGCGATTGCTGACAATGTTTGTCTACCCAAACAGGATCTGGAATTGGTGGTTCATATGCTTTCCCAACTGGTACAGCCTGGCAATGAACAGGATACCCGTCAATGACGGTTTTCTCCCAAACTTGGGATAAAACGTCAGCCGCTTTTTGAAAGTTCTCTACCTCCAATTCATAGTCGATTGTTTTTCCAGAAGAATCAAGGTGATTGCCAAAAAAATCATGAGGAAGGACTATTCCAGCCAAATCACGAGAAAGAGGTGCCATTCTTCGTTCTACGGGGTTAAAGGCTGAAAGGCCAGCTGCATTCACACCATGAAGAAGGGCATCTAAATTAAGCAAGCGAAAGAGGTCAACAGCAGTTGCTAAGGTTTTAGGGAAACGTGGTGCTTCATCCTGAGCTCCATCAGTCTCCATTAACATAATTGGTCTACGTTTAACCAACTCGGTTTTAAAAAGCTCTCTAACATCAAAAGCATGTGTAAAAGCATTTGATGTATCGTGTTTCGCACTTCTTATGCGTATGAAAGTGTCCCCACTGTATGATACATTTCCAGTATTGTTAACTTCGCATACGCCATACACTGATGGGATCAATTTGTGCTGTGAGCTAACGACAAAATCGTGATCCATGAGTTTGACCTTGTATTCCATATGCATCAGCAACGGCGCTTGAAGGCTTGCTGCAGCAATACCCAATGGGACCCTGGCTTTATCATCGTTGGAAATGAAAAGCACAGCTTTTGGTCCAAACAATTTGCAAACTTCGAACATGTCGTCAATGAATGATTTGGCAAACATTCTATCGTCATTTTTTTTTCGCATCGAGTTTTCTGGACGTAACAGCTTTACTGGAACGGTGCTGACATGTTTTTTTCCTTCAGAAGTGTTTCCACGTCGTGGTAAAAGACGAAGGTACAAACCACTCCTACTCAAGGTAAAGCTTATCTTTGTCAACTCTTCCTGAAGGTCATCTAAAGTGGAGACGCTACGGAGACATTCTGTTCTTCGACGTTCGTCAGCTGCTGAACAATTTTTATAATTGTTGATAAAAGCTCTGGTTGGTCAACTTCGAGACGCGGTCGTCCAGTATGGTTTCGACTAAACTGTTTCAAAGCACTTGATGCTTCAGGGATGTTCTGACACACAGTTTCGATGCTCTCTTTAAGTTTTTGTGAATAAAAATTTGAGCAATCTTGGTCAAATTTTTATTCACGCAAAGCTGAACAGTTACTGAGAAAAAGCAATTGCTCTTTTTTATTCACCCGGCCTAATGTATAGAAAATCACAAGAGAGAAAAAGTTTTTAAAATATTACAGAAATTAGCTTACTAATTTCAATCCTTGCAGGCTCTGTCGTAGTTGCATTTAGGAAACTTCGTGTTTCATTTGACGAAGACGGCGCTGGATGGATATCTTTTTTCTTTTTGCTAGGTGGTGAAATGGTATTTCCCTAGAATGACATAAGTGATACTTTCGACTTTGTTACTTTCTCTTTTAACTCATTTATTTTTTTTTCATACAAGGATTCATTGTTTTTTACTATTTTCCACAACTCTTGTGCTTGCTGATACTGCTTTTGTTTTTCAAGTGTTGAATATGCTTTTTTATATAACTCAAGGAATTGAAGGTATTTTTTCTCGTTCCCGCGCGGCATCTTGGTCATAATAAATAATAATTTTTTTCCAATGAGGCGTATTGAGTTTTCGAATAGAATCATAAAAGTTTTTTTTGTTTTAGTTTACTCAAGATAATTGCCGTTACATTGCATCATAAAAAGTGTTGGTTTCCATCAGCATTTAAAGTAACTATTTTTTACAATTATCACAATGATTGTCATATGCATTGTCACATGTATGTTCATTTCGCTTCGCCTGTCCTTAGCAATCTTAATGTATGTTAATATTAACTTTAATGATAAAAAAAATAATAATATTACCTTTTTTTATTTTATTGTTTTTTAAAAACAAAATATTAACCTTTTAAGAGAAATGGGAAAAACCAGGTTCGTAATTAAAAAAAGAATTCAGAAGAAGTTTTCTTTGATTACAGTTTTGTTACTTTTCATCTTGCTACAGTCGAATTATGTTGCAAAAAATGGAAAACATTATTTGGAGATATTATAGCTCGATTTTTTCTCTCCTCGTTACTTATAAAGAAAAATAAAAAACAATTGTAATTGAAGTCAGAAAAAAAAATAACATATATTATATTATGATTTTTTAACGTGAAATTTAATGTTTTTATAAAAAAACATTAAAACACGTGAAATTCAATGTTTTTATAAAGAAGTTTAGGAGAGATATTTAAACCGCGTACGTACTCGCTGTCGTTAACACCCTCCCCCCCCCCCTGTACGCATTCGTACGTTTCAGGATAACCCCCCCTCCCCCCATACATGCGTACGTACTTTATGGATGGCCCCTAATATTAAAAACATTTTTAGTTTCTTCTAATAAGTAAAGGAGCTTTCAAAGTTGTGACTTATGCTTCTAATATTTACGTGAAGGATTTTAATTTGTTCGCTGTTATTGAAATTAAAAAGAGATCCTTCTATTTCACTAGGATAATAGTAAAAGCAATCATTATTTAAATCATGAGAATAATTAGGGTCTTTTTCTACATTTATATCTATTAAAGTTTTCATTTTTGAAAAGTTAAAAGCTTGATGCTTAAAATTGCTAATTTCAGCCATTCCAGTGAGAGTTAGAATCTTCTTTCATTTCCGCGACTACATTATTTTAATTATACATACCTTTAACAAAAATTTTATCAAATTTGATTACTGCATACTTACCTTCTTTACGATGTCTTTTAATTTCTTCCCACAATTTTTTACGATGTTCTAAGGTTTCTTTTGCATAATCTTCATTGATAAAAATTCCAGTGCCCTTAAGTTTTTTCACAGATGTTAAAATTTTGCATTTATCGTTATAATTTAGGAGTTTAAGGACTATAGTTCTTGGTAGCTTGTCTTTAACTCTTCCTATTCGATGGGCTCGCTCAACCACTATATCCTCGGCAATTCCAAGCTGGTTTTTAAAGATCTTTTTAACTGCTCTTGCACAGTCATCCCACGTTTCAGACGATAGTTCTGCAACACCATCAACTCTTAAATTATTGCGGCGAGATCTATTTTCTAGATCTATATATATTTTTCAAAGTATTTATTTCTTCATTAATCTTTAAATTTAGTTGAGACAGCATTTCCTTGATGTATTCCTCTTGGAAATTTATACTATCTTGTCGCTAGTATCTTTTTCTAGTATTTCAACTCGGGATTCATTAAAACTAAGTTCTTTTTCAAGTTTATGTAGCCTGTCTGATATTATTTTTATGTTGGAACTCATTATTTTTGTAAAAGTTTCTTCTTGTTTTTTTAATAGTTTTTCAGTTTCTTTTAAAATGTTTTGCTTCTGATCTTCAAGCCTAGATATTATTAGTTTCTCAATATTTTTCATTGATAGATCCATCTTCGCACAATTAAAAACAATAACGACTCACTCAATAATCACCTTTCGAATCCAGCAAACAACTTTAAAAGCAACTTTCACTTATACAAACTTAAAAGAAAAAAAAACACTTTTTCTAAAAAAAATAAAAAGACAACTACAAACTTTCAACTTCCAAATCTTTCAAGTTTCAAACTTTAAGGAAAAGGTCGCTACACTGCAACAACTTCCAAAATAACTTTCAAACAAACTTTAAACCTAACATCAACAAAGAAAATTTTCAACTCTCAACACAAAACTTTTTCATAACAATATAACAAAAAGCAAAACAACTTTCAACAACAAACAAACTTTCAGCAAAACTACTTTCAAATAAACAAGCAAGTTTTTGAATAAATAATAAAAATACAGCAAAACCTTTCTTCTTTCTTTCTTTAATCAAAAATTACTTTATGGATATTTTGTTTACTTTCTTCTTTCTTTCTTTAATCAAAAATTACTTTTATGGATATATTATTTACTTTCTTCTTTCTTTCTTCAATCAAAAATTACTTTTATGGATATTTTATTTATTTATTTTTAATCTTCAATCGATTTCTTTTACAGCAGTTGAAAACACGTCCGTATTTCTCTGTGTAGGCATCTAACACATACCATAAATCAATTAAAAAAGTGCTATCAATCTTAGACTGATACTCAGTAGTAATATTGCGTATCTCCATGTATACAGCTTCAAGCTTTAAGTATGTACACGTATATGGCTCTAAAACGCATTTGTTACTTCAAACGCATCAATAAAATTTTTTTAAAAAGAATGCTTTTGGTGTTGTTGAAGGTACAAATGATGACGAAAAGTATGTGTAGTAAGAAAATTTTGTATTTTATTTAGGACTGAACTAGGCGTGCACTGAGAGAAAACTATCCTCCATAAAACTTGTTTCAATAATTTGCAAACTGGATATCAATTGGAAAAACATAGCATTTGTCTTCTATTAAAACAGAATGCATTGGCTGCAATGCCATTGAGTATTATTGCTCTTTACGTATACCTAGTGATAATTCTGTTGCCTCAATATAGTACCCACCCAGTGGGCACCGGACCTAAAAAAGACGTCTTTTGAACGTTCAAAAGACGTCCAAAACGTTCAAGAGACGTTTAAAACGTTTAAAAGACGTTTAAAAGACGTCTTTTTTTTGTCCGTGCTCACTCGGCATGCTCTTATAGTAACTTTGGACATCATTTATTGTATTAAAAACAAATTCTTTGGCTGGAGCTACAAAGATAAAAGAAACTGCTACAGTTTCTATTTTCTTTGAAGCATAAACAGCAACGTCGTTTAGTAGGCGTCACATATTTTTTTTATAATAAGCTGCAAATTAGCTAAAGTGATGTTCGGTTTTGATGTTAATTATGATACAAACTTCATAACAGATACTTTAATACCGTCTATTATTATATACATAGAGTTAACTATTCTGGCTTTATTGCAATAACCATGTGGGTCACTTGAAAAAATTGTGTAAAATGCATCTTCGTGCGACTCACTTTTTAAGTTGTTATTGCAACCTTCGTTATTGTTGAAGCCAAAAGTTTGAACTGGGAAAATGATGGTGCTAAAAATGCTAAATATTCTTAACTTACAAAACCAACGGAGTAATCGTCGACAGTTATCAAACATACAACGTAGCTCAAATCTTCTCGTTGCCAAGCCATGAAAATATTTGTTGCTAAGCCAATGGCAAAAAAGCTAATATATTGGTCAGTTACTGATGGGTTGATGGATTGTTTTGAAAGAGATTAGTGCTTGAGCAGATTGATGAAATCATTTTGCTGAGATACCTCAAAGTTTATTGAGTAGCAGCTAGATTGATTTAAAAGATCAATTATCACTTAGAAGAAAGTAGCTAATCTATAATCATGGTTTGATCTCTCTAAAACTATTTTCTCATTCTTTTTTATCCTCAGAATCTACTTAAAGCTGACTGGAACTCTATCTTTATTTTTTTTTCTTTCTGATAGCTCTTAGGTAAAAATTCTTCGTCTTCCTACTAACAAATGTGCTTATCGTGTAACTTCTTGGATTCAGACTGGCATGGAAACTTTAACTTCATCTCAAAAATTTCAATTCAAGTCTTCTTTATGGTTTTTCTCTCATTGTGCTTCTGCAATTCCTAATTGTAACCATTACTTCCTAATTGTAACCATTACTTCCTAATTGTAACCATTACTTCCTAATTGTAACCATTACTTTCTTAAATCAATAAAACAATTCTCTAGAAAATAGACGCCTGTTTACTATTGCTCAAAACCATTGTAAAATTTCTATAGTTTCAAAACTATTTAACAAGTGCTTATCAGAGTCTTGTTTTTTAGCCTGCTGGAAAGCGGTATTTGTTAATCCCTATTTTCAAAAATTCAGGAGAGCGATCTGACTTGTCTAACTACAGTCCCATTACTCTTCTCCCTATCATAAGCAACGTTTTGAGTATTTAATTAGCCAGCACTTAATCTATTATCTTAAATCTTATGACTTTCTGATCATCGTTTTCGATTTTCTTGTTTTACTTCTAACTTGTTAACGCTAACCGGTAATAACTGATTTGTTAACGGTAACGGTTTATCGTTAATTAGATTAATGTAGGTAAACTAATTGCGCTCGACATCTTTAAAGCTTTTGATAAAGTTTGGTCTGCTAGTCCTTTCCATAAACTCTTTTATGGCCTACTTTAAACACGGCTGGATATGTTACATAAATAGGCCGAAAATTAAAAGGCCAGTATTTTGCATTCGGCTATTTGTCAAACTTAACAGTAAGCCAGAATTGTATAAAAATTGTATAACTATTTATGGGTCAAATACAGACATAAGATACATGTTTGGAGAGTTTTTAGGGGCCAAGGATTTCATTTTGGCCTCCATTTTATGTTTAGAGGGTCATGATGACATAAATGGTTATTTTTGTGGTTGTTTAGGGTAGTCATTGAGTGTCTCAATTGTTTTTAGTTAGATATAACATGTTGTATGTCTAAATACTTAATTTGAATTGAAGTTGAATCTTATTGAATTTGAATCTAGCCATATTCGGTCTTTAGAAGTGGTCATGACTGCTCAAATGGTAATTTAGGGGTGGTCCTGAGTTGTCCCGATGTTTTTTAATAGGATAAGACATGTTTTATGTCTAAATATTGGTAATTACAGTCAGGGAGTTTAAAGAACGCCCAGCTGATCATTTTAGGTTGGTCGAGGGTAGTCCTGGAATATTCTGATATTTTTTTAATTAGGTGGCACCTTTTGTATGTCTAAATATAGGGGCTGTCCATAAATGATGTCAGTGTTTTTTCTCAATTTTTACCCACAAAGCAAATATCCTATTTCTATACCACATTGTAGATGTAAATGCCTTTAAAAGCTGCTCGAACAAACTTAATTTTTTTCAATTGACATCATTTTGGTCTCAAGCCCTCTCCCCAATGTCAATTCTTGTCAAACCTTTCAATAACCCCTCCCCTTTCTTTACTGATATCATTTATGGATGGCCCCATAGGTAAATAATATTAGGAAAATTAAATCTGGGCTTATTTGGTTGTTTTTATTGTTAAAAAATATGCTCTTAATAACATCGTGACGTTCAAAAACAATAACAAAACTCTTACTATTTGTGAGAGTGGTTTGGTATTTTAATCTTTGGGCTCGTGGTTGTCAAGCAAGAACTTGTTTTCATGACGGCACTTAGATATTATTTCTGTTTTTTATTTAATAATTCTTGCGTACCTTTAAATGATGTAATGTAAAGTTTTTCATGAAGTCAAAGCAAGCATTTTTTTGTTACGTTGCTGTAGACGGGGAATTGTTAAATTATTGACCAGGTTAACTTGGGTGTTATTTTTAAGTTTTCGTTTATCTGTCATATAAACTTTGAAAGGGTGATTGAATTTTTCATCTCTTTGTTTGTGAATGAGTGTTTGTGAAAAGCCCATCTTTTCTTCTATTCACCTTCTGCTAGGCCAATATAAACTGAAAATCAATTATATAGCTTTGATATCATTCATAGAGCACTCTAGCTGAATATATGCTCACAAAAAAAATTAAACTTATATATATATATATATTTTATATTTTTGAATACATTTTCATTAGAGGAGTTTTGGTTAAGCCTGTTATTAATTGAAATCGGGATTTGTTATAGAATTTGTGGTGGATGATTTGAGTTAATATTGATATACAATAATTCATCGTTTGCTTTTTTGAAAGGCTTATATGTATTTTCCGAGAGGTTAAATGTGACATCAAGAAAGTTCACAATTTTTAAATTTATGTTTATTTCAATTTGAAAGCCAATATTTTTAAAAATTTTTATAATATCTTTTCTAATTTTATCAAGCTGTGGGCCAGATTTTTTTCGCATTACTATTAAACCATCGTCGCGATAAAGGCCTAAATCATTCATATTGATTATTTTACTTTATAAATCTAAAATCTATAATTCAACAAATTCAAAAATTTCTGCTCCATCATAACTGCCCATTGTTACATCAAAGCAGTTATGTATGTTTTTCTTTTTCCAAGTTGCCTTATTAAAATAAAGTAAGGTTTTTCTACAATGTTTTACTATGCGAATTGTTTCTTCAGGAATAACTGTGTGGCTTTTTGCAAAATCAATTGTTTTATCTAAAATATCTGCAGATATTGAGGGGTAAAAATCATAAATATCAAATTGAATAAATGTACAATCATTTTTATTATCGATTATGGAGAACCAATTTATAACATCTGTGGTATTTTTCCACTGTTACAAATTTAATTTATTTCTAAGAATATTATTAATTTTGTCCAATTTAATTTTGCCTACATGTCCTATCTCACTTTTTGAGGGAACCAATAACCTACAAGGAAGTTTGTTTTGAAAATTTGGTTTATGGTCTTTTAGTGTAACAAAGGCTTGGGCAGGAGCAGTTTATTCGACTCTGTTATCAAGGCTTATTTTTTTAGCAATACTTTGTGCTTCTAAATTAGTTGCATTTTCCAAATTTTTAGGGGCTTCCTTATAAGAACTAGTAATATTGTCGCGTAGAATTTTTTCATAGTTTTCTGTTGTATGTTGGTCAATGTTATATGTTTTATCAGCAAAAACCAAAATATTAGGGTTTGATTTAATTTTTTTAACATCTAACTTTAATTCTGTTTGAAATTTATTTTTTATAGATCGAAACTTTACTGTTTTAATTAAATGCAATAGGTCATTTTCAAAATTTTCCAAATCAGGTATGAAAGGTGGGGTATTTTTTGTTTTAAATCCATAATTATCATTATCTTGGTTATTATTAAATACATCATCTGTGTTTGTATTTGGTTTTAAGAAAAAATGCGCTTTCCAACAAATTTTTTTTATAAAATGCTCAACTTTTTTAATCAAAGAAATAGTATAACTTTTTCCATCTAGTATAGGTATATTTTTCAAGGAGTAAGTGAAATTATTAGTTTCCATATTTACGCGGATTGTTAAAATACAATTAAGAGTTCTCAACAAATGTTTATAAGGAGCCTAATATATATTTAAACAATTTAAAATGTAATCTACAAAAAGAGTGCTCAATGTTCTTAAAAGAACAGAGCAATTACAAATTAGTAGAAAATCACTTAGCAAAATATTTTCTCATTTAACAGTGTTTCATCAATAAAGACTCATCAGAAATGAATGATCAAATTAATAAAAAAAATTACAGGAAGTCACATCTTTTAACTACTGCAATTTTTCACACATTTGTGTAATTTGCTGACACTATTGTAAAAAGAATTATTTAGAAATGATTACTTAAGTTTTTTAAAAAATAATATATTTTTTTCAAAGGGGATTTAATGTAACTATTATTTGAGCTCACTTATTTTTATAGTTTTTTAGGAGAAACTTATTTTCGTGCCTGCATTTAGAAATCAATTCCGATTTTTTGTTTAATAAACATTCTTGGTTTGTATGTTTATTTATTTCAAATTTTTCTTGTAGACATAGTATGCATTTTTTGGAAATATTGTTATATGCAGGCACCATGGCCTACTATATTATACGGCTGTATATGTTACATTTTAGAGGCCGATTCTAAGAGGCCTATTTTCGCACAAAAAAAGGCAACAAGTTGAATGATAAAACTATTAATTTTAAACTTGCATATTATGCAAAATAAAAAGCAACTTGCATAATAAGTAGAACTTGCAAATTATATATGTATATATATATATATATATATATATATATATATATATATATATATATATATATATATATATATATATATATATATATATATATATATATATATATATATATATACACACACACATACAGTATTGGACAAAACCAGTGCAACCAAATGATGCTAATTTAGTTTCTTTGTATAAAAGTGCTGTATTTTTTCAATTTAGAGAAATAACTATGTAACTGTTTAGAGACAACGTTCTTCAAATTTTATTCATCACAAAGTTCATTATTTGTACACGAAAATTAATAAATTAATCAAAAGTATTAAAAAAAGTTGATTTCCTTCTGGACAAAACAAGTGCAACTCCACAAAATGTTGACCAAGCTGTATTCATATCAATATTTTGTGGTGAATCCTTTGTTGTCGATCACAGCCTTGCATCTTTAAGGCATAGAACCAATCAGGTGATCAATGAAACTGGAATCGCTGCTTAGGCCATTTTGGATTTGTTCAAACAGTTGATCCTTATTACGAACACATTCATGATTAACTCTGCCGTTGACGATCTCCTACAAGTTCTCGATAGGGTTGAGATCCGGAGATTGAGGCGGCCAATCCATCACCAATAGATGGTTGTCTTGAAACCACTGCTTGACTACTTTTGCACTGTGTTTGGGATTGTTGTCTTGCTGAAAAACCTATTTTATTGGTATATTCCATTCAGCAAGAGGTAACATAACATCTTCCAGGATATTTTTATACATGAAATGGTCCATTATTCCATCGATTCGATATATTGGATCATTAGCAGAAAAACACCCCCAGACCATTACATTGCCTCCACCATGCTTCACAGTATATATATGCATGCTGCAAAATGGCACTTGTCAACGAAATTCTGCCTGTGTGCTGTCACCTGTCAGCTGATTGCTCATTTCATGGCATGCTATGACTCCAGACTCCTGAACTGTTTGCTGTGGTAGTATAGTTCGTTTCATTTTCAAGACAAATAAAATTAGGAACACTTTTTAGCATTGTTCGATGTTGGTTGCAAATGTTTTGTCCAATACTGTATATACACATATATACATGTATATATATATATATATATATATATATATATATATATATATATATATATATATATATATATATATATATATATATATATATATATATATATATATATATATACATAATATATATATATATACATATATAATAAACAACAATTTTTTTATGAAAAAACTAAAGGAACTTGTATTATGGATACAAAAATTCTAGCATGACACAAAAAAGTCGAAAAATAATTTTTTTAATACAGATATCAGTTTTGTAAATACTATTAAAACTATACCTCGTAAAACACTCCATATATTTACAAGATTTTCTAACCTTATTTTTCCCCATTTCCTTTTCGATTTAATTTAGACTGTAACTGATTCGAAAATAACCTAATAAATATTTTAACAATAAACTGAAATATATAAAGATTTTTATTTTAATGTATTTAATAAATTAAAATATATTTTAATAAATGAATGCTTAAAATTATGAAAGGTAAAAGCATTAAATTTGAAAATAAAATGCTAAACAAGGTTAGCATTACACTTACTTTAGCACACAAACAAACTTAAACACCTGCAGCAAAGCTCCCGAGTTTATCAAATTGTCATGTTAAAAGTAAATCCATAACAAATAACAGTCAAAAAGAATTGCTTTTGGTCCCTTTTAATCATATTTCTAATAATTAATAAAAACATAATCGTTTACCTTTTCATGATTAAAAAAACATGTTCTCCACCAATCTTTTTCAAACTATCAAGCTGAAACAAATGTAATAAAAACTAGTGTAACTTAAATTTCTTTACAACATATTGAGTCTAACACAAGCTAGTTATTTTAGTTCATTTACAATTACTTTTTATTTAGATTCTAAACTAATAAAACAAATTTAAACAAACTTATTAAAAATTAAGATAATTAGATTATACCAAATTAGTATACTCGGTTTTATCTTATAGTTTATTATCCAGTGTAACCACTTCGTCCACCGATTCTAGCAACTTCACCCCAGTAGCCTGAAACTTAATTTCTATAACTTCTTTTAAAAGAACTTTTATTTCTGCAAGCTCCTTGAGAATAACATTTTGCATCTCTACAAACAAGAATAAAAAGATTGATTAACATATTTAGCTCATAAAACCAAATAGCAAAACAATGAAATAAGAACTTTAAAATTCAAATTATGCTTGAGTAACTTAAACTAAAATTTCAAAAATTTATGTAAGTTTTTTTATTACTCCATTGCAGAAGTTGCTATAATATAAGCTAAAACTTTATCCTGTAAAAGGCTATGATATTAAAGAATTTTGCTTAACTACTAAAGATAAAATGCTACACACATGATTTATCGGATCACAATATTATAAATAATCCATTTCTATTCTTTTATACCTATCTTTTACAATTATTTTAATACAAAAACAAATTAATAAAAAAGACCTCCACATTAACATTCAGTGGTGTAAAAACCAAAATTACTCACATTAAAACTTAAAACTCTTTGACAATGTGAACTTTGCTTGGTGTTCATCAATAAAATGTGAAGAAAAATTATTTTCTTCAATCTTTGAATCTGATAACAACTCTATTCAAAAGAAATAATTATAATTAGAACAATAAATAATACCTCAACCATACCTGTTATTTAATTTAATCTTTCAACCAATTTTGTACTCTTTCAATTTTTGAATTCAAACAACTTCAGCATGCTTTCAATCAATTTTCAATTTTCATATCAAGTTGATTAAAGGATTATTTAAGACAATAGAATGTTGTCAATGATATAAATATATGTAACCAATTTAACAACATTACATATAATAGGACACCCAAATAGTTAAAATAAAAGGAAAATCTTAGTAACACATAAAAAAGACTAATAGCTAGATAGATATTATTCAGATCAAATTAAACAAGAATCTATTTCAGTTTATAAACCATTAAGAAAAAATTATGATATTTATGTTATACTTTTAGCATTGGGCTTATTCATAATAGGTGGCGGAGGTTCTGGCAATGAAGAGCAGTATGATTTGTTATTCTTATTTTTAATGCTTTCTTTAACATATATCTCATCTGATGTAGAAAGTTGTATTCTTCACAACATGAAAATGAAAATAATTATAAAACATTTTGCTACAAAAAAGTAATTAAGTTACCTTTAAAAAAAATACAAAACAAGTTAGATACTGACTATCTGTTATCTTACACTTTATCAATGGAAATTTGTGTCACTCTTTTGTTGACAAAAGGTTGTTTTCCAGTGCATGATTATAGTTTTTTTTTGGGACAATAAGTTTGTTGGTATTCTTTGTCAATCCACTTGTTTAGTGCATAATTACTTGGTTAGAAAAACATGCAGAAAAACAAATATTATATTTTTGGGACAATAAATTTTTTGGTATAATATACCAACAAATTTATTGTCCCAAAAAAAAAACTATAATCATGCACTGAAAAACAACCTTTTGTCAACAAAATATATATATTTATAAATATACATATATATAATTATATGTATACTTTTTAAATGTATATTTATATAAATATACATATATATACATACACAAGGATTTTAGCAAACATGCTAAGCATCAAATCATCGAAATATTTTGTGAACTATAATAGCATATTATTTTATTATTTAAAATTTATCAAAAGAAATAATCATTAATGTTTTTCATAGGTTAAAATCTTCATGCTTTTTTCGTAATAAGTTTAAGCATGGTTTTTAAATGGCGTTCATTTATAATTGTCGCTCCGTAAAAGTAGTTGATATTTTTTTCTTGTTTTTATAACTAATCTATATAAGACATCTTATAGACATCTAAGTTTAGATGAATAAAAATTATCTATGCACGATCTATTTTATGCATCTAATATGCATCTAAAACAGAGCAAAAATAGTAGCTCTAGAATCAAACGTCTTTTTCATCTCTAATATACGTCTAAAATATACGTATCGGCAATAGATACAAATTAGACCAATTTTAGACGGTCTAAAAGACGTCTATTGTTTGCTGGGAATTGTCCAACTGGTTGTATTACTTGGGGAGATTTTCATCATCTACATTCTAAAGATGAGAAACTTCAAGGCAATTTACGAAAAGCTCCAAAAATTTCATATCAGAGTCTTCACCCTGGTAACAAAAAGCAAAACGTTTCTCCTGCACTATCAATTTTTGATGAAACAACAATTGCAGGTTTCAAGAGTTATTTTCCAGAACGTAAAGAAATTTCTGGTTTTCTTACAATTTTTCACAAATGGTGGACTATTTCAAATTCTAAAGAGCGATTTAGCCCAAATAAACTTGGTACTGCGATTATTCTTAATGATGGTAAAACAACTTTTTTTCGACAATTAGCTAATTGGATTGAACTTTGGCAGAAATCTCCATATTTTACTTTATCACAACAAACATCATCGGCTCTCATCACAACTCTGCGTTCGCAAGCAATGCTTATAGATGACCTTATTGAAGAAGGATATTTATATGTACTTACTTCACGGCTTCAAAGTGACCCAATAGAGCGTAGATTTTCGCAATATCGACAGATGAGTGGTGGAAGATTTCTAGTTAGCTTACTAGAAGTTCAACATTCTGAAATTATTTTAGCATGTCGGTCTTTAATTAAGGAGAATATAAATTTTTGGGATGAAGATCAAAAAAACAACCACAATAACCCAATTAATAATGAATTACTGGCAATATTTGATTTAAACTCAAACGAGATATCTGAATCAACTCTCTCACCTGAAACAGAAGAAGTTGCAACAACAATAGCAGGTTACATTGCTAAAAAATTAACCAAAAGAAGCAAATGTAATTATTGCAAACCTTTGCTAGCTACAGATACAAGCAATATAATTATTTGTCCATATCTACAAATACTTTCCAGAGGTGGTCTTACAGTATCATCACTTTCACTTAAAGATTTTACATGTGGATGTTTTGCAGTTTTAGATAACCTTTCAGATTTAATAACTAAACAAGGTGCTAATGTCAAAGACGTATCAAGCTTTGTTTTATCAAAATATTTTCCAACAGTTTGTTTTACCTGTGATATACACAAAAAATGGGGTTTTAATTTTGCTTCTAAAATCATAAATAATGTTTTTTTTAACAATAAGCAAAACTTAATCAATGCTACTCTACGAAAAGATGCTGTTAAAAGTTTTAAAAGTAGACAGAGAGAATAATAACCCTATATATATATATATATATATATATATATATATATATATATATATATATATATATATATATATATATATATATATATATATATATATATATATATATATAAATATATATATATATTTAATATATATATATATATATATATATATATATATATATATATATATTATATATATATATATATGTATATATATATATATATATATATATATATATATATATATATATATATTAACATAAAGATAGATAAAACAATAAAAGAACATAAATTTAAACCTTGGTTTTCTTTGTAAACTTCTTTGTAAAAATCGTGTTGTTAATTTAAATGTATAATGTACAAATATAAAAATATATATTAGATACAAATACATGTATAATATACATAGATATATATGTTTATAAATACACAAATCTCTATGATTAATTATCGCTGATAAATACACTTTTCTTTGTACTCGAAATTACATTTAGTCTGGATGATAAGTTTTTTTCTCTGTAGTTGCGCAGCCATCTTTTTAATAAATAGGCCTCTTAGAATCGGCCTCTAAAATGTAACATATACGGCCGTATAATATAGTAGGCCATGCAGGCACTGTTTTAAGGATCGACCAATTCAGTGTAAAATCATCAATATTTTTATCTTTCAATTCCCATATATATTTTCCTATGTTTATATATATATTCCTATGTTTATATACACTTTTCCTATGTTTATATATATATATTTCTTCGGTCAACAAATTATTTTAATTTTTTAGATCGAGAAAAATAAAAAGCTGTAAAAATGGCTTCATATTTTTTTTGTGAACTTTCTTGTAATCATATACATGATTGTAAAATCTATCTGTTGAATTGTCAGTTTTGCAACTGGAAATATGTCCATTTGTGCGGTTTCTTAAATTGGTTGTTTTTCCAGTATAAGTAGATTGGATGTCTTAAATTTATCTACTTCTAGTAAATATAACCGGCCGACTGTTTTTGCATTTGAACAATCCTATTTTTTTGACAGATGACTTAGATTGAGATATGGATTGTGTGTAGGCAATAACTGATTGAATACATGAACAAACATTTTTTAATCTTTCATTATCAGATAAACTTAATAAAAAGGTTAGCTTCATTTAAATTTGGTTGACAGCTTAAGTTACTATAGAAATTAGTCAACAAAGGAAAGACTTTTTTTGATTATTTCATTGGCGCTGGCCCTTGTAACTTTGTATTATAAAATGCTTTTGCTATTACATAATCAAGGTAATGACACTCTTTTAACCATATTTGAAGTTCCGCTACACCTAGTTTTTCTGAAGCATTTGATGTATTTGTTGTTTTCAAGGATAACCGAAATGTCTAGAAAATTAACTGCATTATATGTGTTTTCGTTTTCTTTGAATTCGATGCCAAAATCAATTGTAAAATTTATTGAATCATGTAATTCTGTATGGGACATTTGGAACTTAGCAATATCTATACATTTTGGCAATCTGTTAAAACCATAATCGACGTGTGTAAAATAAAACTGTTCAATAATATTTTCTTTTAAAAAATATTTTGGTAAATTTTTGGAAAAAGAATCATGGATTCAGATAATGTTAACTTAACACTATCTGAATCCATGATTCTATGAATTTTTCTTAAAAAATCCCAGTCATCTTTTACAAAAGTCTTTTGTTTCTTTATAATAGGAGATAGGATTATGTGAAGAAGTAGGCTTAAATGCGATGAAGGTGAATCTATTCCAGCAATAACGGGCCGACCTTTTAAATCTTTTTGTGGTTTCATTTCGATAAATAGAGAGCTAGATAATTGAACCTTTTTTAATAATTTCATTATATTTATGAATTTTAGGGATTACATAAAAAGTACCAAATTTCCATTCGAAATCGACCAATTCCATTCGACCTTTTATAATAATTTCATTATATTTATGAATTTTAGGGATTACATAAAAAGTACTAAATTTCCATTCGAATTTGTGATATAATCAATTTCGTTTTGTGTTAAACATTTATGTTTCGCAATGGGACTGTTTTGGTTAGAATGCCGCGGGTGAAAATAGAGGGAGTAATAACAATGTAGTTTACTTGTACACTTAAAAAGTTATGCCACACATTTGAAAAGCCATTTTATTTTTTCAGAAGAAAACAACTCGAAGCTTAAATCTAAAACATACTTTTCCAAAAAAAGTTGTTTGACTGAGTTCGAGAACAATCAAATATTAAATAAAATGACTTTGGCTTCCCAATCACAAGATCTCTCTCCTATCGTATTTTTATGGGAGGAATTAAAAATAATGCCATAGCCTAATACCTAATGATGCATAAGATGTGATAAAAACTTATTGAATAAAGGCATAATATTGGTTTTGACAAATTGAATAAGTCATTAAGTAAAATGTTAAGAATATGTACGGCGTTTATTGTCGCTAAGGCTGATTAAAAAGCAAGTAGATTATAAACTTATCTAATTGGACTTTATATTCATTTTTTTGTAAACCTAATAAAATAAAGCCCTAAAAATAATCTATTTTCAGCATTTTAACTCTGACTTCAACATCCTCAACCGCATATAAAAGATACTTAAATTAAAATACCTTATTTTTAACTTTAATTGTTTGGAAAAAGAATCAAAACATTTGTGGTTTTTTTATTTATAAAAAAAATATTCGAAACCAACTTCGATCAGGTAAAAGCTTCAAATTATTTATACCTAAACATAGATCTTTTTATTATGGCTATGAATCAATTAAATATCTGCTCATATGCATATGTAATAGCCACCACTCACAGTTAAAATCTCTCTCTACATTTTCCAAGTTGAAAAACAGTCTATTTCATTTTTTTTTAAACAGCTGTTCTTCCTAATTCTTATGCTACTCTACTGTTAACTATCTATTATCCATCTTAACTTCACTCGCTTCAATGCTGGTTAATAACTTCTAATACTTGATCTTTTTTCAATTTCTTCTATTACTTTCTTCATTTTAATGCTGATTTATTACTACTAATACTTGCTTTTTCCTAACTGTTTATCAACCTAATATTGTTTTTTTTTTATCACTATTCAGTTCCAAGTTCCAAATTCTCACTATTACAAATATTGCTTTTTTATAATATTACTTTAATAAGTATTATTATAAAATTAATTGGATAACAATGCTAATAGCCAGGGCCGTATTAAAGCGGAGGCTGAAGAGGCTATAGCCTCAGGACCACGACATAAAATAGGCCCCCCGAAAAAATGTTTAAACAATTATGAAATATAGACCCACTCCGAAAAAAAAGTATCAACAAATAAAAAGGTCTTTTTTAAATGACCTCAAAAAGACAAAATACTAATCTATCAACAACCTGATATATAAAATCGCATCCTCGCATGTAACCTAATTCTTCTATATGCATACTGCTAAATGTTTAACAATCAAACGTTTAGACACTGTAAAAAAATGTTTATCATTTGGATATTTAACTATCGGAAACCTATACACTGCAACAATATATTTTATTTCGTTGCATAAAGTATCTTTTTCTCGTTTTCTTTTTGTCTATATCCTTGTCAATGATAATAAAATAAAAAAACTAGTGCAGACTGTTCGCTCGTTACAATATTTATAAAACGTTTTCTTTTTATTAAAATAAAAATAATATTTATGAAAAAACATAAAAGCGGATGAGGAAAGTCAAACTTAAGAAAGAGAAACATTACAAAAACGTTGTGGCAGTAATTAAAAAGATTACTGAACTCTATCAACCCCAAAACACTACCAAGCCTGAATCGAACATTGAACTCGGCACAAATAGCGTAACTGCAACTAAAACATGTCAAACTGATGATCATGAATAAGCAAAAGGTATGGAGATGTTAGATAACTCAGCAACAAATACTAATTATCAATTAGAACTTTAAGATGAACAAGTTTTAGTAGGTCAAGCAGAAGAGGTTAAAGAGGAAATGCAATGTAATAAACTTGCAGATATAGATACAAATGTTTCCTGATGATGTAAGAATGTGAAAAGTTACTGATGTTTTGCGCAAATGCTTCTGTTTAAAATGAAATGCTAGTAGTCAACACAATTTCAGCAGGTCAGAAGTTATATTTTTAAAAAATACGTTCAAAGACGTTGTCTAAAATCTCTTTTTTTAGAGCAATTAAACGGTGAGAAGCATGATTGGTTTTCTTATTCTCTAAAACTGGTAAGATATTCTTTGCTCATTATAAATTATTTGCAAAAACCGAAGAAATGTCATTGTTAGAAACTAGTGGTTATTAAAATTGGAAGAATGCAATCAGGGAATTAAGTCGTCATGACGTCAGCATTTTGGTCAGAAGTAGTATTGGAAAAAGTATGTATATAAAAACTATAGGGAAGCGAAAAGATAAAAGTCTTGCAGAGCAGTACTTGACTGAAAAGAACTATTGGCGTCAACTTCTCAAACAAGTTTTAAGTGTAATCAAATTCTTGTTGATAAGAGGTCTTGCTTTTCGCGGAAATGAGAAGATTATTGGATCTGTGAACAATGAAATTTGTTTAGAATGTTTGGAGCTACTTAAGGAATATAATCCATTTTTTTCATAACACATTCAACAACGCGGTAAAAAAGCCACATATTTTATTTTTCATTTACAATTATTGATGAATTTGTTTTAACTGTAAGTGATCATTTAATGAGACAGATAATACAAGAAATGAAAGATGCAAAATACTATTCTGTTTCAATAGACTTAACACCGGTTGTTTAGCATTCAGATCAGTTAACATTGATAATTCGATATGTAATGGCAAGCAGACCAGTTGAACGTTTTATAAAATTTATTTCAATATACGAGCATTCTGGTGAGATCCTAGCAAAAATACTACTTGCATTTTTAGAAGAGAGCGGCATAGACATTAGAAACTGTAGAGGACAATCGAATGACAATACATCAAATATGAGTGGAAAAAGGTATGCAAGAGTGGATATGCATAAAAAAAAATAATTTAGCTGAATACATTCATGTTGAGGAAATTCTCTAAATCTTGCGGTCAAAAGTCTATTAGCAGCTGTCTAATTGCAATTTATTATTTTGATTTTGTTGGTTTCACTAATAGTATTTACTTTTAACTGGCTTTACTCCATTACAAATACCTTCATTAAAACAATTTTTGGTTTTACATTCGTCTGCTCACCACAACGCAATTGTTGCACTGCAGTAAAGATATAAAACAACTCAACTAGTTTTTGTAAGTAAGTCTAAATCAACAATTGAAAAAGCTGATTCGTTAATGGAAGCAATAGCGCTTAATGCAAGAAAGGTTTGACAAAACAAGCAAATATCTTTAAGATTTAAAACTAAATTTGAATATGGCTTCAAAAAAAAATTAGAACAAAAAAGTAAAATTTTGTATCAAAACGATGCGTATCAACAAGACCATAAATGAAAAATTAAGTAAAACAGAAGATGAAACTATCACGATGCAGAAGCAGATGATGTTGACACAAGATTGACGCCTTTTTTATTTGCACTAGGCAAGTGTTGTACTTTAATAGTAAGCAACTAGAGCGGAGAACGTTTAAAAATGCCCTGTCACTGCTATGCATAAAAAATAGACTCATTTAACAGCTTGATTTAGATTCAATAATCATTGAATTTACTATTAAATAAACTCTAAATAATAAGGTCTAATAGTCAAAGGTTTTGAAAACAAATCTTCAAACTCACAAAAACTGCAATTTCATTGAAGAGTTATTTGCAATTTATTGCAAAGATTTATTGCAATTTATTGCAAAGATTAGTTTTAATACATTAAAAACTACTAATTACAGTAAATATTTTAAAAACAATGCTAACTGCATTGAACTATAATAATAATAATTTTTGTATATTAAATTATAATTTTTGTTATTAAAAAACAACACATTTTTGCAGCATTACTGCTACAAATTTGTGTTGTTTTTTAATAATAGGCCGTAGGCCCATACCAAGTCTGCAGTCTCATGCCCACTTGGTCTTTAATCCGGCCCTGCTAATAGTATAGACCTATTTTAAAAAAAGAGAGAAAACAGCTTTTTCATAAAATCATGTCAATTAAAGAGAGTTCCATAAACCCATGAAGTCCGAACCATTTTTAAAACCGGGTTTCTGTTTTAAAAAAAATAAAAAACTACGTTAGAATTTTTTTTTAATCTGAAATGTGTTTGCTTTTAAATTTACAGTTCAAGTCATTAAATTAAAAATTGAAAACTGATATGATCATACCTATTTTTAAATCTGGAGATGACACAAATATGTCTAATTATAAACCTATTTTGGTCTTACCATATTTCTCAAAATTTTTAGAACAAATTATACATGATAGGCTTAATAATTATTAAACTGAGTACAATATAATGTATAAAAACAACTTGGGTTCAAGAAGAGTCATTCAACGAATCATGCGAGAGTCGAATTAATAAATTATATATTCAATAGGTTCATGGAATACCAAACAACAACTTAATATGGTTTAAAAGTTACCGATCAAATAAAAAACAATACATAATATATATAACTTGTGGTGTTCCCACGCGATCAATCTTAATGCCGCTATTATTCCTACTCTATTTAAATAGTTTATATTTAGCATTCAAAATTTCAAATGTTATTTTATTTACTGATGATTTGAATTTTTTTTTATTCAAATTGTAAGATCTAGTTAGAATATCTAACGAAACATTATTAAAAATAGATGACTGGGTTACAAAAAATAAACTTTCATTAAATATTAAGAAAATTAAATTTATTTTGTTCTAATCTCATAATAAATTGAACAGATTTTAAAAGAGAGTCAACTGTTAACTTTTAAGTTTTATTTACTAATTAATACTTTTGTTAAGAGTTATGAGAATATATCGTGTAAATATCATATTAAAAATAAAATCTTTAAAAATACATCAATGTTATGTAAAGTTAAAACATTTCTTAATATTAAGTTTTAAAAATTATATATTATTTATTTTTTATAATAATCATTTTTTTTGCAGTATTGGATGGGAGTGTACCAATTATAAGAAGCTTAAAAAATCTATAATAAACAAAAACATGCACATAGGACTATATTTGGTGTTAAAAGAATTGCTAATGGTGAATCTTTTTTAATGGAACTTGATACACTAAACGTTTATAAACTTAATATATACCAAGTTACTATTTTAACTTGGTATATTTTAATATATACCAAGTTATGCTTGTAAAGTCAAAACATGGTTTATCTCATAATATATATCACTCAAAAAGATAATAAGTATGTTGTTTCAAGATCTTATTTAAATCTCAGTTCGTTTCAAATTTAATACCGTAGACCATTTATATGGAAAAGTTTTTTAAAAAAATATTATCCAAAATAAAACTCTTCTAAACCTCTCCTGAGAACAATGCAAAATAGAATCTAAACGATTTTTATTAGAAAAAAACTTCTTAAAAATTTATTGCATAATTAGTATCTAAATTAATTAAATTAAAAAATGTCGTTACAACTCATTTATTTTTGTCTTTATTTGTTTTTTATTTTCTTCTTATAAAAATGGAAAATTAAAAAAAAAGATATATACAAATCTTAATATACAATTTAATATTTGTAATATATTGTGTTATACAATATAATTTTCAACTTTCAAACTTTTTACTTTTTTTAATTTTCTAACTTGTTACAAAAGCTCAATTATTTAATAACTTTTAAAAGTTAATTATTAAATAACTTTTTCACCCTGCTATAATGCTACGTTTTAATTGGGGTTTGGAAACCCGTTCAAGCTCTCAAACCCATTGATGTTCTAAGCCCTTTTTTACACATTGAGTTCCATAGCCCTAATTTCAGAAACTCAGTTTAAGGAGTTCTAAAGCCCTGATTTTTTACAACCCTGTTTTGCAATTGGGGTTCCAGAACCCAATCTCCAGAGTCCTTATTGTTAGGGTTTCAAAACCCCGGTGTTCTGGAACTTTGAATTTAAGTAAAACTATTAGGGTTTCATCCCTAATAGTTTTAAATTATTAATCAACAATAATATTCTTCTATAAATTAGTTACCGTCAAAAACTAAAAAAATGTAAGGTCATAATTTTTAAATGTTATGTGAGTTGTTTTATGAAACTTAAAATTTATCGATGATTATAAGTCTAGCACGAATAACAAAAAAATATATTTTATTAGCTAGTTGCTTTCACATTTGCGGTAGGAGGAGCAAAAGTCTTGGGATTTCAAGGCTCCAATCATCGCAATTTCATGCAAAGTACCGATATTTGACGCAAGTATAAACATATAAATGTTTAGAGTTTGCTCCATATCTGAAAGTTATCTTGAGGTAGATATTCTCGAATTCTTTAGAAATCTTATAGATAAAACTACAGATTTCTAGAAACTTTTTCCCATAAAATTTGTTCTATAAAGTCTGCAAAAGAACATATATTATGAACATAAACATCAAACATAAATTTCTATTGACTTTTTTGAATAAATAAGGCTAAATTTATAAATAGTGACTACATCAAGACTATTTTGTATTGTGGAATTTTATATAAAACATTATTCTAACATAAATGTACATAAATAGGGCTAATGTAATTTTTTATGAAAACAATAAGCCAAAAGTTAAAGAGCCTTTTTTTTTGATTTTCAGCAAGTCATTTCTTTATTCAAAATTGAGGGAAAATCAATCTATGGTAACTACTTATCAATTTTATTATTAGTGAATTGCCTTTTTGATTTTAAATTACAATTCGGAAAGTACCTAATTACCCAGATGAAACTAATATAGAAAAATATTTTCATGTTGATAAATTTTATCTATTTAAACTGATATATTTAACTATATAATCATAGCACTTTTACTTTGTATATTAGGAACAGTGCTTGTTCGCAAAATATAAATTGACCAAGTACAGTTCAGCAAATGTAGCCAATAGCTTGGTACAAATGGGTTTTTAAATGATCTTTATTTAATGAGCTCACTTAAACCCAAATTTTGTCAAGAACTTATTGATAGTGCTTTTGGTAACTTATTAAAGCATTTAAATTTCGTTATTAAACAAAAAAAATAAAAATTTAATTTAACTCTTTTGTCTTTTTAGCTTTTTCTTATTGGATACAGAATATGCAACAACAATTAAAAATTAAATAAAAAATTGTGTTGAATGCTAAAAAGATTGAAATTATAAAAGTTATTATAAAAATGTACATGCAAAAGCGGTTTTATGGGGTAGGGAGGAGGTGTGATGAACCTAGTAAAGAAAATAAATTTCATGTTGATTCAACCCCCAAAGAAGGTGATTATTAACCAAAAGTCGGTTTTTTTACGAATTTAATCGGCTAGTCGTGTAATTGACACTATTCAGTTACTTAATTTTTTTTTTAAGGAATTTTTTTTTTTTAAGAAGCCAGTCGGTACATTTTGAAGATTCACCCTCCCCCTCCTTTTCCACTCATTGTATTTGTAAAACCGCCTCTGTGTACATGTATGCTTTTATGTACATATTTAAACTATGTACATTTCGCGAGGATAGAATTATTTTGATCTCCAAAAATCAAAAAAATTGAATTAGATCAATTTTTTTACTTTGTATGGATAAAATATTTATTTTTTAGAAATAAATCAGTAAAAAAAAAAAAAAATAATAACTTACTATACCTGTCATTACATTTTTTTTTATTTACGACAGAAAAACAACAACAAAACTTTCAAGTAAAACATATTTTGTTTACAAATATATACCTAAAATAATTAAATTAAAAAATGTCGTTACAACTCATTATATATATATATATATATATATATATATATATATATATATATATATATATATATATATATATATATATATATATATATATATATATATATATATATATATATATATATATATATATATATATATATATATATATATATATATATATATATATATATATATATATATATATATATATATATATATATATATATATATATATATATATATATATATATATATATATATATATTGATGATAAAACTGGGTAAAATTAAAATATATATAAATATATAATAGTATGTGAATATATTTTTAATTGAGAAAATTTCTTCTTTTCGTTTTCTATTGAGCATATAATAATTCCATTCATAATAAAAATTGAAATTTTTTAAAATTATTTGATTCTATAAAAAAGCTCCACAAAAAAAAAATACAAAATTTACCAAAGTTTGTTTGAAATTTTGATTGTTTAATAAAATTATCATTTTTTAAAAACATTTTTTTTTTTTTTTAAAGAAAATAAATCCAAAAAGGAAGCTGGAGATGAGTTGGTTTTACATTTAAACATAAAACGAAGAACATTATAAACATTTACTTGATATATATTAAAAACATTCATGTTAAATAAGAGAGGGCTTGAGTGAGTAAAACGATATTTAAAATTTATAAGACGTGCAATATGCTTCTGCTGACAATAAAGTGGTTTTAATTTTCTTTTATTGATATTCCTCATGGAATATTAGCATAATTAATATGACAGTGTATAAAAGAGTAATATAGTTGAGTTAATGAATGTTTGTTTAAAACGTTTCTTGCTTTATATAAAACTTTAATTATTATTAGATAGGAATAGGTTTGTATTATCAGCAAACATTATAGTTGTTAATTTTGAGACTTCACGGAGATCGTTAACATACATTAGAAATAATAAGAGCCTCAGTATAGATTCTTGTGGAATTCCACAGGTAATATTTAGATGATCTATCTTCAGATAATCTTGTAAAGAAGATCTGTTGACATAAACGAATTATTTGCGATGTTTTATATAGCTTTTTAGTAGTTTTAAAACATTAGCGGTGATGCCATAATATTCAAGCTTTTTAAACAGTATTTCATGGTCAACTGTGTCAAAAGCCTTAGATAAGTCTATAAAGACGCCTAAAGTAAACTCTGACTTTTCGAATGAATCAGTTATACTACGAGTAAGATGAGTTATTGCATGTTCAGTAGAGTTATTTCTTGTAAAACCGTATTGATTTATCTAAGGTATATTATTAACAGCAAGATGATTAGATATTTGGTTAAACATAATTCTTTCTAAATTTTTTCTAAAACAGGGAGGATAGAGTTTGATCTATAATTAACGACAATTGATGGTTCAATGCCTTTAAATATAGGAGTTATTTTGGCTATTTTCAATTGATCGGAGAAAACTTCTTGATTTATAGAACATTTAAAAACTTTAAAAAAAATATGTTCTATGGTATCGTATAAATCTTTATTACAATTTATGTATTACAATTTATATATTACAATTTATATATTACAATTTATATATTACAATTTATATATTACAATTTATATATTACAATTTATATATTACAATTTATATATTACAATTTATATATTACAATTTATATATTACAATTTATATATTACAATTTATATATTACAATTTATATATTACAATTTATATATTACAATTTATATATTACAATTTATATATTACAATTTATATATTACAATTTATATATTACAATTTATATCATCAGGACCAACTGCTTAATTAGTCTTAAGCATTTTAAAAGCATTTTCAAATTCTGAAGATGCTACTTCAAATTTATTTACACTAAAGATTAATGGAAACACGTAATCATTTATTAGATTAATCATATTTGGAATACTTTTAGCTAAATTTGGGCCAACAGACAGGAAATATTTATTTAATTGTCTTGTTATTTGTTTTGGATTCATATAAAATACGCCATCAACTTTTAGAGTGTTAGACACAGAGCATAATTTTAATTTACTATTTTCAGTAATTTGACTTATAATTTGCCATGTGTGAATTATGTTTATATTTTTCTTGTAAATCATAGTAATATCTTTTTTAAATTTTATTTTGACTTTTAAACATTTTAGCAAAATTTTTATAAATAATTTTATTTTCTGGTGTTGCTTTGTTTAAGTATTTTATATACAGTTTTTGCTTTATTTTTAAGGATTTCCTAAGATCTTTAAAACTTAAAACTTTTATTGGTTATAATAAATTCACGTTTTGGAAAATTAAAATCATATATTTCATAGAAAGTTTGAAAGAATGTATCGTTTACTTCATTACTTGAAATGAACTTTTTATATGATTCCAATTTATTAAAGATAATTGATCCTTAAACAATGCTAGATTTGCATCGGTGAAAAGGCGTTGAACTACGACTTTTTTATGTTGTTGTATTAATTTGTTGTCAATATTAATAGAGAAAAAAATAGGGAAGTGGTCGGAAAGTTCTTTTTTTATTATACCTTTTTTAAGAGTTTCATTAAAGATATTAGTCGTTATAATGTTGAAAATTGAGGTAGCTGAAGTTGAGGTTACTCTAGTAGGTTTGTTAATTAGTGGAATTGCTCCATGTTCAAAAAGGTAATCGTAAAACTTTTTAATGTTGCTATAAACGTGATATTCAAAACAATTTAAATTTACGTCATCAATTAGATAATTAGATAACTTAGTTTCTTTTCCGTAAAACTATTTTTTTAAATATCATTACAACTTCTTTTAAAAGTGAAAATGAAGATATAAGCATCAAAGAACTTTTCCTTGGATTCTTAGACGTTAAATTAGTTAGGGGATAAAATCTAATTGATGTTTTTTTACAAGAGTTACATGAAATTGAATTGCAAATAAGGAACTGCAGGAGACAATGGTATGGCAACGGTTCCAATTTAAAAGGTATCCACTCTGGAGTACAAGCACGGATCTTAGATCCAAAGGCATTTTACATACTTTAAGTACATTTTACATACTTTTTACATACTTAGACGGATCATAAACTTAAAGGCATTTTACATACTTTGCGCAAGTCATAGCCTCAACCTCCTAATTTAGGAGACAACAAAATGTTCACCTAAATCTATGACGTTTTTTGGTTTAGTGCAAAGAATATATGTACTTTTTTCTTCGTCAACAATACAATCGCAAATTTTCATGAAGCATGTACCAAATCTAACTATAAAATGGTCCTCTGACACTCGTTGGAAAACTACACTGGAAAGCGTAAAAGCGCTTCAATATAAAATTAAGTTTATACTGCATAAGTTAAACTAGTTGAATTTACTAAAGATCCAAAAGCAAATAATGAAACACCATCAGTTATGAATATAATAAGTAGTTATGAGTTCCTACTAGTCCTATGTATTTAGTATGATGCACTGTTTACAGTAAACAGTGTTAGCAAAAGCCTACAGGCTTCGCGTGGAAAATATTTAAAGTGGAGTTTTTTTTTGTTATTGCAAATCTGCATTACAGTCTTTGAAAAGAAGGTTTGAATAAATAACTAATTACGATACTATGTTAAGGTTTTTATATCATGTCAAAAAACTAAAAGCAGTAAAAGAAAATAAATTGTTTTAAAAGTGTTAAAACCTAGAATTGTTACTAAGTTTTAAAAAAGAAAAGGATGTTTGGGGAAATGACCTTTTTTCTAAACTTTTTTCAAAAGTTCTTCAAGAACTTCAACCGGCTGAGTTGGAAACAGCTGCGGGGATTTTGAGATTTATTCACCGGATTCAAAACCCATTTTCGAATGCATTATATATTCATAGCGTATATAACTTTACTGACTATACATGTAACTGTGGCAAGCGCAGAAAAAAAATTTTCACCATTGAAACTTATCAAGACATATTTACGGTCGTCCATGGGTCAAGAAAGGCTATCATATCTGGCAACGTTAATAGTGGAATCTAACACAACAGCTAACATCAATTTTGATGACATTATTGACGACTTCGCTTAAATAAAAACAAGAAAAGATTAGTCCATATTAGACGAGTCTAAGTTTTGACTAAGTTTTCATCCTTTTGACGCAACTTTAATAATTATCTAACCATGGACAATTGTTTGTACAGTTAACAATAGCAACTTTATTAAATATTATTTAATAATTTCCAGGGTTCTATTATAACATTAATGTCTTTTATTTTACAAATGTAAACTCATTTTAAAATATCTACCTACCTATAAGCACCCTTCATATCAATTGCTGAAAACATTGTATTTGCGAATAACATTACTATTTTATAATAATATGTTATATTATTTATAACTGATTATTCAATAATAACCCAATTAAAAGAAAAAAATTTTTATTCTAATTCAATTATTTCTTGTCACACAAAAATTATTATTTATTTTACATTATTTGGCCCAAATAACTTTAAGAATAAACTTTATTGTTATTATTCTAGATTATTTTATAAAACATTTAGTTCTTTTAATAAACCTACACGAAAATAACGAAAATATGCAGCAAAGCGTTACTGCATGTCATATGCAGTAACGCTTACTGAATGTCATATACAGTAACGCTTACTGCATATGATATGCAGTAACGCAGTAATGCAGTTACGTTACTGCATACCATATGCAGTAACTGCATATCATATGCAGTAACTGCATATCATGTGCAGTAACTGCATATCATATGCAGTAACTGCATATCAAATACGAAAGTTTTGTTGAAATAAAATAACAAAATTCTTTTTAAATGTGATATGTCATATGATATTTAAAAAGAATTTTATAATTTTATTTCAACAACACTTTTTAATAAAAACGATGCTAAAAAAAATCTTCGATTAGAAAATACACGCTGCTATCAAACCACGCGTCCCATCTTCAAACCAGTCGTAAACCATATACGGAAGCCCTATGCCAATCCCAGTAAAAACCCAGTTTTTATTTGCGCCATTTTTTTCATACCATATGGGACCCATCTGGTACCCAGAACAAATCCCAGCCCGAACCCAATCCCAGTAATCCCAGTCAATCCATCTAGGACCCAGTTGGGCTAGTTAAATGTGTTTTTTTCTAGAAAATCCAGTTATGTGGGAACGAATGTTATGACTTTCCTATGTCACATTTCTTCATATTTAATATGTTTATTATGTATAATATTACCTGCCAAAAAAATATAAATACAATAAAATTCACAAACATTCTTTAAGAAAATACAAAGAAGTAAAATACAACCATTAAAAAGAACAAAACAACACTTTTGCTTGTTTTTGTTATAATAAGAGGTAAACATATACAAATTTGAATAGAAATAATGAAAGTATATTGTTTCCCAAACTAAAAAAAAAAATGTTTTTTAATTGAATTTTAATATTTGTTTATTATTATTTCATTTTATGTATAACAAAAAAAAAAAAATTTTTTTAAAAAGACAATTTTTAAATGCAAATTTTAATCTAGTATTAGAGAGACAATTGATAAATCTAATACAAGACGTTTCGCATTTGTATAATTGCACATTTCAACACAAAAAATATTTTAAGTTAAATAATTAAGGCTACAGTCTTGAAGTTTGCAGAAGCAATCTTTTATTTCAGTATCTAAATGTTTGTTTATTTAAGGTCTTTGTTAGCTTGTTAAAACTACATTGTTAAAATACGTTTTACGTTTAAGATTTTTAAATTGTTTCAGATTTTAATATATGCCAAAGAAAAACTTTAAAGCATATATTGGAATTCAAAACATTAAAAAAATTTCAAATGATTGAACATATTTTAACCATGATGAGCTAAAAAGCTAACAAAATCATGGTTTATTCAACTATGGTTATATTTCCAATGTATTATAAAAGCTTTTAAGTGCTAATTGGTATTTAATCATGAGAAATTACTTTTGAAAACATAAATCTCCATAGTTTTGTACTTCTTGATGTAATCTTCATATTTTTGATTACATAAAACTCCATGTAAACATTTGGAAATTAAAGAAAAACTTCATTTTACCCTATTGTAAATTTTTGTTATTGGCCTAACATTTAGCGATTCAATTGTGTTTGCAATATCTTTTAAACACTTTTTTGGCTTGCTAAAATGTTATACTTTTTCTTTATCTTTTTGTTACCCTCTCTATTACATTACTTTTTTTATGCATGTACCCCATTTTTAATCCTCATTTGACATATTAGAGTATTTAAATATAACTATTTCATTTTAGCAAATATTGATCGAAGCGCTTATTGTCCATGTGAACATATATTGATAACCGCGAATGTTCAAAACAACACTTCTCGTAATATGAGCGGAATGAAAGCGATACTCTACAAACATGTAGAATATAGTGGTAAAGCAATAGTTTTAAATAAAGTGAAGAAAACTTCTGAAAAAGTTGCTATAATGAAAAGTGGTGGGTGATAAACTTCCAATTAAAAGTTTAACTTTTTACCATATGATTACAATTTGCACTACAAAATTACTATAGTTTGTCAATTAGTATTTGAGGTTTTTTATATAGCGATTTGTGACTAAAGTCACTAATACAATAAATTTTGGTTGTATTAGTACAGCAATTGTTAGTTTCAATAGTTAGTGTAGCAATTTTTAGAATCAACAGTTAGTGCAAAGTTTTTTTTTCTCTTAGTTTAGTGCAACGATTGTTATTATTAAAAATTGTTTAAGCAGTCATACAATAAAAATAACTTGTTGTAATAAAACATAAAACAAGTTTAAAACATTTCAATTTTTTTTTAACAATCTTTTTCTTAACATTCTTTTATTTTAACTAAATATTAAAACACATGGAAACAAAACTTATAGAAAAGAAAATATCAGTAATAATTTATAAAAACAGAAGATCATTAAAAATTTGTAGAAATAAAACTATCAGTAAAAATTTGTAGAAACAAAAATATTAGTAATATATTCTAGAACTCATGCGAACAAACTTTATAGAAATGAAACTTTAAGTACAATTTTATTAAAATAAAAACATCATTAAAAACTTATAGAAATAAACTGACAGAAATAATTTATAGAAAAACAACTATAAGTTGAAATAAAACTATCATTAGTAATTTATATAAATAAAGCTATCAGTAATATTTTATAGAAATAAAACTTTCAGTAATAAATTTAAGTAATAAAAGTATCAATAATAATTTATAGTAATAAAGCTATAAGTAGCAATTTGTAGAAACAAAAGTAACAGTAATAATTTATAGAAATAAAACTTTCAGTAATAAATTAAAAAAATAAAACTATCAATAATAATTTATAGTAATAAAGCTATAAGTAGCAACTTGAATAATTTATAGAAATAAAACTATAAGTATTAATTTCACGAAATAAAGCTGTCAGGATTATTTTATAGAAAAAATAATGTATACTAATAATAGTTAATAATATTATAGTTATAATGTTAAAGTTGGTTATATTAGTTCATAAACCTAATAAATATCTTTAAAAAAACCCAATAAAACCCAGATTTTCCAGGGTTTTATTGGGTTTTTTTAGGCGGGTTTTTTTGGGTTTTATTGAGCGAGTTTTTTTGGGCGGGTTTTTTAATGCCAATCTTGCTAAGCATACATAATCCACTTCGTCTATTGTCACTCATTCTAGATCGGTTCCAAGTTCTCAGGCTCAGGTATTTAGTAGGTACATACATATACAAATAACGTTTTTGCGTGGAGGAGGGGCGGGGAGGGGGTTGTAAAAAGAAAAAATCTCTTCATGCATCCCCCTAATCACCTCCCAAGTTAAAATATTTTATAGAAAAAAATTATCAGTAATACCTTATGAAAATATAGCATTCAGTAATAATTTTAGGTCAATAATAATTTGCACAAAAAAAGCTATCAGTAATGATTTCAAGAAAATAGCTAAAAGTAATACTCTAAAGAAAAAAAACTATCAGCTATAATTTATAAAAATAAAACTCTGAGTAAAACTATAAAGAAACAAAGCTAAAAGTTACAATTTGTAAAAATAAAACTATCAGAAGTAATTCCTAGAAAAAACCTATAAGAAATAATATACAAAAATAAAACTATTAGTAATAATTTGTAGAAATAAAGCTGTCAGTAATAATTAATAGAATTCAAGGTAACAGTGATGTTAATTGAAATAAAACTATCGGTATTAATATAGAGAAGTTAAGCTATCAGTAAAAATTTATAGAAATAAAATTATCATTAATAAATATCAGTTTTAATATAAAGAAATTAAGCTATTAGAAAAAATTTATAGAAATAAAATTATTACTAATAACTTATAGAAATAAGGCATTCAGTAATAAATTTAAAAATAAAGCTATAAGTAATAATTTGCAAAAAAAAAGCTATCAGTAATGGTTTCTAAAAAATAGCTAAATAAAATATTGTTTGGAGAAAAAACTATCAGTAAAAATTTATAAAAATAAAACTATCATTAAAAAAAAATATATAAATAAAACTATCAGTTATATTTTTTAAAAGTTAACTATCAGTAACAATTCTTAGAAAGAAACCTTTCAGTAATAATATAAAAAAATAAAGCTATTAGAAATAGTTTGTAGAAATAAAACTGAAATAAAAATAAATGAAAAATAAATCAGAAAAAAATTTATAGTAATAAAACTATCAGTAATCTTTTCAAGAAACGAAACTATCAGTTTTAATTTGTAAAAATAAAGCCCAGTACCGCCGCCAGTATTTAGGGGGATGCATGAAGAGATTTTTTCTTTTTACAACCCCCTCCCCGCCCCTCCTCCACGCAAAAACGTTATTTGTATATGTATGTACCTACTAAATACCTGAGCCTGAGAACTTGGAACCGATCTAGAATGAGTGACAATAGACGAAGTGGATTATGTATGCTTAGCAAGATTGGCATTAAAAAACCCGCCCAAAAAAACTCGCTCAATAAAACCCAAAAAAACCCGCCTAAAAAAACCCAATAAAACCCTGGAAAATCTGGGTTTTATTGGGTTTTTTTAAAGATATTTATTAGGTTTATGAACTAATATAACCAACTTTAACATTATAACTATAATATTATTAACTAAAATAATTATTAACTAATATTATTAACTAAATTATTATTAACTATTATTATTAACTATTATAACCACCAATAACAGCTATCAGAGCAGGTTTACTATTATTTGAATCATTATTTAGAAATACATTATTACAATTTTTATTCAAATATTTTTATCGATTGAGATTTTTATTACTTTATGTTATTCACCTCCCAAGTTAAAATTAAATGAGTAGAGAAGCCAACACAACAGTCGAGGAGGCTACCTTGTTATGGTTACAATCCTCTCTCAACTTTTACGCGGTAGTGGTGTTGTGGTAGGGTGCTCGCTTCATAAGTGAGAGGTTCTGAGTTCAATCCCCACTACGTCCCTGACAGTACCGTGCTTAACTCCTTTCTCCGCGCAGCGGCCTTGATCGTCAAGGTTCGTGTTTTGGAGTTATAGAGTTGAGAGAGGGTTATAACCACAAATAAATAGCCTCCTAACCTTGAGGAGGTGAATTGATTAAAAAAACAAACAAAAAAACTCTTTAACTCCTAAACACGAATCTTTATAAACAAGGCCGATGCGCAGAGGAACAAGTTTGTTCATTTGAATTTCAAGTTCAAAGTTTAATTGAAACTTCAGTTACTACCTCCCATTCTCTAGCCTTCTTTTTCCCATTTTCGCATTGACATTTTCAATTATATAGAATAATACTTTTAAATTTAAAATAAATCAATACATATAGATTAACCGTGAAATTTTTTTTTCTATTACAGTTCAAATTATATTTAAAAATCTTTTTCAAAATAGTTTGAAAAATTCTTGTTATAAATAATTAAACAACAATTTATAAAATATATTTTAAATAAAGTTAAAGTAGAAAATGAAACTAATTTTCAATATCATTAAACAAAAACACAAAAAATTTTTTTACAGGAACAAAATAAAAATTAAACCCAAATAAACCAAAATTTACCCAATAAAACCCAATAAAAACCAAAAAAACCCACTGGGCCGGTTTTTTTTAAAAAAACCCGGGTTTTTGCCAATCCTGATGCTTAGTGTACACAAAAAAAGAATAACTGTAAAAAAAACTGTAAGTAATAACTTGTAAAAATAAAGCTATCAGTATTTACTTCAAAAAATAATACTATCAGTAATAAATTAAAAAAATAGTATCAGAAATAATTTATGAAAATAAAACTATCAGTGTTACTTAAAAAAAAAAACACTATCAGTAATAATTTAAATAAAAGTACCAGTGAAATCTTATAAAAACAAACACTAATGTTTTAGAGAATTAAAACTATAAGTAAAATTTTACAGAAATAAAACTAACTGTCATAATTTATAGAAATAAAGCAAGCAGTAATAATATATAGTAATAATGGTATCAGTAATACTTTATAAAAATAAAACTATCAGTAATAAATTTAAGAACTACAACAATCAGTAATATTTTTGAGAAAAAAAAGTGTTAGTAACAATTAAAAAAATAAAAAGTCTTAGTATTAATCAGGGCTTTGGAGCAGCTCCTGAGCTGGAGCCGGAGTTGGTGATTTTATATGGAGCTGAGCTGGAGCTGGAGCTAAAATATTTC
>NC_061163.1:8068877-8078877 GCF_022113875.1 Hydra vulgaris | reverse complement strand
TCAAGGGAAGAAATTTTTTTAAACTTATTATCCAATAGGGTGTTCCATAATTTAGGTCCTCTGAATGCTATCGAGAGCCTAGTCGCAGAATAATATTTTTTTGGTTGAATATAGTTGTTGTTTGAAAATCTTGTTGGGTATAAATGATTTATTTTTTCGAAAAATGAATTTTTTTTTTTTTTTTTTTTTAGTGTAATTTATTTCGCCATTAAAAAATGTTTACATTGCATATACATTTATATAAATTGATGGCTGGAGCAAGAAGAAGGCACATTTCGCCTTATCGCCGAGCCCCATTAAAAATTCTACATAACCGTAACATACAAATATATATATATAAAAGAAACAACTAGAAATGAAATAGAAAATAACTAATATAATAAAAAAAATAAAAAATAAGAATTAATTAAGAAGCGTTAAGATGCTTAACAGTTGCTAAAATGTTTAAGAAATAAGTTAATATAAAAAAAAAAAAAAAAAAAAAAAATTCCTGAATATAAAAGAAATTAAAAAAATAAAATCTCATAATTAACACTAAATGAATATGTAACATCATCACTTATGACATCGTCACTTGTGACATCATCACTTGGATTTCTTATTCTTTTTTTTTTTTTTTTTTTTTCTTTTTTTCCTTTTTCTTTCTTTTCTTATTCATATTATCATATATCATTGATATAATTGAATCTGCTTTTTTTTATTTTTTTTTATTGTGTTTACTTTAAAATAAACATTTAAAGTAGATCCATGAACAATAATAATCGTTTTGATTCATCCTTAAATTGCTCTAATGTAGTCTGCTTTTTGTTAACAATATCTAGAAATTTCTTCCACAGATAAGGTCCGCGGTATTTAATTGAATAGGAAGTTAATTTTAATTTATGTTTTGGAACAACAAAATTGTTTTCTGAAAACTTTGTTGAGTACCTATGGTTAATTTTATTAAAATAAGATTGAAATATTTTAGGAGACAATTCCTTTTTTGTTTTAAACATAAACAATAAAACTTGGTGTAAATTGAGTTTATATACATTTAAAGCACCGAGCACACTTAGAAGTGGTTCGCAAGGAACATTTCTGTCGGCTCCAAATACTGTTCTTCATGCATGTTTTTGTTTATTGTAGAGTTTCTTTAGTTTTGTATGGATAGTACTAGCCCACACAACATTACAATAAGACAAATAACTGTGAATAAAGGCGAAATATAATTTTTTCAGAGATGATATATTTAGAAAGGGTTTAGCCCTAAACATTATTGCAATATTTTTTGAGATTATTTTTTCAATGCTATTTATATGTGAACACCATTTTAAATTTTCATCCAATTTTACTCCTAAAAAGTTTTCGTAAGATTCCCTTTTAATATAAGTTTTATTAATATTAAGATCTGGTAATTTAAGAGGAATATTTTCTGATTTATTTACTTTATGGAAAAGCGGAAAAAACAAAATATATATTTTGTTTTTTCCGCATTTAGTGAAAGTTTATTACTTACGAACCATGCACTAACATTACATAACTGTTCGTTAACTATTTTAAAAAGTGATTTAATATCTCTGTGAGAACAAAAAAGATTTGAATCATCAGCAAACAAAATTAGGTCAAAAAGATTTGTTGATAGGTATAAGTCGTTTATGTACAATATAAAAAATAGAACCCTGAGTAACCCCGCAAGTTGTGGAGTGTGGAATTGTATTATTTTGATTATAGTATAAAAATTGCTTTCTATTAGTCAGATAATCTTTGAACCAAAGTAAGTTTTTATTTTTTACACCGTAGTTTTCGAGTTTTTTTATTAGTATATAGTGATTTACGGTATCAAAAGCTTTTGACAGATCAATGAAAACTCCTAATGTAAAACAGTCATTATCTAAGGCATTAGATATTTGATTGGAAAGTTCAACTACTGCGTGTTCAGTGGAATTTTTTTTTTTAAAAACCAAATTGTTTACAATACAACATGTCGTTCTCAGTTAGATGATTATAAAGTCTGTTATACATTATTCTCTCTAGCAATTTTGAAAAACAAGGTAAGATTGATATAGGCCTGTAATTTAAAATATTTGACTTATCTCCAGATTTAAAAATTGGTGTTATACGGGCAATTTTTAATTTATTAGGAACAATACCTGACTTTAATGAGAGATTGAAAATGTGAAATAAAGAAGGTTCAATGACTTCAAATACTGATTTGACAACATCAACACTAATTTTATCAAAACCTTCACTTTTTTTACTTTTGAGACTGCTAAATGCAGTTCTCAACTCACTCAGTTTTAAATCAGTTTCATCCATAAGTTTATCATAAGCTTTTAAGTATGAATCAAATGGAATGGATTTAGTAGAAATTTTAGCAGCCAAATTCGGGCCAATATTAACAAAGTAGTTGTTTAGTTCTTCAGCTATAATTGATTTTTCATAAACTAATTCTCCCTTAATTAAAAGATTTTTTGGCAGAGTGCTTTTGTTATAATTATTTTTTCAATTAAATCCTTAATTAAATTCCATATATTTTTAGTGTTTCCGTTGGTTTTCTTTAATAATTGATCATAAAATAGTTTTTTTGAGTATTTTTTGGTTTTTTCAAATATATTTTTATAATTTTTGTAAGTTATTTCCTTTTTATAAGTTTTTTTTTTAAGATATTTTATATATAATTTTTTTTTCTTTTTTGAAGATTTTAGTAAGCCTTTAGACATCCAGGGAGCTTTAAGTGACTAGGTATTTATGACTTTTTTTATTTCTGGAAACGCTATTTCATATTGTTTGCAAAATTGATTAAGAAACAAGTCATATGCATTGTTAGCCTCATTTGATTGCAGTACTAGATTCTAATCAACAAAATTTTTTAAACAATTTTTAAATTGTTTTAAGGAGTTTTCATTGATCTGTCGCCGAATTATTATGGATTTTGTGGAAATATTGTTAATTAAAATGTTATTTGTAGCTAAGAATGTAGGAAAATGATCCGATAAATCGGTTTGGATTATACCTGTGTAAAGAGGGTTATTATGAAAGTTGTTAGCTATGATGTTATCAAGTAGAGTAGAAGACCTATTTGTTATTCTTGTTGATTTGTTTATTGTTGGGATAAAGTTATATTGTAGAAGAGTATTTATAAAATTCTTAGTATTATTATTTGAAGCATAGTTGATCAGGTTAATGTTAAAATCCCCCAACAAATAAATATGTTTTCTCGAATTTGTAATTTTGTTTAGAAATGTTTTAAGATGAGTTTTAAATTTCTTTAAGTTTCCAGATGGTGGTCTATATGTAGTATTTATAATTATGTTTTTTTCTTTATTATTTACTAATTCGACGCACAATGATTCATAATCTGTTTCATTGACGCAGAGATCGTTACGTAAAGTATAATTAACTGAATTATGGATAAAAATACTAACGCCCCCACCCGCATTAACTTCACGCGGTTGGTGAATTGATGTGTAATTAACTAGTTCAAATTCATAATTTGTTTCACCGCACTTACACCAAGTTTCCGTCAAACATATAATTTCAAAATCGTGTTTAATTTCATCCATTAAAATTTTTAAATTTTCAAAGTTTTTATTTAAACTTCGAATATTGATACTTAAAATTGAAAAAGTGTTTTTACTTTGTCCTAGATATTGCGAAGATTCAGAAACTGAGTAGTATTGACTTTCTAGCATTTTGTGATTAAAATAATTAGAGTCGGTGTCATTATCACCGATGATGTCATTTTCATTAGAAGATTTAAATATGACATTTTCCTCCATTTTTAAAACAGTTTAATTAAATATGCATAGTAATAATAAAAATAAGATGCGTTAATTAATGCCAAATATTATGAAGATAAATTTTTGCTTTTCTTTGCAACCCAATCGCGAATTATCAATTTATCATAAGATATGAAGGCAAACTTACCAGCGGCTCGTTCAATTTTCATTTTCTCCCTCAATTTTTTTCTGATTTGTGTTGTTTCAAAACAGAAGTCTTCGTTTATATAAATGTTTTTCCCTTTAAGCTTACTCGACTTGCTCAAGATCGCGACTTTATCTCTAAAATCTAAAAGTTTTATCACTATTGTCCTCGGCATTTTTAATTTTTTGTTTCCAGTTCTATGGGCCCGTTCAATTTGGACATTTTTAACTGATAATATATCTTCAAAAAATTTTTTTACCTTCATTTCGCTTTCTTCCCAGCTTTCACCTTCATTTTCATCAATTCCATCTACTCTTAAATTGTTACGTCTAGATCGATCTTCCAATTCCCTTAACTTTTTTTGTATACTTTCTGAATTGTCTTCTTTACTGTAAACCTTTGCTTTCTTAACTTTTTCATCAATTAGTTGTTCATGAAAAAACTGAAACTAAGTTTCAGTTCTTCGATGTCTTTTTCTACTTTTTTCAACCTGCCATTAAATATTTAAATAAAAACTTTTTCTTGTTGTTTTAACATCAACTCAAATTCTTTTTTGTAGTCCTCAAACAATTTTGTTATTTCTAATAATGTAACAGCCATATTATAAAAAAAAGAGATTTGTATTTTAGAAAAATAAATGTAAAGTAATTTCGCTTTAATAACGTCGTTTAAAAAAACTTTATATAAATATAAAAATATGATATAGGTTAAGTTGAAATACGTTAAGTATTTTGAATTTATTAAAAAGTAATTTAGTGTGCGAAAAGCGATTCATATTTCCAATAATTCTTAGTGCGTGTTTTTGTTTAATTAGAAGCCCTTTATTTTTAGATACATTAGTGCTGCACCAAGCAACGTTAGCGTAATTTAGATAGCAATGAATAAAAGAAAAGTAAATAAGTTTCAAGCAAGTTTGGTTCAACAACTGTTTTGCTTTGTATAAAAGGCCTATATTTTTTGAAATTTTAATTTGGATTATTCGTATGTGCTCCTTCCATGTTACGTTTTCATCTAAAACAACGCCTAGAAACAACAAAGAACTCTCTCTTTTGACATAAGAGTTATTAATAAAAAGCTTAGGAAGTTGTAAGGTTATGTTGTCTTTATCATGAAGACGATGGAAGAAAGTATATTTTGTTTTTTTAATATTTATGGACAATTTATTTGGTATAAACCATTCCCTTAGTTTCGCAAGCTCCTCGTTCACTGTTGTAAATAAAAAATTAATATCTTTATTTGAATAAAATACGTTAGTATCGATAGCGTTAAGATATTGGAAAATTTACTTAAACTATTTATATAAATGAGAAATAAAAGCGGTCCTAGAATTGATCCCAGGGGGACTCCGCAGGTAATTGTCATCAAGTCTGTTTTCTCGCCATGATATAAAATGCATTGTTTCCTATTCTTTAAATAACTCTTAAACCATCCTAAGTTAGAATTTATGATACCATAATTTTTAAGTTTATAAAGAAGAATATTATGATCTACGGTATCAAACGCTTTGCTCAGATCAATAAAGACACCTAAAGTAAATTTTTTTTCATCAAACGCTTTAAAAATTTCATGCACAAGATTAATTATTGCGTGATCGGTCGAATGACCGGATTTAAACCCGAATTGTTTATTGTAAAGAATATTATTTACATTTAAGAAAGAATAAAGTCTATTATACATTATACGCTTTAAAATCTTTGAAAAACAATTAAGAACAGAGATCGGTCTGTAGTTGGAAACATCAGAAGGATCACCTGTTTTAAAAATTGGTGTAACTTTTGCATCCTTTAGTTTTTCAGGAAAAATTCCATGTTTTAAAGATAAATTAAAAATATGTAAAAGTGGTATTGTTATATATTTTAGTGACTTAATAATGACCATACTGCTGATATCATCTAAACTGGAACTTTTGTTAATTTTTAACAAAGAAACTGAATTTAATAATTCTTCTTCCTTAAGTTCATGATTTGGCATAACAGCATTAGTTGATGTCAAGTATGATTTAAAACTTATTTGAGATGGTTCAATTTTTTCAGCTAAACTTATACCAACATTAACAAAAATGTTATTTAGCGTTTCAGCCACCATTGATTTATTAAAAACTAATTTATTATTCAATTTTTTGGCAAATCATTTCTATCTAAATCTTTTTTGCCAATAATCTTTCCCTAATAATGCGCCATGTGTTTTGCGAACCATTACTTTTTATTATTTGATCTGAATAGTAATCAGCTTTTGAACGTCTCAAAGTTGACTCAAATAAACGTTTATAATTTTTATAGTTAGTTTCATTTTGTTGTGTTTTTTTTTAAAGATATTTACAATATAATCTCTGTTTTATTTTTGAAGATTTAATAATTCCCTTTGTTATCCAAGGTCTCATAAGGGTTTTTTCTTTTAATAATTGTGTAACTATGGGAAATGCTTTGTTATAATATTGAAAAAACTTATTTAAGAAGATATCATAGGCCTCATCAGCATTTAAATTTATTAGAGTTTCGTCCCATTTTTCGAATGATATAACATCATGAAAAGATTTAATGGAGGTATCGTTAATTAGTCGTTTTGTTACTTTCCTTTTTTGAGAATAAGACTTATCGCATTTATTTGATATAATAAAAATTGGAAAATGGTCCGATATATCCGTTTTAAATATTCCAGTTTTGTGAGAAATTCATTTGTAAAAATTTGATCTATTGATGTTGCACTATACTTAGTTACACGCGTGGGTTTATTTATTAATGGAATGTAACCAGATTGAAAAAAGACATTAAAGAAAATATTAATGTGCTTATTAACGTCATAGTCAAAAATGTTGATGTTAATGTCACCACACTTTTATTACAACTTGATTTATTTTTAAATATACTTTTAATGTGATTTTTGAACGCATTAATTTTTCCTGTAGGCGGTCTATATAACGCATGCACAATTAAATTTCTTGAGGTTTTGCTAATGATATCTACGCATAACGATTCATAGTCATTAGTGGTTGAACTTAAGTTTTGCATTAATTTGTATAATAATGAATTAATAATAAATATTTATAAACCCCCACCTTTCTTGCCCCAACCTCTAACTTGGTGAACCACATTATAATTAGGTATTTGGAAATTTGAATCTTTTTTAATATTTTTATCATGACACCATGTTTCACTAAGGCAAATAATGTTAAAACTAGTTTTGATTTTATATAAAAACTGTTTTAATGATTCAAAGTTTTTTTGAATACTCCTAATATTAATATGGAGAATTGAAAATGAGTTATCATCCATTCCTCTCGTTATATTTTTTGAGTTTGAGTTATAATATAATGGATTAACATGTTTAATTACTTCATTATTATTATAAGAATTAAAATCAGGATCCGAACTTTGATGTAAAAGTGTTGAACTATTAATTTCAAATGTTTTAAACTCAAAATCGGATCTGTCAGTTTCGTCAGCCATTTTAAATAAAAGTAGTTTTAATAAAAAAAATAAAATATGATTATTCAAATTGATTTCTTAAAATCCTTTACAATTAATTTATCGTAAATAACAGTACAATACCTACCGTTGTTCCTGTGTATTTTTCTTTCTTCGAATAATTTTTTTCGTATTATTGCTGTTTCTACCGAAAAATCTTCGTTTATAAATATTCCCGAACCTTTAAGTTTGTTTGCATTTTTCAGAATTTTTACTTTCTTATTATAATCTAGTAACTTGATCACAATAGTTCTTGGCTTTTCTGTATTACGCTTTCCTGTCCGATGTGCTCTTTCTATTTTTACTCCATTTACATTTAAATTATTTTCAAGTACATTTATTATTTTAATTTCCGAATCATCCCAACTTTCCGACTCGTTTTCAGCAATTCCTTCAAATATTAAGTTATTTCTTCTTTGCCGATCTTCCAGCTGTCGAATTTTTTCTTTGTCTTTGTTTGCTAAACTAGATTTTGAACAACTTTTTTTCTCTAAGTCACTAACCTTTTTATTGTGATTATCTTGATGGAACGGTAGACTTTCTTCAATGTCCTTTAAAACTTTTTCGTAATTCAGTAACTGATTGTTTGACTTTGCTTGGTCGACTTTTCTCTTTTCTTTTTCTTTTTTTAAGGATTCGCAAGTGGCTTTAATCAAAGTAATGTCTTTTTGTAATCCGTCGATTCGTTCATTAGTAATTTTTAAATTTCCACTTATCAATTTCAAAATGTCCTTTTGTTGTTTCTGAAACATCTCCTGAAAAATTTCCTTTACTAACTGTATTGAGATTTCGGAGTCTTTAATTTTATTCATTTTGATATTCAAAATAATTACGATGATAAAAGAAATAACAAGTTAACTTAAAAAAAAATAAAAAAGTTTTATTTTTTTTTACCCAGGAAAAACACGTTCGTTCACTTCTGTGTCTTGAATTGAACTATCAGTAATAATTTATAGTAAAAAAATCTAGAAGCAATAATTTATTTAAATAAAACTATCAGTAATAACTAATACAAGTAAAACTATCTGTAATAACTACTAGAAAAAATTCTATCATTAATAATAAACAGAAATTATCAGTTAAAGTAATCAGTAAAAAATTAAAAAGTTTATTAAAGAAAGTTATCAGTAAATTTTTATAAAAACTAATCTATCAGTAATAATTTATAGACCTAAATCTATCAGTAATTATATTTAGTAATAATATATAGTAAAAATTTATAGAAATTAATATATAAGTAATAATTGATAGAAATAAAACTATCAGTAATAATGTATACAAATAAAACTATGTTTAATAACTTATAGAAACAAATATAATTTTATTAAATATAATCAAAAATAAAATTTGAAATTATTAGTAAAAGGTATCAGTAAAAACTAAAAAACTTTGTAAAAGAAAGGCATCAGTAAAACTTATATAGAAAAAAATTTATCAGTAATAAAGTATAGACCTAAATCTATTAGTAATAAAATATCGTAATAATATATAGTAGAAATTTGCAGAAATAAATCAATCAGTAACAATTTATAGTAATAAAGCTATTTGTAACAACTTCTAGAAACAAATCTATCAAATATAAAGAATAGAAATTATAAGGAAAAGATATCAGTGAAACTTTAAAAAATTTATAAAAGAAAGTTCTCAGTAAAAGTTATTGGAAAAAAATTTTTTAGTAATAATTTATAAAAATAAACCTATCAGTAATAATATATAGTAATAATATATAGTATAAATTTATCGAAATTAATATACCAGTAAAATATATATGAAATTAAACTTTTTCATAAATTATTGATACAAGTAAAACTAACAGAAATAATTTATAGGAATAAAGCTATATTTTTTAGTTTTTAGAAACAAATCTATCAATAAAAATAAATAGAAAAATTCAGTAAAAAAATTTCATTAAAAATTAAAAAAACTTAAAAAAAAGTTATTGTAAAATTGTATATAAAGTAAATCAATCAGTAATAATTTATAGAAATAAATATATCAGTAATAATATATAGAGATAATATATAGTAATATATAGTAAATGTTTATAGAAACAAATCTATCAATAAATATTGTATAGAAATAAAACTATCAGCAATAATTTGAACAAATAAAAACCAACAGAAAATACTTATAGAAACGAAGCCATCTCTAATGATTTCTGGAAAGAAATCTATTAATAATAATAAATAAAAATTATCAGTAAAAGTTATCGGGAAAAATTTATAAAATTTATAAAAGAAAGTTCTTATATTAGTAAAACTTTAAAAAATAAAATATATCAATAATAATTTATAAAAATGAATCTATCAGTATAATTATTTAGTAATAATATATAGTAATATTAGTAATATAGTAAAAAGTTGTAGAATTATTTCTATAACTTTTAATTATTCTTTCTGTCATAATATATAAAAAAAACTATCAGTTATAATTTATGAAATAAAACTAACAAAAATAATTTATAGAAATAAAGATATCTGTAATAACTTCTAGAATTAAATCTATCAATATTTGTAAATAAAAATTAAATGTAAAAATTTATAAAAAAAAGTTGCCAGTATAGAATTCAATCTATTAGCAATTATTTATGGAAACAAATCTATTAGAACTTATTTATAGAAATAAATCTATCA
>NC_061163.1:8042200-8065377 GCF_022113875.1 Hydra vulgaris | reverse complement strand
ACAAGGATTTATAGGCAACGTCAATCTGAAGCTGAAACATAATTGAAATGACCTAATATTGCAAAAAATAATAGATTTTTATTCAGAACTTTCTACGTTGGCTCTGGTGCTACCCTAAATTTATGCACTTGTGTCTGAAACCTATAAAATTCATACTTTACAATTGCTTTTAATATTTTTTTTCTATTTTTTAAAATAAAAATTCACAATTTTTAATTATAAAATTCCCTTATATATTTTACATCTAGAGTTATCAAAGTATAGTATGACTTGTGTATGAAAATAGAGATTTATTTAGGGTTTGACCCTACTGTAGTAATGCAGGTTGTTTCTGGTACAGTGCCACATTTTTTTTTACTGTTAACCTGGTTTTTATTTTCAAACTACTAAATATCAAACCCAAGTTATTTTTATAGTTTTCTTTCCTTTTTTTTTTTTTTTATAGAACAAAACACACGTTAAACATTGTGGAAAAAATATAAAATTGTTTAACAAAATAACAAACATTCTGCAACAAAATACTAAAAATTGTTTAACAATATACTAAATATTATGCAATAATAAACAAAACATTGTGCAACAACATAGTAAACATTGTGCAAAACCCAGGTTTGCATTCTGATTCTGTAATGCTGTTTATAGGCTCTCACAGCAGTTGTTCGTTTCAATGCAGCTCACATTAGATACAATTTCAAGTTAATGTTCAATTATAACACACTTAACTACCAGCTGCCGACTAAAACTATTTCATTCCCACTTCTAAAAATAAACTCTACAAAAATCATCAAGTTTTTAGCAAGAATAAATAATTTTTTAGATTTCTGCTTTGGCGAGAGCTTCAGCTCAGGTTGTGATGCTAAGACTACTTTACATATGCCTTCATGATACTGATCAAAGCTGATCAGCCCTTTGCGAAAGAGTTCTTTTAAATACTTTAGAGTAAGTGCTTGAGCTGAGGTCATGCATCCCATATGTTTTCTTTTAAAATTTTATGGTTATCAGTTGTCTAATTGGTAAAGGTATTTATGTAAAATATTTCTCATGCAATAAAAAATAATATTTAAAAAAGTACAAATTGAAATATATGTGTATAATACAATGACTGGTACTATCACTAATCATATCAGTACCTTTATGAAAGCGGCTCATAACGAAGTACTGATTATTGCACTTTATAATATAGTGGCTTTTGACTGACATGGTAAAACATTTCAAAATGGAAATAGACTTCATTAGAAAAATAAGCTGAGCAAAATCCCTGGGGTCAGTCCTACCATCTATGTCTTAAAATTATGTTTAAATCCATTTTTTAATTAACAGAAGCTCCTATAGAAAAAATTACATGGGTAACATCACATTGGCATCCGTTTTCAATGAGATGTTTTAAGTGAAGCCTGATATTGATGATTAGTATTCAGACTAAGAAGCAAGCTTATTTTTTATCAGTATTATACGTTATCTTTTAATGGTTAATACCACTCTTTTTAAACCAGCACAAGTAACTCTCTGTTAGAAACAATAATGACAATGCAAGCCGTCATCAATTTGCAAACACGCTTCTTGAACGTTTTTCAAAGAAAGTTTGAGAAAAAAACACACTGTTAGTTGCATTAAAAACAGCTCAGCCACTAGCCGCTTAAGACTAATGCTGGACTTTTTGTAGAAGGATAGCCCATCAATCACACTGGTATTGCTATGGCCGTCAATGCTTATAAAACTGTTAAAGGTGCAACTGTTAAAAATTCATGGTATCAGCTTTTTCAGACCTACATAGATTTTTAAGATGCATAAACTTATTCAATTAGCTACGATCTCATAGCTTCATCTCTTTGAATCTTGCCGTTAATATGATTTAACTTTTATTTAAGACTTTATATTCTTTACTCTCACATCTTTAAGAGTTCAACATATTTTTATTTTTTTTTTCCTCTCATTTCTTCTTGTTTTTGATTTACTCAAAAAGTAGTAGTAGCCAACACGGTCAGCTGTGACAAGAACAAACAAATACTCGTTGTTCCGCTGAGTTTTGGAAGGTGGTTATAAATCAGGCAATTAAGGGCTACGAGGTAAACCTTGTAGTTTATTGTTTTTAACCAGCTCATTTTTCAATCCGAGCATTTCACTATATAACAGTGAAGCCTCGACATATTGTCAAGTTCTCTGTTTGTAAACGCGGTTGGCAGCACAGCCTTTCACATTGTCTTGCGTAGCCCTATTTTTATGCATTTTTATCACAATTGGTGTGACCTTGTACGATGTGGTTGACATACGTTGACGAGGTACAATAACTACCTAAGGTAGAATAGACAGGTAGAAAAATTTAATCTTCTGTTAGCATATTTTCTAGCCTTTTTCAATGTTGTCTAAAATATTGTTTAAAAAGAGAGAACAACAGCCTAGCATAAGTTTTTTAAGTCAAAAAATCTTTAATCATAGATACACCAAAACGATGACTGTTTGGTTGCTTATATGGTAACTTTTTTCCCAAGTTTTCGGGATTACTAGAGAATTACTAACTGATGGATCAAAATGAAATATATCTCGATAAAAAATTAACAGTGTGCAAAAACTGCAATAATCTGTTTTTTATGCCGGTTTCTGATTGAGATTAAATTTTACCATCGACAAATTATATCTAATTTATGTTTACACCATTTCTATGGGAGACATTTTATTTACTTAGAAAAACTAAGTATGTAACACTGCATGAAATTTCATAACGTAACTTCTGCATGATAACGTTATTTTTTTTGTTATGCTGTTGTTATGTTGTAAAAGTATATTTTTCATTATGCTAGGAAAAAAGGTAAAAAAAAAATTTAACTGTTGATAAGTTTTTACATCAGTAAGCGATGTTCGAATTTTTCATACTGTCTAGTTATGGTAATTGAAATAAATTTTAAATAATTTTGTATTATTAGGTTTAGCAGGTACCAATCAGCTTTTGCCGGTTATTGATCAACAACCAGTAAATCCGAAGTTATTATCTCAACTCCCTCCTACGAACTATGGCTCAATGAATTAACTATGTTATTTTACAGTTTATTGTCTTGGCAACAGCTTTAAATTATCATTTTTAAACAAATCAATGTGAGACAAACATACAATTTGTATAGATAAGCATTATATGATTTGTTGAGCGAATTGGCGAAAAAAATAATACCATTCAAAAAAGAAACCTCTAGGTACAAGAAAGATTTAACAGCAAAAATACGTTTGGTTTGTGCAATAAATTATCATAGAGCTCCTCAATAGCAAAAGAAATGTTCACCGTTTGCAAGTAGTTAAAAGTAGCATTTAACAGCTACCCTTTGCATTTTACACAACAATCTCTTGTTTCTTTTGTCAACTCGAAGTATAAAAGTTATATAAGATGCATTTTATTAATTTTTTTATAATTGACTAAACAAAATAATTACTTTCTTTATTTTTTATTATTTTTCAAGAAATTTTGTTGTTGTTGTTTTAAAACACCTAGTAAAAGTTTGTTTTAATTTTCTACAAATCCACTTGTGCCAGAAGCATCTTTTTTTTTAAGCCCTCGGCGTCAATGAGGTTTTTATAAAACCTTTAACATTTTTTTTCATTAATCAAAATAAAAACTATTTTGTATTTTTATTAATTATAAGCTATTTCAAAATGACTACTTTTAAGCCCTCGGCGTCAATGAGATTTTTATAACACCTTGAATATTTTTTATCATTAATCAAAATAAAAACTATTTTGTATTTTATTAATTATAAGCCATTTCAAAATGGCTACTTTTACCCTATCTGTTATACTACACAGGCATAGATTAGCCTAGAATCTAATAAATAGTTATTTGAGTTTTGTACTGGTTTTAGCTTTGTAATGGACCCAATTTTTACCAATTTTTAAAAGCATTTAATGAAGTTTTTGAAAACATTTAACAATAAGTTAGCACCTTTTTTTAAAATAATAAGTTGGAGGATTGTACAGGATTTCCAGAATTTGTAACTTTTACAATATTTCAGACTGGAATGCCAGAATTTATTTTTCACCTTTTTTTATTTCAATTTTAACCTAAATAGAAAACAAAGAAATAATTTCAAATATAAATATTATGCAAGTTAAAACTTTCAATAAAATTAAAGAAACAAATAAAAACAACATATTAGATATAAATAAAACAAAAATAATTTTATGAAACAGGTTTCCAAAAATTAATTAACGAATCAAAATCAATTAACGAATCAAAATGACAATCAAATTTTCAATTAATGAATCATTCAAAATCAATCAAGTCAAAGTCAATTAAAGAATCAAGTCAAAATCAGTTAATGAATCAAAATCAAATAATGAATCAAAAATCAATTAAAGAAATGTGCAAGCTTTCATTTTTTATCTTTAAGATAAAAAATTACATAAATATAATTTCGCTCCGGCCGGAATTTTATTAACAAATCTGCTCCCGGCCTGAATTCTAAGTTTCCAATCCGGTGCGCCCCTATTATATATAAAAAAGATCAGTTTTATAAGAATTTAAACAAAGTGTATAAAAAGGTATCAAGTTAAAAATAATTTTTTTAAATAAAAAATGGGATCATTTTACATTATAGAGTTATATCATAAAAGAAACCTGTGCAGTCGTTAAATACAGCTGCAACAAAAATTATACATGTCAGTTTTAATAAAGTTTTCTAATGTCTTAATAAAATAATTGATCATCTCTTTTTTCTACACTCTCAAAAAAAAATCGTTGAAATCAACGGAGTATGTTACCGACAACTCCCTCAGTATTGCACGAACGTAGTTCTCCGTAAATTTAACGGGTTCAGGGGCCGTATTCTCATCTCTCCGTTAAGCTTAACGAAGCGTCAGTAAAAAATTTCCTTTTAAGTACATTTATAAAAAAGTTTTTTAAAAATATAAATTTTTAAAAATAAATGTTTTATTTTAGTATTAGTTTTATTTTTAAAAATTTAAACAAGGTTTTTGTCTTTTCTTTACTTAGATAAAGAAAGTAACAAACTAATTTGTAGTATTTATATAAAAATAAGCAAATTAGTTTAACTATTTTGTATGGGAAAAATCATGATGGTTTTAGACGGCATTAACAGCAATAAAGTCTTTTGTTGAAGTAGATAAAAAAAAACACTCTCTAACGAAATTGTAAGTCTTCATATATATTAAGAAAATATATAAACGATACATTTAATTAAAAGTTAATCATATATAACGAATGTTGAAGACAGTAGAAGACCCTGCAGCCTTCAAGCAAAGTTTTTTCAGCTGCAATCTTTAAATTGAAATTTTGTTTTATTCCACCCCCTGTATTAATATAACTAGATAAGGAAACTTTTAACTTTGCAGCATCATGCAGTCCATATTCACTTGATTTCAATGGCTACTTCTGGAGTAGAACATTATAGTCCCCCTCCTCTTACTTCCTCCTCTTGTTGCAGAAGCGAGCATAGCATAATAATCATTCCAATCTAAAATAAATATATAAACCATATAAAAACACAAAAGTGCCAAATATACAAAGTTAACTCCATGCAAAATATTTTTTGAAGAAAAAAGTACAATTTCTTGAATGAAAGAAACGCGAACCAAAATGTTTTTTAGATGACATTAAAACCACAGCTTTAATGTAAACACTATTTATCAATAAAGCATATTTTATTATTAGGTCAGAAACAGTCTAAAAAAATGTTTTGAGAATATCAACCATGCAGTCTGAATATTTTAAATTAAATTTTATATCAATTTAAAAACAAAAATGATACTATTATGTACAGTTCCTTAAACTTTATCATTTCTATTAATTTGATTACTATAAATCGTTTATTAACAAACTATTTGTACAACCGATTTGTAATCACTTATACAAAACTAAAAATATTATACACTAAATATTGATATTTTATTAAAAAAAAAAAAAAAAGATACCTAATAAATAACATTAATAAAAAAATACCAACTGGAATAATCCTAAATTAAACTATCAGTCGGGATGTAGTACTGTACAGTTTATGTTTAAAATGGAAAAAAAAATTATAAAGACATAGCATATACTATTATTAAGCTAATTTTAACAGCTTTTTAATAGTGTATGTTGTCACGTTTTTTTAGTTGAGCAAAAAAAAATGGCAGATGAAAAGGTGAATAAAAGATTTCTGCTAACCCGAGCAATTTCTTTAAAAAACACAGATTGCGACGCTGGTATTTACCTGGGGAAGGAGGAAGCATATTTTTCACCAAAATGGTGCACAAGATAATGTACTTTTCTTCAAATGTGTTTATTTCCGCATCGACCTTTGCAGCTAAATCTGAAAATGTTTAAAATATCTTGAGAACCTGCTTCAATATCTGTTACAATTGATACATGCATTTGATTTTATACTACCTGTCCCCAACTCAATGGATCTAAATCAACGTAAATCAAATTTCTCGATACTTTCATTTGGTGATAAACTCTGAGTCCATGATACTATGCAGCTGTTAGTGATAGTGGTAATAGAGCAGGATCAATACTTGCTCAATCAGATACCACTATTTAATCATTTTTATGTTTCCTGATCTGCTGTATATTGAAATAAGATGAATGAAGCAGATCAAAAAACAAATCGCCCCCTTGCCAATATCATCAGTAGAAATGTTTTCCTGATAAAATAAATCTACAGTAGATTTAAATTCATTTGATTTTTTCAACTTCGTAAAAATTGTGAATTTGTCAAAGTTATAGATTGCCGATGTTGTGTCACACCTAGTGAATGCATGTGCAAATAATACATAATTTAATAGAGTGTAACCACTTGTATTTACAACATTCTGAGTTTTATAAAATACTCTTTAATATGTAGCCTTATTTTATGTCATTGTTTTTAAAAAGATGTTCCAGTATATACATATTGTAGACATAAAATATCAGTGTCATCCAAATAAATCGTGACTGACCAAACGTTGTCAATTTTACGTGCTCGCTTAACAATACTTGATTCTGCATCACTAGGACAATAAATATCTATAAAACTATTGTTTTGTATCTTCAATGCTAAAAGCCTAACAAAATCATTTTTGTTTTTGTAGTTACTTAGGAAAATACTTCTTTTTGCTGAGCGTGGAATGAGATCATTGATTCAACTGTTTGTGATATTTTACTTGATCGCTTTTTGAGATACTATCTTTAGTGGACAACTATTAACCATCAAAAATGATCGTTTCAAGTTGTAAGTGTTGAGAAAAATTAATGTTATTTTGAAAATTTCACTAAATAACTCATTTTTGTTCCAATTGCAGCACCGCAATAATGCGCTCCCATCAGCAATTTTGATTGATACAAGTTCATTTACTGATGATGCACTATTGAGTATGAATGTTTTCAATGTTGACTTTTTTGCGGATCTCATGATATCTCCTTAAAATAAGGATGTTGGATATTCACTTCATTCTCTAGGTTTCTTTCAACAACAACAACCAATTGTAACTATTTCGTCTTGAATATATACACAGGAGTATAAGCTCTGGAGTGTTGTTATTTGATTTTCTTAGTTTGAAAAAGAAATTTGCGTAGGTTTTTCTTTTCAGCTCTTTGTGTATTGATGGTCCTATCTTTTTTGATTAGTCACAGTTAATAAAGTCCAAACTAACAAGTTGATCTCCGACCATGAATGGATTATGAATAAAAAACAATAGATTTTTTTTTAAAGTCGTCACTATCACGTTTAATTCTTCCAGGATACATTTCTTTATTTTTGTCAAGCGATTTATGCGGAGATGTTAGAGTGCTTATCGTATCACTTACTTACTAATGAATAAAAAACAATGGATTTTTTTTTAAAGTCGTCGCTATCACGTTTTATTCTTCCAGGATACATTTCTTTATTTTTGTCAAGCGATTTATGCGGAGATGTTAGAGTGCTTATCGTATCACTTACTTACTAATGAATAAAAAACAATGGATTTTTTTTAAAGTCGTCGCTATCACGTTTTATTCTTCCAGGATACATTTCTTTATTTTTATCAAACGATTTATGCGGAGATGTTAGAGCGCTTATCGTATCACTTACTTCTGCGCATCAATGCAATGTTTTTTGCCCACACCCTTAACACATTTTTAGTGAAGCCTCCACCTCTACCTTTCAAAGGCTTCACCAGACTCTGTTCCATTGCTAGATTAGTCTCTATCCCTGACATTTTTTTGGTTCTTCTAACAGTGTGATTTTTCGGTTCTTCAACAGTGTAATGTTCGTGAGTTTAATGAAAGATAGTCTTTTTTTTTTCTGTAAGCAATCCAACCGCCAGATCATTACTTTCGTGAACACAAGGGTCTTCTGAATAATACATTTCTAAAATAATTTTCTGCTCACTATCATTTAAATAATTTTAAAAATTCTTTAATATCAGTGAGTTTATTGCTGATGCACATAAAAAATAGTCTAGTATAACGAGTAAAAATGCTTTTCCTAATTGCATGTGTCCTACTGTTAAAGGGGCATAGGCTGCTTCAAAAGTGCTCATCAAATCACTTTTTTTCATCATACACCCAATTGAATCTATAAAACTCATGAGGTGATGAAAAACTCCGAGACGAAAAAATATATCTATATTTTTTGTAGAAACAATTTCGTATGCTTTTAAGTAAAGCTGCGGATCAAATCTTATGGATACCATTGTAACATTCACTTTTTTAGAGTAATCAATGATGAAGCAAATTAGTAAATATAGGGCTGTCAAATCAGTAGCGTGTAAATCAGTCACATGTAATAGAGCAATGTTAGATTTCTACAAATTTACAATATTATATTAAATTATTATATTTTTCTACATTACATAATTATATTTTTACATTACATTATTATATTTTTCTACAAACTACAATATTATTTGTTGAAGAATTCATTCAGCCAGACTAAATTGGGCATGGATTTTTAAAAAGGAAGCCAATGTTCGATAAAAGTACATTAAAACGAGCTTAAAATTTTTCTATAATTAAATAAAACATTTAGTTTTCAAACTTTGTAGAGGTAAATATTTTTTTAAATTTTGATATGCATAGCAAACATAAATGACTGGTTTGAATATTGTTTATGTTAATGAAGGATGTCAGGTATGTAGTACTGCCTAATCATTATCCCATCGTTGGACTAAATATTTGACTATAGTTCCTTTTTATCTCTTGGAATTATATTTATTTTAAACAAAACGTCTGTGAATTTTCCATTTGCAATTGCAATTGACCCAAGTCCATGGTACGTATTTTTTCCGTCAACAGTATAATTATTATGGTCTGTATTGTCAGCTTCAAATTGAAGAAAGGAAGTTCCTTCTTCAATTTGTAGTAATAAATATAGTATTTACTTGTATAGTAATAAAATGTGTGATAATACACATATTTATTACTATACAAGTAAATACTATACATTTCAGCAATGAACTTACCTCGTCATAACCAATACCAAATCACAATTTTGATAGCAGTATGCTCAGCCATTTTGATCAAAGACGGTCATTGACAGCGCAACGCTTAGTCCAAACTGCAATGGCATAATAGACCTGGGACGTGTTCCAGAAAATAAAGCTTTTGATGTTAAAACCTGTTTTAAAGGTGATTGAACAAGTTCATTAATAAATGCTTCTAATAATTTAGGTACATGGGTTCTTTCAATGTTTAGGATGTTTTATTTAGAATGGTATGCGTTGGAAATGTGGTCAGGGTACTTTATGACATTTTTCAAAGGTTTTGCACCTGTTTAAACAACACACTCTCTCTCACGTTTACATTAGTGTCTTTTTTTTGGTATCATTTTTCACATAAAATGTTTCTTACACTGTCCAATAGAATTATTTTGCTTTTGCTTTCTCTTTTGACAATGCGTCAAGACTTACCGTACATTTCTTTTAACTTGACTTTGGTCATTTTTATTGAATAAACGTCAACATTGATTGACATCATTTTTGAATGAAATTCTGACAACGTATACAACTCTTTGTCTTTTTTTAACAATTAACATATAGTACTGAATGATGTCATTTTGTTATTGCAAGTAGGACGTCCAGATATTAAATATTTTGGTGAAGGGTTCTAAAAGCGGGCTCTACATGATACTTGATATCTGCCTTCTGCTGCTACTAGAACATTCACACTTATTAAACGAGCTTCTATAGTTTTGGCAAGTTGGTCTATTGCGGCATATTTCGATGATGGAAGAATATATAGTTAATTTTTTTGTACTTCTTCAAATTTGTTACGAATCGAATTTTTGTTGGCATAGATACAACCACTGCCAAAATAAAAACACTTAGTTTTGAAATCAAATAGTTCCTTTTTGGCTCTAGTAAAATGCACTGTCTCAATTTTAATTGATATTTTTCGAGAGGTATTATTTTTAAATTTCTACAGGGTAAATGGATATAAATTAGCTTTTGTTCTTTTGTTCGGTTTGAGATTATCAACTAAAGTATCTAAATTAAGTTTTACAGCATGCTCTTTTCATGCTTTTAGCCATTAGATACTTTTTCTTGCTATATTCAGAATTATTTGATCCTTTATGATTCAAAGGATCATGTATACTTACACCTTTCTTGCATTTAACATTTAATGTTATTCCATTTGATATTTCAGTTTCGATATTACCTTTCATTTTTGTCTTTTCTTTAAATAAAATGGCAGTCAACTATACAAAATAGATTTTTTTATATCTAATTCAATATTTAATTCACAGCTGTTTAAAACACATTGATAAATATAAGTATTTTTAAATTGTTTTCTTAATAGCTAGGTTTCAAAGAGAAATTCGTTTTTATAGTAAAATGAATACTTAAGCTTTCAGAAATATTTAATTCCTTTTGTTCAATAACATCATGGTAATTGAAACTTATTTTTAATAATGAAGCTATGATATCTGAGATTACTGTTTCATATTTATTTAATTTTTAAAATAAAATGTAACAACTTTTATTCACATTTTAATCCGCCATTTTTTTGCTCAACTCCAAAAAAGTGACAAGATGCACCGTCAGAAAGCTGATAAAATTATCTTTCTAATGATATATAATATGTCTCTATATAATTTTTTTTTCTAGGTTTCACTATTTTTTGGCCAAATTCTATAGTACCAATCATAAAGGTTGATCTCTTGAATAAACCTGGTTTTGTTAAAAATAAAACGTTGACTTTGTAAAAACTTTAATTTCTACGCGTGTAGAAGATAATGAATTAAGCTTTTTAATTTCATTGCGGTTGCTCATTCCTAAAATTAGTTTAAATATAAAAAACATAGAGCAACAATATACTAGATATAAAATTATAAACAAGTTTGTAGGAAAACTCATTATGTATGATTTTGAAAGACCTATATTTGTAAAATATAGTTGTTCTATACTGGTCTTCTTCATCTCAAAACTGCACTCTTTTTTCAATGTTATTTCTGATCAAATTGACCAAGCCTTTTCTTTTTATCCTTCATCCAATATCGCTGCTGTTGGTAACTTAAATGCTTATCACACTGCGTAGCTTGGTTTTAGTGTTAGTGATTCTGCGGGTGTTAGGGCCGAAAAATTTTATCTATCTCAATCTCTTATACAAGTTTTCCAACCCGCTTATACAAACTTGCTAGCTCACTTTCCAGAAAATCTGAATCGTTTACCTTATCTACCCAGCGGGCATTTTGACGTTCTAAGAACGTCCGTAAGACGTCTTAAGTCTCGTTCGTAAGACATCCTTAGTTGGTCTCAAATGAAAGGCTTAAGGACGTCTATTCCAGATGTCCTAAAAACGCCTTTTTAAGTCGTCCTAGAGACGTTTTTTGACGTTCTAGAGACATCTCTGGCTGGTCTAATTTTAAACACTTAAGGACGTCTTTTTCAGACGTCCAAGAGACGTTTAAATTTTACCAAGACATTCTTTTAAAAAATATATAAAAATGCAATGATTTACAACACAAACCTTAGATTTGCCTTAATCTAGGCAAGGGAAGTTATAAAAAGAAATCAATGTAAATAAAGTGTAATTTGATATATTTAAAATAAATTAATAACTTTACAAAAAATAGGAATAATTTTTCAAACAAAGTTACATTTTTAAATTAAAAACTAATAGGTACAGTAGAATATAATCGATAGTGCATTATAAATAGAAGAAAATTGCTTAAAAATGAAAAAAAATAAATAAAATACAACTGTTAAGCCATCATTGATCGAAATCCATATTAGTGGATGTTCTCTTTATTCGGTCAGAAGAATGCCTAATTACTTTTCCAATAAGTTGGATGGTATCAAATTTGATTAAGTTTTTATTTGACTTTAAAGCAGCTTCTAATAAAAACAACAAAACATGTTTCAAAAAGATCATTAAAAAAAAATGTCATGTATACATACACTTGAATACAAGTCATGTTCCATAGCCAAAGAAATTAAATTTTTAGCTTACTAATGTGTTTGATTAATTAAAAATTAAAAAACATCATTTTTAATTTTTAATTAGTCAAACACATTATTAAGCTAATAAGAATACCAGTGACAGCGTAACATAGACTTGTCAACTCTTTAAACTTTTTTTTCTTCTTTAGACAATTCATGCTGTATTCTGACAAAATAGTGTCTTTTGGCAGTCTACATAATAAAAAAGAAGATAAATGCTGTACTGTCAATCATAAATGTTAAAATTCAAACTTTTGCTAATTACTTACAAGAGCAAAATATTTTTAATTATATCAGCTAGATTTTTACCCCCCAATTAATGATAACTGTTTTACCTAAAAAGAAACAATGTATTAGAAACATTGAAAATGTTTATAACAATTTAAAATAAATATTGTAATAATATGTAACATATAAAATATAAAGTTGAAACTCATGTATACAAAAGTGATGTATTGGATTTCTCCATTTGCGAAATTTTTTTTCAAAACATTAAATTTATCTGAACTTTTACGTTGTTTAAAACCTTCTTCTGGATTATTAGAGAACAGTGCAGTTCTATCTACTAAAATTTTTTTCATTTCAGCATGTTGGAATATAATTTTTTTCTAAAACTCTGAAAAGTAAAATATATAAGTGAAGCCATATAAATAGTATATAAAATAGTACTTCCTATATATAGTTGAAAAGTGAAGCCATATAAATAGTATATAAAATAATACTTTCTATATATGGTTGAAAAGAGGTAGATTTAAACTGTATATATATATATATATATATATATATATATATATATATATATATATATATATATATATATATATATATATATATATATATATATATATTAGGGTGTCCCAATAAACAACATTTTTGAAAATAATCTGCTCTCACCCTCACCCCCTAAATGTGTTCTATCTAATCACCCCCTAAATGTGTTCTATCTAATGTAAAAACACTAGGTTTAAGTTTTTTTCGAATAAAAAATATTTTAAGGGGTCCCTCAAGACCCTTGAATATTTAATGGGTCCCAAATATTTTCGAAAAAAAAGTTTTTCAAAAATATGTCAACCTGGTACTCAAATGAAGCGAAATTATATAAAAAGTTTTGAAATAATATTCATTTAGAAATAAAATTGTTATTTTTAGTTTTATTACATAAAAAATTGCGTTTTTTAAGAAAAAATGAAAAAAATTTATTTCTAATGTTTTTTATGATAATTTTGATAAGTTAAAAATATTTTGAAATGAATATTATTTTTGAAATATTTATATAATTCCGCTTCATTTGAGTACCAGGTTAACATATTTTTGAAAAACTTTTTTTCGAAAATATTGGGGACCAATTAAATATTTGAGGGTCTTGAGGGATATATATGTATATATGAAGGATATATATATATATATATATATATATATATATATATATATATATATACATATATATATATATATATATATATATATATATATATATATATAATATATATATATATATATATATATATATATATATATATATATATATATATATATATATATATATATATATATATATATATATATACTATAGTATATGTATATATGTGTGTGTGTGTGCGTGTATATATATACATATATATATGTATATATATATATATATATATATATATATATATATATATATATATATATATATATATATATACAGGTTCTTTTAAACAATATTAATAGTAGTCCCTATGAACTTAGGAATATATTCTGAAAAAAAAAACGTTTTTTAAACGTGCAAAAGACTTTTTTTTATGGTTCAATTTGGGTTTTTTAAGAGTGTTTTTTAAACGTTTTTTAGAACGTTTTTTAATCAACTTTTTTAGAACGTTTTTTAAACGCTTTTTTTAAAAAGTTTTTTAGTTATTGTTATTTCGAACGTCTAAAAAACGTTTTATTTATTAGTTAAAAAAACGTTTTAAAAACGTTCATGTGCTTACTGGGAAATTTAATAATTCAACAACTTCACTGGTCTAACCCTAAATCAGAGAAAAACTGATAGACAGTAAAATACTTGATTGTGGCAATGCTATATTATATATATATTACAGGTTTTCTCAGATTTCAGTTAAAGAAAGTTTGTTCTAAAGATTTATAGTTTTGATAAAATTGAAATAATGGATTTCTTGCAGATGGTTATTTGAAGTTAAATTTGGAACTTTGTCGTTTCAATGATATCTTTCAATATTGACAGTCATGTTAGCATTTTACAACAAACATTACAATATTCTTTTTAATTAAAGACTTACTTGCTTGAGATAATGGAAATCTATCATACTTATCTTTTTTATTTAAAGATGATGAAGATTGATGTGTCTTAAAATGATTATCTTGCTCATCACAATTAATATCATCTTTATTTATTATTTTTTGACCTACAGAACACAAGCATAGAGAATATTTGAATTTTATCTAACAACTTGTTTTCTAATGTATTAATGTTGTTTCTTTTCTCAAATCCAAATGATTTTTTTTTGGCATTAAAAGCAGTTGATAATCAAGTAGAATTAAAAAATTAATCTAGTTTTTTCAGAAATCAAGTTTACTCAACAATTAAGTTATTTAATAGAGTAAAGTAATCCAGTTAACCACACCAATCGTTAAAAGAACCAACACAATTGTTTTAAAAACGATTGTATTGGTTCTTTTAACGTCCGACCGTAAATTGAACGGAATTAAAACGTTTTAAAAACGTCCTGTGCTTACTGGGATATTGCTTATCAGACAAATAACTATTTTGTATTTGTTGATCCTAATCTAGCAAAAAATGTTCCAGTTGTAACCATTAAAACAAATTTCTTTAGCCTTCCCAAAAATTCTGGAACTTAATAATTTGTAACTTTAATGAAGGAATTTGAATATGCTTATAAAATGCTAAAAACAAATAAAGCAATAGGTCAGGACAAAATAAATAGTAACATTATTATATTATCTTACGAGATCATAAAAACTATACTATTCAAAGTGTTTAGTTACTCAATAAAACAAGAAATATTTCGTGACTAGCTAAAGATCGCTAAAGTTACACCAATATAAAGGTGGTGAATTATCAAATATAACTAATTATCAACCAATATCTGTACTCTTTGGCTTTTCAAAGGTTTTTGAAAGGATTCTTTACAACAAAATATATGAATATCTTTTTAAAAATAAAATATTGCATGCCAGTCAATATGGATTCAAAAATAATAATTTCACGGAAAACGCCATACTTTTTATCAACTAATAATATTGCACATTCTTTTGAGAAATCACAATTTACTCTTGGAGTTTTCATTGATCTATCAAAAGCCTTTGATACGATAGATCATGAGATTCTTATGCAAAAACTTAAAAACTATGGAATCAGCGGAAAGTAATTAAATTTGCTAAAAAGCTCTCTAAGCAATCGTAAACAGTTTGTGCAAATTGACGTATCCTCCTCAACAAGTTTACTAGATACAACATGTGGTGTTCCCCAAGGGTCTATACTAGGGGCACTACTTTTTTTCATTTGTGTTAATGATCTGCAGAATGCCTCAAATTTGAAGACAGTAATGTTTGCTGATGATACAAATTTGTTTCTATTCGGTAAAAATATCATTACACTATTTAATGAAACCAACTTAGAACTAATTAAATTTTCAAATTGGTTTAAGTCCAATAAACTATAAATTAACTTGGAAAAAACTAAATGAACTTTATTTCATTCAAAATTACAAAAAAACTTCTACTAAATGATATACCTCAAATATATATTGACAATGTTCAAAGAAAAAAATAAAAAGTTATACATTTCCTTGGTGTTTTCATTGATGAAAATCTAACTTGGAAAAACCATATCGAAATTTTGCGCAACGAAGCTTCAAAAAATATTTGGGTAATGTATAAAGCAAGAAATTTTGTAAATAGACATTTTATAATTCAACTTTATCACTCGCTAATTCAATGCCATATAAACTAAGCAAATATCGCATGGAGTAGTGTTAAAAAAATTCAAATTGATCCTATATATCGGCAACAGAAGTATATAGCACGTTTAATAAACTTTAAAAATCATTATACTCATGCCAGACCTTTTCTATTGGAAATGAATGTTCTTAATATATACCAGCAAAATGTTTTTAATGTTCTTTTATTTATGTACAAATGTAAGATAAACTGAGTTAATACCTTTTTAAAAAGTGCGTGGTTCCTGAATATATTTTTTTATTTTGAAATATTTAGTTTTATATTCTTTATGTTGTTAAACGTTATTTTATGTTTTGAAATATCTGGTTAAATTTAAACTTTATTTTTAAACCTTATTTATTGTAAATATTTCACTGGTTTTATTTTTACTGCATTGTTAAACGGTTCACAGTGACAGGATCTTACAATCCTTTTTGAGTCTCCGTGTTCTAAATAATTAATGTACAACGATATTTATACCATAGTATATTGTAATAAAAAAAAAACATATATATATTTTTGAACTTGTATTTTGAAGAAATTGAAAATGCTTTTAAATTGTTAAAGTCAAATAAAGGAGTTGATTTTGATAATGTCAACGAAAATATTGTTATAAGCTATTTTGACGTTTTTAAAAGACATATTCGCAACGGCCTTCTAGTAATCACCAAAAACCTTGCCCCCAATGAATCATACAAAAGTGTCTTCATATGGCCAAATAGAACTCTTTCAGAGCAACACCTTTTTAACAAGTTAAACAACGGAAAGTTTAAGCTTAACAACAGCCTTAAAGCAAACGGTAAAATCGACCAGCCCTTTCTTTTTGTCATCCGCAGCGACAAAGTCAAATGCATTGATGTCAGCAAAAAAATCAACACCGACGGATTGGAAAAACACCCATTCATCAATTGGATAGAAGAAATCGCTGCAACCAAATCCAACCAATGAGAAGTAGCAACAATCAACACCTGACTGTTACCATATAATCAATAGCTCGCCATTTCCAACTTCACAAAAAATGCTTCTAAACTGTTACTAAATTGCTCTACATAAACGCTACATCTCTAAATCCTACTAAACTCAACGAAATTAAATTAGCAACCTCCCTTTACGATTATGACACCATTTTTTTATCACTGAAACCTAGTTTAAATCTTCAGCACCTGCTCTTCTTAAATACCATATCTTTAGAAAAGATTGCTCTAGTCGTGGAAGAGGAATAGTCATATACGTCAAGAATAGCATTAACGCCTGCGATATTGACTACTCTCAACTTCACAACGGTTTCCAATGCAATTTCTCAGAACATGTCTGGATTAAACTAAAACTCCCACAAGAATCTCTTTTAATTAGCTGCATCTATTGCCCACTTACCATTAATGCTCTGGCCTTTGATGAAATAGTAAATTCTAATTCTTTTGCAAAAAAGGCTGTAGAAAACAAAAAACTTAACGGTCTAACAATCACCGGTGACTTTAAATTTCCCGACGTCATATGACATGACAATTGGATCAATACCACCGGCGCTGAAACTAGTTTTGGCACTCAATTTGACAAAACAATTTTTGACCTACATCTAAATCAGCATTTAATCAATCCCACCTTCATCCAAGCTAACGGTCTGTTCAAAAATACACAAGACCTCTTAATTACCGAAACGTCCAGAGCAAACAAGCCACATCACTATTGGTCCTTCTCATGGTAGTGTTTCACAGGGTTACTGCACTCTGACATGGCAACACCAGCCAGCCAAAAACGCTTATAGCTAAACCCAGGCAACCTTCAATGTAAACCTCTTTTAAGGAAGCTCGGTGCCCTAAGTGTCTCTAAACTTAATAAACACCAAGTTCTACAATTCATGTTTAAAACTAAACGTGAACTCTCTCCTATTGTATTTCAGTCTTACTTTAGTGAAATCTCGCACAAGTGTCCTACTAAATTTTTAATTAATAACTTTGTTGTTCCAAGAAAAAATTCAAAACTAAATTCTTACAAAACCCAAATCCTCGAACCGTTTCTATGGAAACATTTTTCAAAATTTAACACATCTCAAAAAATCAGAAAAGAATCTAAGAATCTCTTATTACAAAAAGACTTCGATTTAAAATATCTCTTTTAAAAATAATGCACAAATAAAATAAATTATTTAAAAAAATAGTTATTGACACTACTTCTCTTTTGTTGCAATTTTAATTTAATTTTTTGTTGAAAAATTTTAATACTTTTAAATCATTGTTAATTTTTGATATAATGCGTTATATTTCAACACTAATATTTATATTATGTTATTAGTCATATTGTAACTAACGTATTTAGAATTCTTGTTATGTACTTAGCTACTCTTCATTTTTTATATAAACTGACGATTTTTTAACGTAAATTTTATGATGGCGCTTGATGATAAGACAATTTATGTTTTCTGCTTGCTCCAGTTGCAAACTTCTCTTACTAATTAAACGTAAGAAAAAAATTTGCTACCTAAACCGCAATAGTAAATAGTAAATTATCCCTCTTGTTAAAGAGTATAACCAAACTCGAAACCTTGTCAAAAAACCTTCCAGTATTGCCATTAGAGCGTTCAAATGCAACTAAGCAAACGATAAATGGAACCCCAAGCGTCTATATGCCGATGTGAAAAATAAACGTGCTGTCAGTAAACTAAATAACTTCTATTAATATAATACTTTTATAAGTACTCACCTTCTGGGGAAAAAAGAAGCGACCGTGCATTCTTAACGAATACACTTAACCGCCAGATCCAGTCAGTATTCACAATCGAATCATCAGGTCAACCACTACCTCTCTTTGTCAACCGTACAACCGCTTTAATCTCCTCCACCATTTTCAGCAACGATTCCGTTCACAAATACCTATCTGCTCTCAACGCCAATAAAATCGAAACCTTGTCAAAAAACCTTCCAGTATTGCCATTAGAGCGTTCAAATGCAACTAAGCAAACGATAAATGGAACCCCAAGCGTCTATATGCCGATGTGAAAAATAAACGTGCTGTCAGTAAACTAAATAACTTCTATTAATATAATACTTTTATAAGTACTCACCTTCTGGGGAAAAAAGAAGCGACCGTGCATTCTTAACGAATACACTTAACCGCTAGATCCAGTCAGTATTCACAATCGAATCATCAGGTCAACCACTACCTCTCTTTGTCAACCGTACAACCGCTTTAATCTCCTCCACCATTTTCAGCAACGATTCCGTTCACAAATACCTATCTGCTCTCAACGCCAATAAATCAACTGGATGGAACAGTATCAGTCCATTTGTGTTTAAAGCATGTACCGATGCAGCGGCTATCCCACTTGCCATCATTTTTCAGAAATTGATGGTGGGCTATTCCACGTTGTCACGGCGTGACATTTGACTTTTTTGGGGGGGAAAAATATCAGATTTTAGCGCATTTAAAATTAAAAATTTTGAAATTAAAGATATAAAAAAATTTTAATATAATTACAGTGTCTAAAAATTATTTAGTTTTAATATTTTAAAGACTTTTAGGTATAGGCATTAAAAGGTTGCGTCACGACGTGACAAAAACTTCGACGTTACAAATATGTTGCATTTTTCGTCATCAGAAGAAATTACAGTAGTTAATCTCTTGTGGATGTTTTAAAACACTTTTTTGTTATGTCTTGGATACTTAAAAGATATTATAACAGTTTCATAAATTTTTTTAAGTTTTTCATAAATTTAAATGGAGATTGTAATAGAATATCACCGCACTTTAGAATTTCACCGCAGCAGTAGAAATAGCTAAAACGAGGATGCGTTTTAAAGTAATAGAACTTTTGTTTAAAGTAATGCGTTTTAAAGTAATAGAACTAGTGTACCGAGTGCGTCCGAATAATACAAAAACGTTTATAGTATAAAATAAAAAACACAACAAATGCAAATGAATTGCTAACTTAAAAAAGGGGCATGTCCTGCAAAAATTCACGTAACATGTCCCCTTTTTCAAGTTAGCAATTCATATATTAATTTCAATAACAATATGTTGATGTATACAAAGTCCTCAAGACAGGGTACTATAATTTAATTTTTTATTCTAAAATAAGTAATCTTTCACATTTATTACATATTTTCTACAAGATGTTATGCAATGTTTTACATATATATATGATTGGAAGTAACATTCTAAGCACTATTTAGTTTGTTATTTCTTAACAATATACATAGGCGATGTGATATTCTAAAAGTATAATAATATATTACTTAATTTTATTATGGGGATATGAAATTCTAACATTCTAAGCACTATCAAGTATGTTGTTTTTTACAAAAGTATATGGGTTTTCTAATTTTTCTTATCTTCTATATAATAATGCCGAACTTAATAGTTTTAATAGTAGTAGTGTCCCTTGGAGCGTATCACACGAAACCCTTTGCAGCCATTGCAACCGAGGTAGTGGCGAGTGAGAGTAGCACTTTTTTTTTTAAGAAAATGTGAACTAACGTGTATGCAAATTTCTAACGTATGTAAACTTTAAATTAAGTAATATTAAAACATAATGAAATATTTATCAAGTTTTACAGTTTGATTTTCACTTAAAAATTGCATTGCGTCAAGTCCTCCTTGATGTACAACATATCTTTCTGTGAAAAACCTCATTACATAGTTTTAGAAATTTTCGTTTAACAACGTGCTAGCGTGGCCGAGTGGATAGCGCGCTTTGCTTCTGAACAAGTAAGCCCTGGTTTGAGTCCTAAACTTTTTTTTTTAATTTTTTGACTATTTTAAAATACAAAATACTTTTGAAGTTTTACAGAGTGTTTATAAAAACATATGTAACGATATTATACACTTAAACGAACGAAAAGATTTTAAAAAAATAATATTTTTAAAAACATCAAAACACCTTGAGGAAAAAATTGTTGCGTATGTGTCACGATGACTGAGATACTTATGTTAATAACGCGCTTAGGTAATTAGTCCTAATAAGCTGCAAATCGTCTGAAAAAAAAGTTTTTTAAAACTTAATAAAAAAACAAAAACTTTTTAAAACAGTTCTGCTACTCCAGAAAGTGGTTCAAAAGAAGAAAAAAAAAAAAAAAAAGCCCGTAGTTAAAAATTTATTTTGACAATAAATAATTTTTTTTGCTACATTTATTTTTTTACAATAATTATGTGTTCCAGCTGTTTTTCAAAACGCCTTAATATGCTTATTACGTATTTCGAGAAAAACGCAATTAAAAAGAAAATTATTACAGTATCGACCACAATTATTTTCGTCGCGTCCACAATTATTTTCGTCGCGTCCACAATTATTTTCGTCGCGTCCACAATTATTTTCGTCGCGTCCACAATTATTTTCGTTTGTCCATAATTATTTTTAAATCAAAACACTTTAAGCCATAATGACTAACAACAACTCAATAATCCAAATATCGAATGGCTGAACAAACAAAAAACAAAACAGCAACGGAAGAAAATATTGCTACAATAAAAAGAATGTTGATTGGCAACGAATCAAGTTGATCCAACAGGTCTTTCAATTAGGACAATACAAAACTGGATAAGAAAGCTTTAAGCAGACCAAAATATAATACCAAAAAAACGTGGCAGAGCTGCACGAAATAATATTGAAAGAAAGAGAGAAATCGAGTTATTAATTAATGCAAATAATGCATTAACTACTATTGACATTGCAGAGTTAATGCCAGAAGAACATAAATGCTTGAAAACTACAATCAAAAGAGAATTAAAACAAATGGGATATACCTGTAAAAGGCTTAAATCGATCGTTGTTGCAAGAAATTCAGCTCAAGTAATAGCAACGAGTTTTATGTTTTGCAATCATGTTTCTTTTCTGCGAAATTCAGATCTGGTCTATATTGATGAAACCGGATTCAATCTGCATGATTCACGACATTATGGATATGCATTATTAGGAAGCACCCCGTTTGTTACAGTGCCCACACAGAGAGGAAGAAATGTTAGCCTAATATGCGCTATTTCAGTTACAGGGTGTATTGGATTTAAACTAAAGATTGGAGCCTTTAATACCACTAGCATGCACGACTGGATAGAACAAGATTTAGGACCAGTTTTAAGTGATCGCAGATATGTTGTAGTAATGGATAATGCGCGATTCCACCATTCATCAATAGTAGAATCGGCATTTCGAAAAAGTAATTGTACTATCCAGTTTTTACCATCTTACAGTCCTCAACTTAATCCTATCGAGGAGTTTTTTGGCGTGGTTAAAAATTTATTTAAAGGAATACAACCGCGGCCTAACAATTCACAAGAAATGATTAGAATTATTACTGAGATTTTATCAGGTTTTACCGAATATTCTTTTGAGAATTATTATTCTCACATGCGTGAGTGGATGTTAAAAGGAATTCAACGTAATGAATTTATTTGATTAAATTATACTTGGATTTTTTTCTTGATTTCAAAAATTTTAAAAAAATAAAGTGTTTTGATTTAAAAATAATTATGGACAAACGAAAATAGTTGTGGACGCGACGAAAATAATTGTGGACGCGACGAAAACAATTGTGGACGCGACGAAAATAATTGTGGACGCGACAAAAATAATTGTGGACGATACTGTAAATAGAGAAGCGCAAACAATGAATATATAAACTGTTTGTAAAACGTTTTTTTTAAAAAAATTATTTTAATGAACTTTTTGAAAATATGTATTCAATAAGGTTTGTAGAAAAAACCAAAAAAACAAAGCTTCCCAGACAGCACACGACTCCGGGCCAGAACTCTGGCGAATCATCGCACGCCATTGCGACTATATTAGTAACGGGCCATTACTGGCGCGATTCTGGCAAGTGACTCAAGCAACTTTTTATGTA
>NC_061163.1:8027200-8037200 GCF_022113875.1 Hydra vulgaris | reverse complement strand
AAATTTTTAAAAGTTTATGTTTTTTTAAATTGTTTTTCTTTTTGAAACAATTTTTCACTATTTTGATTTTTAAACCCCAATTTTTTTTAGTATCATATGAAAAAGCGAGAGAAAAACTACCTATGGCAGAAGTTTCATCAGATTTTTTCTCAAATAACGAGGGTGAAGATTCAATTAATTCAGAAGAAAATAGAATTCAGAAGAGTCTTCGCCCTACCAGGTGATGGTCTTTCTCATGATGATCATTATGTGATTATATGTAATTTAGATGATGATCATCATATCATGATGTTGATTTTCTTTCATTATTTTACAGAGATGTATCGTATCATAACTTTAACTATTCAAGTTCAGAAAGTGACACTCAACAGTTATTAAAAAAACAAAAGAAAGTTATGAATAAAAAAAAAAAGACACTTGCTCCAGCTCCTCCAATTCATCCTTTAACTTTATTTAGTACTGAAAATTTAACTCTTTCAGATCATTTAAAGTCAAATAAAAGGCAAGGTTCTGTTTTGGAAGTGTTAGAAGAGAAGGTACTTTTAATACTATTTTCATTTAAATATTTTTCAATTAAAATGTAACTGAATTCCATAATGTTCTCAAGTAATCTTATAGTTGGCTTTTGTAATTAGGACACAAACATGCATCCAAATTTACCAAGTGTAGTTGATAAAAGTACTTTATGCGAAAGCAATCCGTTGTCTGCACCCAATTCTGTGGTAATTTGCTATATTCATTAGTATATTGACTATGTATGTATATATATATATATATATATATATATATATATATATATATATATATATATATATATATATATTTACATATATGCATTTAAGTTCGATTCCCACCGCGTCCTGGTAGTACTGCGCTTAACTTGTTTCTCCGCGCAGCGGCCTTGTTTGTCAAGGTTCGTGTTTCAGAGTTATAGAGTTAAGAGAGGGTTATAACCATAGTCTCCTTCTCTGTAGTGTCCTTCTCGGCCTTGGGGAGGTGAATTACAAAAAAAAAAGAAAAGAACCTATTAGTAAATTGAATTAAACTGTTCAATTAATTATTTTTTTTTAATTCTAGTTTTTAGGATCTTCGTTGACATCAAGTGGATGTTCAACTGTGAGACGGATTCTCGCCGAAGTGAGCGAAGGAACACTTCATTGCACTGGTTAGTCGTATGCATATAATTGAGATACTGAGAGTTATTTTTATAATGCTCATTTTGTTTGTTTTTTTTTATAAATTTTAAGATTTATATTTTATCACATTATATAATAGCGATGTCAATGCTCATTGGAGAGTGTTTGACACGATACTCTTGGCAGCGATTGCAACCGAGGTAATAGCGAGAAAGAGTAGTAGCACTTTTTTATATAAGAAAAGTCACCGATAGTGTATGCTATTATCTAACTTACGCAAATATTTAACTTTCTTCAAATTATGTAAAACTAAAAAATATATCAAGTTTTTTAGTTTTACTTTCACTTGAAAAATGCATTGCGGCAACAATTCCTTTAGATTTGATCTGTAGCGCTTAATTCCGTTTGATTAAGATTTTATTATTTTATATAGTTTTAAAATTTTTCATAATCGTTGAGATGGTGTAGCCTAATATTAAATATTTTTACAGCAGTTGAAAAAGAGCTTCTTATTTCAGTAGAGAACCTGAACAAAAAGTTAGATACAAATAATGCCTTAATAAGTCAACTTATTGGAATGCTTAAACAAAACAGGGAAGCAATTTTGGTTGATGAACCTTTCGAAATTCCAGTAAATGATGAGTCAAGCTTACTCAAATTAAACGAAAACATCGAATCAGATAAGAAAGTTATGAATGCACTGGTAAGTGTGAGCCATTCATTTATTCGTTGTTTTTTTATTTCTTTATACAAAACATTTTAAAAGTATTTTTATTTTGAATTTACAATAATTTATAATAAAATTGTTGATGAAAGACAAAGATGGTTATCATGTATAATGTGTATGTAAATTTTAGAGCATGAAATTGGCATCCCATGGTGGCTCAACAATTAAGAGGACTGTTTGGAATTTAATTCCAATGGTGATTGGCACCAATATAGAAAAAAAAATAAATTGGTCAGGAGCTAACAATAAGCTTGCTTTGAAAACAATGCCTTTAAAAAAAGTTTTATTGGGTAAGAAGAAATTTCATTCTATGTATAACATTTGTATAAATATATATATTATGCTGATTCAAAAAACAACTTTTTTTTATATAGTCCGTTCCTCAAACGTAAATGTATTTTATATAATAAAAAACAAGATTTAAAATTTTGGTGCTGGAAAACAAATATTAATCATTCTATATGCAAATTATTTTTTCAAAATTTACTGCACATAAAGTTAAAAAAAAAATGTTTTTTTTTAACTTACAAGATAAAGTAAATGTTAATTATTTTTAAATCTTGTGTTTTATTATATATTTATTTTATCTTGTGTTGATTATAATTATTTTTAACATTTAGTTGTGCATCTTTTGAGTACTGGGCTGACATTTTGATTTTTTTCCCAATAATATTAGGAACTCGGTACTTTTGCAACCCCTAAAAATATTTTTTGTTTAAAAAACTTCAAATTTAGCGTTATTAATGCCATAAATTATCGTGATTCAAAAGCGACTTTTTTTTAAATAGTCCACTGTTCAACCTTAATTGTGTTCTCTATAATAAAATTTTATTATAGAGAACACATATTAGGTTGAACAGTGGACTATTTAAAAAAAAGTCGTTTTTGAATCACGATAATTTACACAAATATGTTTATATGTATAGTAATATATATATATATATATATATATATATATATATATATATATATATATATATATATATATATATATATATATATATATATATATATATATATATATATATATATATATATATATATATATATATATATATATATATATATATATATATATATATATATATATATATATATATATATATCAACTATTTTATATATATATATATATATATATATATATATATATATATATATATATATATATATATATATATATATATATATGTATATATATATATATATATATATATATATATATATATATATATATATATATATATATATATATATATATATATATATATGTATATATATATATATATATATATATATATATATATATATGTTTAATTATTTACTAATGTATACATAAATATATTCCATATATACAATGTAGTCACACTGTTTAGATGCTGTTAAAATAAATCCTTCGACTTCAGGAGCAGTGTCTGAAGAGGTTGAACGTTGGATAAAAAGATACTTTCAACTTTCCGGTGATCGAAATGGCGGCCGTAAAGCTCGGGAAGATCTTAAAAATTCGTTACAAAAATAAATATTTGATTCATTCAACGTTTTTGTTTTTATTATTTCATTATTAATTAAAACACTTTTGGTTTACAATAAATTTCAAATATACTTATTTGTTTGAATTTTATGGAATAACACATTTTCACGGAAACGGCTAATAATAACGTGCTAGTGTATGTAGTAAAAGTATCTAGTAAAAAGTAACGCTTTAGAGCTGACACGCAAACACGAAAGATTGTTGGAAAATGATCACGGATCAGTACTGTCAACAGATGCTGGCAAGCGATCGCGGGCCAGTGCTGGCAAATAATCGCAGGCCAGTGCTGGCGAACGATTGCGGGCCAATACTGGCCCATGGCTAGCGGGCCAGTGCTGGCCCAATGGCCGTTTTGATGCAGGCCCGTGATCGACGGCCGTCATCGCGCCGTAGTCGCAAGCGGAACTGGGCCAGCATTGGGCCGCTAGCGGGAGGCTGTCTGGGATACCTACTAATCACTTAACCTACTTAAACATCAAAACAAAACTGCTTGAGCAAAAAGACTTGTAATTATTAGAAAAGTTTACTTATGTTCCACACGATCCTGAATAAAACGTTTTATAAGTGGATTTTTTACATTTTATAAACAATATATATATATAAACAAATAATATATTTTTTTAATATAAATTGTTTATATAGGGATGGTTAAGCGCCAAATCTGTCTAGTCAACAAAGTTTTGAATAAGTTAGTTGTAATAAAAAATAATTTATATAATGTTTCCTCGTTTATATAATGTTTCTTTGCAAACACCAATACTTAAAATTTTTAAGCATCGAACTGCAATTACTTTTAATTCTTTTGGTTTTGTGGCTTTTGTTAAGAACTTTTAAATTTTACGTCCAATTATCTCATTTCAACATATTCGCCGTATCATCTATGCTGCAGCCGTTTTTCAAAACGCCTTTAGGTAAAAAATATCATTTTTGACTTTTTTACAATATAACCCAGACAGCCTCCCGCTAGCGGCCCAATGCTGGCCCAGTTCCGCTTGCGACTACGGCGCGATGACGGCCGTCGATCACGGGCCTGCATCAAAACGGCCATTGGGCCAGCACTGGCCCGCTAGCCATGGGCCAGTATTGGCCCGCAATCGTTCGCCAGCACTGGCCTGCGATTATTTGCCAGCACTGGCCCGCGATCGCTTGCCAGCATCTGTTGACAGTACTGATCCGTGATCATTTTCCAACAATCTTTCGTGTTTGCGTGTCAGCTCTAAAGCGTTACTTTTTACTAGATACTTTTACTACATACACTAGCACGTTATTATTAGCCGTTTCCGTGAAAATGTGTTATTCCATAAAATTCAAACAAATAAGTATATTTGAAATTTATTGTAAACCAAAAGTGTTTTAATTAATAATGAAATAATAAAAACAAAAACGTTGAATGAATCAAATATTTATTTTTGCAACGAATTTTTAAGATCTTCCCGAGCTTTACGGCCGCCATTTCGATCACCGGAAAGTTGAAAGTATCTTTTTATCCAACGTTCAACCTCTTCAGACACTGCTCCTGAAGTCGAAGGATTTATTTTAACAGCATCTAAACAGTGTGACTACATTGTATATATGGAATATATTTATGTATACATTAGTAAATAATTAAACATATATATATATATACATATATATATATATATACATATATATATATATATATATATATATATATATATATATATATATATATATATACATATATATATACATATATATATATATATATATATATATATATATATATATATATATATATATATATATATATAAAATAGTTGATATATATATATATATATATATATAAATGTATATATATATATATATATAATATATATATATATATATATATATATATATATATATATATATATATATATATATATATATATATATATATATATTACTATACATATAAACATATTTGTGTAAATTATCGTGATTCAAAAACGACTTTTTTTTAAATAGTCCACTGTTCAACCTAATATGTGTTCTCTATAATAAAATTTTATTATAGAGAACACAATTAAGGTTGAACAGTGGACTATTTAAAAAAAAGTCGCTTTTGAATCACGATAATTTATGGCATTAATAACGCTAAATTTGAAGTTTTTTAAACAAAAAATATTTTTAGGGGTTGCAAAAGTACCGAGTTCCTAATATTATTGGGAAAAAAATCAAAATGTCAGCCCAGTACTCAAAAGATGCACAACTAAATGTTAAAAATAATTATAATCAACACAAGATAAAATAAATATATAATAAAACACAAGATTTAAAAATAATTAACATTTACTTTATCTTGTAAGTTAAAAAAAAACATTTTTTTTTTAACTTTATGTGCAGTAAATTTTGAAAAAATAATTTGCATATAGAATGATTAATATTTGTTTTCCAGCACCAAAATTTTAAATCTTGTTTTTTATTATATAAAATACATTTACGTTTGAGGAACGGACTATATAAAAAAAAGTTGTTTTTTGAATCAGCATAATATATATATTTATACAAATGTTATACATAGAATGAAATTTCTTCTTACCCAATAAAACTTTTTTTAAAGGCATTGTTTTCAAAGCAAGCTTATTGTTAGCTCCTGACCAATTTATTTTTTTTTCTATATTGGTGCCAATCACCATTGGAATTAAATTCCAAACAGTCCTCTTAATTGTTGAGCCACCATGGGATGCCAATTTCATGCTCTAAAATTTACATACACATTATACATGATAACCATCTTTGTCTTTCATCAACAATTTTATTTAACTTTGTAAAATACTTATTTAATACTAAACTGTAAATTCAAAATAAAAATACTTTTAAAATGTTTTGTATAAAGAAATAAAAAAACAACGAATAAATGAATGGCTCACACTTACCAGTGCATTCATAACTTTCTTATCTGATTCGATGTTTTCGTTTAATTTGAGTAAGCTTGACTCATCATTTACTGGAATTTCGAAAGGTTCATCAACCAAAATTGCTTCCCTGTTTTGTTTAAGCATTCCAATAAGTTGACTTATTAAGGCATTATTTGTATCTAACTTTTTGTTCAGGTTCTCTACTGAAATAAGAAGCTCTTTTTCAACTGCTGTAAAAATATTTAATATTAGGCTACACCATCTCAACGATTATGAAAAATTTTAAAACTATATAAAATAATAAAATCTTAATCAAACGGAATTAAGCGCTACAGATCAAATCTAAAGGAATTGTTGCCGCAATGCATTTTTCAAGTGAAAGTAAAACTAAAAAACTTGATATATTTTTTAGTTTTACATAATTTGAAGAAAGTTAAATATTTGCGTAAGTTAGATAATAGCATACACTATCGGTGACTTTTCATATATAAAAAAGTGCTACTACTCTTTCTCGCTATTACCTCGGTTGCAATCGCTGCCAAGAGTATCGTGTCAAACACTCTCCAATGAGCATTGACATCGCTATTATATAATGTGATAAAATATAAATCTTAAAATTTATAAAAAAAAACAAACAAAATGAGCATTATAAAAATAACTCTCAGTATCTCAATTATATGCATACGACTAACCAGTGCAATGAAGTGTTCCTTCGCTCACTTCGGCGAGAATCCGTCTCACAGTTGAACATCCACTTGATGTCAACGAAGATCCTAAAAACTAGAATTAAAAAAAAATAATTAATTGAACAGTTTAATTCAATTTACTAATAGGTTCTTTTCTTTTTTTTTTGTAATTCACCTCCCCAAGGCCGAGAAGGACACTACAGAGAAGGAGACTATGGTTATAACCCTCTCTTAACTCTATAACTCTGAAACACGAACCTTGACAAACAAGGCCGCTGCGCGGAGAAACAAGTTAAGCGCAGTACTACCAGGACGCGGTGGGAATCGAACTTAAATGCATATATGTAAATATATATATATATATATATATATATATATATATATATATATATATATATATATATATACATACATAGTCAATATACTAATGAATATAGCAAATTACCACAGAATTGGGTGCAGACAACGGATTGCTTTCGCATAAAGTACTTTTATCAACTACACTTGGTAAATTTGGATGCATGTTTGTGTCCTAATTACAAAAGCCAACTATAAGATTACTTGAGAACATTATGGAATTCAGTTACATTTTAATTGAAAAATATTTAAATGAAAATAGTATTAAAAGTACCTTCTCTTCTAACACTTCCAAAACAGAACCTTGCCTTTTATTTGACTTTAAATGATCTGAAAGAGTTAAATTTTCAGTACTAAATAAAGTTAAAGGATGAATTGGAGGAGCTGGAGCAAGTGTCTTTTTTTTTTTATTCATAACTTTCTTTTGTTTTTTTAATAACTGTTGAGTGTCACTTTCTGAACTTGAATAGTTAAAGTTATGATACGATACATCTCTGTAAAATAATGAAAGAAAATCAACATCATGATATGATGATCATCATCTAAATTACATATAATCACATAATGATCATCATGAGAAAGACCATCACCTGGTAGGGCGAAGACTCTTCTGAATTCTATTTTCTTCTGAATTAATTGAATCTTCACCCTCGTTATTTGAGAAAAAATCTGATGAAACTTCTGCCATAGGTAGTTTTTCTCTCGCTTTTTCATATGATACTAAAAAAAATTGGGGTTTAAAAATCAAAATAGTGAAAAATTGTTTCAAAAAGAAAAACAATTTAAAAAAACATAAACTTTTAAAAATTTTTGTGAAATTACTAACCAGAGTTATACATGATACTTATGTCATATTCAGTCCAATCATCTCCAGGAACTTCACATTTTTTAATGGCTCTGTTAAGGCGTTCGGTCTTATATGAGCAGGGCCATAGACAAATACCATTTGTTACCCATTTAGCGGGAACAACAGCCACTGAATCTTTTTCATCAATAAATTTAACAATATGATACAATTTATCCATTGTTCTTTTAGAAGAAAATTATAGACTAAATATGGTAGTATTATTGACATATTATAGTTAGTAATTAAGTGTTGGTTGATAATTAAAAATAACTTAAATTTGAGAAATTTAAAAATAGAGAACAGCAAAAAATACAAAAAGCAATTAAAAAATAAAAAGGAAATAAAATTTGAAAACAAATACAAAATACACATCACGTAACATTTAAATTATTAACTATCAAACGTATCATTATAAACAATATTAATATAATATTGTTATTATTAGAAAATAGACACTTATTAAATAATAAAACAATTTATTTTTTTATCAATAATAAAAATATATAAACAAATTCCAACAAATTTAATTATAACAAGTGAAGCAAGGGTGACACGACAAAACCATTGTCAACTTGTAACAAGACACACTTGAGAAATTTGTCATCTAAAATTGCAATACGATCCACTTTATCTAAATGTGATACTAGAAATATTCCTAACACACTTGAATCACAAGGATAAGTAAAAAAATTTGATTTTGTCAAAAATGACCAGTATACAATATAGGTAATATCATCAAAAACACAAATATTTTTCACTAAACAAATTTCATTTTCTATTTTAACACAGTTATTGCCACATGTTGTTTTAAGACAAAAATTTGGTAAATAAACTTCATTATATTGTAGTGAAAATCTTAAAAAATCAGGGCATGGTCCTTTGTTATGTTGCTTTCTATATTTAATTTTTTGATCAGGTAAAAAGTCATTTATTACAGCATCACGTTCCGACTGTCTACGAATAATTTGAGCTAAAGGATGTTGTGGTTTTCTTATCATTTTTTTTAAATGCTGCAAGTAATTTTCATATGGAAATCCAGATATTTTATCTAAAGTCCCATGCTGTTGAACATCATCAGCCAAATGGATTAAACTATGAACATTGTAAACGATCATTTCCTGGCCATACAATAGTCCAAAATGGTTAACAAAATTAATTAATAAAGTTTTAGAATAACTACATCTAGATACACAATAAGTTGGACTTGCTAAAAGAAATGTGGCTACATATAACAGCATAAAATTATTATACAACTCAACTGGAAGCACATTATGTAAAACAACAGCACCTGTATACAACAAAAATTGGCGAAATTCGGTTGCCTTCCATCGTGAAACTTCTTTGAGTGAACGAGGTTTTCGCGCAAATTCAGTGGGAAGCCATTTGCCTAAAAAAATTAAAGCATTTGATATGCTTTCAACAGAAGATGAGCGTAATGGACAAAACAATGGTCCCGACAACCACAACTTAATCATTTTCTTTTGAACTCCCAAACAAACTAAATGCATATAATCATGCGGAAATTGAGTGACCATTCCAATATCAATATCCAAAAATGGACTTCGAATGAAATTTTCCCCAATTTTCAAATGATGATCATCATTGTGCATTAATCTAAAACTTTCATCAGTTCGCACAGGTGCATCTACCAATGGGTAGGTCATTCGTTTAGCTTTATACTTACCAATTTGGTTACATTTATCACAACCATAATATGCATTGTGACCTTTTACAGCTTTAACAAATGCTCTAGCAGGAGCATCACAAATTATACTACAAGTTTTGATAGAAATTTCTTTTTCACGAAATAAAAATCCTTTTCCAATTTTATTTAACTCTATTACAAGATCGCCAAAAT
>NC_061163.1:7974700-8024700 GCF_022113875.1 Hydra vulgaris | reverse complement strand
AATGATTATAGCATAATGAGTGCTAACTTAAATGAAATTAAGGATGTCATCAAGTCGACAAGTTATTAAATTGTTTTGGAACTTACTTTAATATAATATAAGCAATGGAAAAGTTTTCTATTTACTAGACTAATTAGAATTGTAATTGATACACCCTATCTTTTAACAGTAGAACTACTGAAAAAAAGATAGGATGTATCAATTACAGTTTTAATTGGTCTAGTTATCAGAACAGTCTAACTTTTACATTTTACAACACTAACTTTTACAAAACAATTTCATTATAATAGTATTTACTATAGTAATAACTTTTACAAAAAAAATAATATATATTTTTTTAATAACAAAATATATCTTGTAAACTTTTAGTTCCGCTTTTAAAGTACCATCATAAAAAAAAAAAAAAAAAAAACATTTAAATAATGGCAATTATGGCAAAACGACTTTCGGCTCTGTATCCAATGCAATCGGGCCAGTGCTGGCCCAAAATCAAATGCCGTCGTAATGGCTCACGACTACTCGCCAGAGTTCTGGCATTTCGTCGCACGCCGCTGCGACTTCTTACGATGATTTACCGTACATAAAAAGTTGCTTGAGTCACTTGCCAGAATCGCGCCAGTAATGGCCCGTTACTAATATAGTCGCAATGGCTTGCGATGATTCGCCAGAGTTCTGGCCCGGAGTCGTGTGCTGTCTGGGTATGTTATATTTAAAATATATAATATTTAAAATATATTATATTTAAGAAAATTAACAAAATTAAAAAAACACAAAACATATTGACATCCAAGTAAAAAATTTGAAACTCCAATTTTAAATTTGTTAAAATTATGTCATCTTCTTATATAAACCCGGTAATAAAAACAGCTTAACTGTAAGACCAAAAAATCAACGAAATTTTGAATTACGCGATATGTGCGCCAACTCTCAAAATAACGTCTTTGCGGTTCATCTAATTAAATCCACCAAATCCGGTAATAAAAACAGCTTAATAAAAAGAATTTAAAATTATTTGATTCTTGGATTATAGTATGAGCGCCAACTCTACTCTAAAACGACTGAAAATATGCCATGCGATCTGACTCATATATCGTTTATCAAGCAGTAAGTTTTATTTCTTTCTATTAAAAGTTTATTTATTGTGTTCTTTTTTAAGTTTTAATCTTAAATCAGAATTAACATAACTATTATTTTTGACAAAAGAATGAATATTTTTATTTTATTTTAGAAATGAGTAATCAAAATAGAGAAGGTTTGAATATTCTTTTTATCTATTTACCGGTTTTTACATCTATTTAAACAATCATGACAACCATTTAAAACAACCATGACATTCATTTAAAACACCGCGACAATCAATTAAAACAATCGTGACTTTCAATTAAAACATTTAACGCATGCGCTATCTCAACATTCTATATTATTTTTTAAAAAAGGTTTTATTTATATACTTATTTATTTAAATTTATTTTTTATTAATATCATATTAATTTACTTTAATTTAATTCAATTTATTTTATTATTAAATGGATGCCATACTTGTTTTCAATGGATATAAAGCCCGGTAAAGCGTACACACATGTACACATATTTATTAAGCTTCAATTATTCCATGCCATTTAGGTACACATTTTTACATGGCTTTATCTTATTGGTAAAATAACCATAAAGTTCATTTAAAACGTCCATGACAATCAACACCTTTTTGTTATATAATATTTATTTTGTCTGAGCCAGTAACTGCGCGTTTAGCTACTTTGAATAAGGCGTTCTCTTCATACTCGAAAGGTTGTGGTTCGAATATCCGTTTGGACAATTTTGCTTCTTTTTCTTAAATATCTCGTTGCTCGTACATTTGCTGTGACACCATTCCTCTATATAGAATAGATATCTCTCAACATCAAACCTTTCAGTGTATTTTCTAAGTAAGGCGTACACACTTTTACCGGGTTTTGCATCCATTTAAATATGTCATCCGTTTAATATTAAAATAAATTAATATGATATTGATAAAAAATAAATTTGAATAAATAAGTATATAAATAAAACCTTTTTTTTTTAATAATATAGAATGTTAAGATTACGCATACGTTAAATGTTTTAATTGAAAGTCACGATTGTTTTAATTGAAAATCACATTGTTTTAATTGATTGTCGCAGTGTTTTAAATGAATGTCATGGTTGTTTTAAATGGTTGTCATGATTGTTTTATATGGATGTAAAAACCGGTAATGATACTAAAGTTAATAGTAGTAGTGCCCTTTTGAGACTGTTTGATACAAACCTCTTAGCAGCCATTGCAAACGAGGTAATGGGGAGAGGGAGTTGCAACAGCATTGTTTTATAAGAAAACGTGAACAAAAGTGTATCTTTGAACGAAGGTGTATCTTTGAACGAAACTGTATGTTTAGTGTACTTTTATTATGTATGCAATGTCAAGCTTTGTAATAATAAATATGTAATATCATGTTTTACAGTTTTACTTGCATAGCGACAACATCTTTTTTATTTTGATCTGTAGCATCTATTTTTGTTTTATCTATACAGTCATTTGCTTTTTAAATAATTTAAAACTTAAGTTAAGTAAGTTGCATTATGGTCGAGCGTTTAGCGTCCCGACATACGGAGGTGAATATCGGAGTTAAAGTCCTATCATTGGAATTCTTTTTTATTTTTTTTTAATTTTTCGTTGATTTTATTTAAAATAAAGAATAAAACACATTTAAAAGAAAACTATAAAATTGCTTTGTTTTGCGTTTTAAAACTTAAATAAAAGCAAGTTTGCTACGCGACTTCTAAACTTTTTTTGAACAAAATAAAGAGGTTTAAATAAAAAAATTTTTATTAAGAACATGACTTAAAACTTTGCTTTTATATAAAATAAATCATTTTTATCTACTTAATTATTTTAACAAATAATAAAAGTTAAAATTACTTATTTTAGGATAATAAAGTAATTTAAAGTTTCATAGCTATTTTACAAAGCCTCCGCTAAATATTCAAAACCAGTTGCTATATGACGGAACTTAGATAACTATGAAAATAGTACCTAACATATTTAATTAGGTAAATCTAGGCATCTAACACCGTAAAGTGACGATTTTCTTTCTAAATTTTTTAGTAGTAAATTCGGAATTTTTCAATCCAAAAAAGTATACGTGGTAATAATTCTAAGTATACGAAAAAATGCGTATGTTAACTTTCATTTTTGCTCATAAACTATTGTTCACTAAAAAAATATTAGGAGAAATATAGACAAAGTTAATGTGGAATAGAGTCTCTATGTTTACGAGAAAAACAAACTATTTTATAAATCTCTTATAAGATCCACTTATATAAGATACTCTTAAAAGATCCGTATACGGAAAAGATGCGCATGTTAGTTTTATTTGCTAATTCTGTCTGAAACCGCGCTTTGGTAAAAACCCGTATTTTACTGGTTAGGAAAATTAGGATATACACATAAAAAAAAAGAAGAGAAAAGGTCAGTGTGGAATAGACTTACAAAGACCCGTGTTTTTACGGTTCTGGTCAGGTAAAACTTTTTACACGTTTTTTACACGTTTCAAACAGGTATTTAGACGTAACGTAACGTTACCGTAACATTTAAAGTTTATTAAGGTTAATTATAATAGATATTTTTATTTTTCATTGATTTAAGAAGAAAACAAAAATGATAGTTTTTCTACATGTATATAGCTTTTTTTCTACAAAATATTGAAGTAAAAAATAAGTATGGAAAAAGGCGATGTGGAATAAATTTATAATTTATGTGGAATAAATTTGGAAAATTGCGATGTGGAATAAATTTATAATTTATGTGGAATAAATTTGGAAAAAGGCGATGTGGAACAAATTTACTAAGACCCATTTTTTACGGATCATGACAGCTAATATATCTATAAAATGAGAAAACTTTATAATTTTAATTTAAATTTTAGAAATCTTTTTTGCTAAATTATTATTTTTTTGTTATAAGCATATAAGCATTATTAAAAAAATGTCAAAGTTTATTACGCTGAAGAAAAGTCTTATACCCCCTAAAACAAAACTGATGACAGCGCACTTAACTACTGAGCTATCAAATGAAATGCATTTAGTAGAAAAATAAATCTAATTATAAGTCTTTTATTAGCTTTATATATGCGGAAAAGGTGCACATGTTAAGTTTTTTACAATTGATTGTTTTTTTCAGAATAAATAGTTTTACTAAAAAATATTGAATTAAATAAAGAATAGGTATATAAATAATCAATGCAGAATAGATATGGATAGAAATGTTAGGCTTGAAGACCCGTATTTTTACGGGTCTGATCTCATCTAGTTTAAAATATTGCTTTAAGAAAGTTAAATTTACTTTGTGACTCTAATTTGGTATAATTTATTATTGACTGTATATTGAATTTCAAAAGGAAATAACTAAGCTCGAAAAATGATTTTTTGAGTGTATCATAGTTTTTAGTCTTCCAATTTGTTTGATACTTTCTGCATAAGTTCACTGCTAATTGGTACTAAATCTAAATATAAGAAATACTTCAATAAAATACAGAATTTATAATAAATTGTTTAAATAATTATATTGTGATATATTTATAGAATTATATATATATATATATATATATATATATATATATATATATATATATATATATATATATATATATATATATATATATATATACATATATATATATATATATATATATATATATATATATATATATATATATATATATATATATATATATATATATATATATATACCTATTTTATTTAAATTTAATCTTGACAAGACTGCAAACAACGAACAAAATGTTGGAAGCTACTGAAAAACAAAAACTAGAGTTAGAAAGCAAGGAAATGGTTTACAGAAGACTTGAAAAATCTTGTGCAAGAGAGCTCTAAAGGATAGAAGTCCGAGGAAAAAAATAAAAAAATAGTTTTTATAGTTTTTAGAGCATGCAGGAACAAATACAGTAAAATGCGAGTTTGTTGAATGACGATTCAATCGAGAATGAGTTTTGTAAATGGATCTAGAGATAATACTAGCAACTAGGATAGTATTTATAGAAAATAGAGATGCAACTTTACCACAATTGGAGTTAGGTTGAAGTAAACAACTGAGTTTGTTGAAATTAAAATTCAAAAGGCACTGCAAGTCCCAAGCTATTACAAAAGTGAAATCAGATTTTTTATTTAGACAAGGGTATATAGTTTATTTATCAACAAATAGATGTAAGAATTTCAGAAAGATGGTTAACCCTTTTAGGACTCCAGAAGGTACTGGAAACAAAGATGAGTGTTAGCCTTCGAGGATGATTTTAATAAAGAAATGATTTGATAATCTCAAAAACTTTCTCAGATGCGCTACATGAAGCAAGCTTATGGAAAATACCAGCATGCAATTACAGTTAGCAAGTCATCCTTAAAACAAGAAGTTCAAAAACCATAACAATTTTTAGGGAGTAAAATATTAGACTTAAGTTGGGATGTTATAAATTTGTTGATCAATTATCAAAGACTGCTTATAACAGAGAGAAGACTGTTTGGATAGCAGTAATAATAATCAAGGTGTCAAGATTAAGATTCAGTCAAGAACATATTAAATAGTTTAGTGAAATTTAAAGAGATTTATGGAGAACACTTTTGTTTTTGAACGGAATGCTAAAATGAAGAATAATAAGTTCTACCTAGATCTGAAATTATGGAAATATGTACAATAGTAAAAAAACATGTGTATTACAGAAGAGACAAACCAATCATTCTAGAAATCAGTGGAGAATAAGCATATTTGGTTTAGGAGGATGAAGAATATTTGGATAAGAATAAACATATCATGTTTAGGAGGATGGAGAAGATAATGATAAATATAAGTGCTGAAAATATAAGTGTTGGTTGTACTGCTTTAGTTTCTGCTTGTGACAATATAGGTATTCGCCTAAAAACTTCATTAGTAGCTGCAATCTACAATTGAAGATTGGGATACTTAAAGACAACATCAGGCAAAGAATTATAAATACTCTGAAAGGTAAGATACTCTGTATTTATTTTAATGGAAAGCGGGTGAAACAGATTGAAAAAGACTTTAAATAACTATTTTTTTAGAAGTGATAGCAGTCAGTGTTACATCACCTGATATAGATGACATTGATGACAAACAGCTGGGTATTGTTCAGTCGGAAAGGCTTCAAAAGTAGTGACCGTACAAGTTTGATAACATGCAAAAAAACGTAATGCTGGTGGCCAGGGACAACAAGAAGAAACTTAAAAAAAGGATATTAACATAATAAATCTCTTAGAGTTGTATCTTAGAATATTATCTTAATAAATCTCATCTCATAATAAAATTACCAAAAACAACACATATTATAGTATTATGTTTAGAATACCACATTCCAAATGTATATTATTTATAAATGTCATAGTTAATCGTATTTGCTGCTTACAATATTACACTCCCTTAATGTAACTAAGAATTATATTCCAAACTATCAGTATGTTTAGAATGTCATACCCCTATGTACTAACAGTATTATTTATGATATATATATATATATATATATATATATATATATATATATATATATATATATATACATATATATAAATATATATATAAATATACATATATATATATATATATACATATATATATATATATATATATATATATATATTTATATATATATATATATATATATATATATATATATATATATATATATATATATATATATATATATACATATATTTATAAAACATCACAACTCTAATGTATATTGTTTATAAATTTCATAGTTAGTCTTTTTTGCTGCTTTGAATCTTAGATTTAATTAAGAAATCTATTGTACACTATCGGTTTAATATTACTGAAAATATTACACCCCCACCACCCTTCATATATATTGTTTATATGTCATAACAATTATTTGTATTTTCTGCTATGAACCTTAAAATATCATATCCAGCAAATTAACTAAAAAATATATTATTAACTATCAATTACGAATTATCAATTACTTTTTGAAATCTTAAAATAAGACATTTCCTTGTTATAATTAGGAAATATATTGCACACTATAGGAAACAAATATTAAGAACATCACATTCCCTATGAAAATTGTTCGTTAATGTTATAAAAAATACTTTTATTTGCTTCTTAGAACCTTAGAATATCACATCACCTAATAAAATTAAGAAATATATGGCATGCTACTAGTATTATATGTTTAGAATATCACATCACTCATGTATTTTCTTAAAAAACAAGAAACTATATAGTGCTTAGAATGTTTGAATATTGCATTCCCTTAAGAAAATTAAGAAATATAATATTATATGTTTAGAGTATCACATTACTCTTTTATTTTGTTAAAAAATAACATACTAGATAGTGCTTAGAACGTTAGAATATTACATCCCCTCAATAAAATTAAGAAAGTTATGACATGCTTCTATTATACATTTAGAATTTCATATCACCCATGTACTTTGGTAAAAAAAACATTTTTGATAGTGCTTTAAACGTTTGAATATCATATCCCCATAAAAAAAATAAGTAATATACTATTTTATTTTCAGAATATTTCATCGCCCATGTATTTTGTTAAAAAATAACAAATTAATAGTACAACAAATAAATAACAAATTAATAATAATTAACATCCACTCATGTTAGGTATGCCACATGAAATTTTTATTTACAAGTTTCACTACTGGCTGTACATTTTTTTGCAAGTTCCACAACTCTTTTTTTTTTTCTGCAAGTTCCACTACTTGCTGTACATTTTTTTACAAGTTCGACTATTTGCTGTACATTTTTTTTTACAAGTTTCACTACTGGCTGTACATTTTTTTGCAAGTTCCACAACTCTTTTTTTTTCTGCAAGTTTCACTACTTGCTGTACATTTTTTTACAAGTTCGACTATTTGCTGTACATTGTTTTTTACAAGTTTCACTACTGGCTGTACATTTTTTTGCAAGTTCCACAACTCATTTTTTTTTCTGCAAGTTCCACTACTTGCTGTACATTTTTTTACAAGTTCGACTATTTGCTGTACATTTTTTTTTGCAAGTTCCACTACTTGTTGTACATTTTTTTACAAGTTCGACTATTTGCTGTACATTTTTTTTTACAAATTCCACAACCCGCAGTATATGTTTTTTTATAAGTTCCACTACTTGCGGTACATTTTATTTATAAAAAAATGATATGACTCTAATAAAACTAAACATTTTCCTAAGTTTACACTTTGGGTGCTTACTTTGCTTTTGCATAAGTATTATTATTTATAGCAAAATATTTAAGTAATGAAAACATTAGTTTGCCTGATATGACATCAGCAACCAGCTGGAATATTTTCATACAACGGTCAACAGCTTCAGAGTCACTTTCATCATTATTCCAGTATGAAATAGTATAAATGATGTTGCTCCGTGTTTTTTTAAGCTTTTCTACTTAGCCATCATATAAAACTGTCCTTCTTGATTTGGTATCATACCATTCCTAACAGAGGTTTCTTCCAATAATTCTTTCTGACGCAGCATCATTTAAATCATCTATTTACTTAGTAGACAATTTTTTAACAAATTCAGAATTTCACTGACAGTTAGTAAGGATAATTATCACTCTAATGGCCTTTTTTCTTTTTTATTGATTTTTTTTGGCGTTTGTCTGTCTGTCTTTTAGAAATCTCAGCTTGAAATTCTGCACCTTGGAGTTTAGATTTTATTTGTTCGGGCTACTTGAATAACCCACTTAACAACCGTTTTCTCTAGAAAAATAAACTTTGAACTTGATTTGAAGAAACGTTACAGTTGAAAACTTTATTTGCTTGGACAATCGTTTTGCTATACAATTCTTCAATGCGAATAATTATAAAAAGTATATGATTATTGGTACTCTCAATGCTGGCACCCAATGACAATGTAAAGTTATCAGCTAAATATTTCTTGAATAATCCAAATAATAATTTTTAAAGAGATATATTCTATGGCATACTACATCTTAAAAGAGTAAAAATATTTATAAAGCAGCTATTAAACTGCTGAGATCAGTAATGACTTTAGCAATCTACAAAAAATAAACCACTCAAAAAATTAAAATAAAGAAATAAGTTATTATTTCATTTATCCCTAATTGTGTGTTTTATGAAGAAGTTATAAATAGTTGAAAATGAAAGTTTATAACTATCTTTAAAAATATGGATAAAATTTCGCTAAGAAATTAATAAATATCAAAATAAAATATTGTAGTATGAAATCTTATATAAATAGCATAAAATATGTTATTAGCACTTTAGATTTCTTTTTTAAAAATAAACATAGCTAAAACAAATAGTTTAAACTAACATTGAATAGCAGTTTATGACTTGCAAAATCTGATATCTTATAAAAGATGATTAAAAAACAACAAAAATGCAAATTAAATTTACTTAAAATTATTCTAAAATTATTATTAATAAAATTAAATTATTCAAATATTTTTCTTATTTCAAATAGTGCATGGTGTCAGCATAATTTTATTAGATATTGAAGAAAATGAATATATTTGGTTTAATGCAGTTGTTAAGACCTGGGTTATTTCGGGGTTATTTCACAATCTAGAATTAAATTAAAAATATTTTTTATATAGTACATCACAAACAGCACTAGCTCTTTGTGATGTACTATATAAAAAGTAAAATATAGCTGTCTTGCAAAATGAATATGATATTGATGGTGATGGTAATTACCATGGTCAAGATGGCATTAATGATAATCAAGATGAAAATTATTATTCTGACGAGAGCGGCAATGACGTCGAAGAATACGAACATGTTAAATTAACAAATTTAGGAAATGTAGAAGAAAATATAAAAAGTGTTCGTATAATTGTTAAATTTTTTAAATCTTCTTCTATGCGAAATAACATTTTGCGAAAAAAGGTCAAAATAGTTTTAGGAAATGTACTTCAGCTAGTGTTAGACGTAAGAACTTGTTGGAATTCATTGCTCGAAATGGTATCTAGATTTTTAAAATTATTTTATATCGTTAAAGTAGCTCTTCGAGATATTGGAAGTGTATATTTAATAAAAAATATAATTATTGAATTATTATATGAATTGGAAAATACGCTAAAGACTATTAAAATAACTGTTGAAGCTCTTAGCAGAGACGATGCTAGTATTGCCACAGCCCGATTAGCAATTGATTTTATGTTAAAAAAAAGTAAAAGAACCCAATGATAATTTAACTAGAGAGCAATTAATGACGATAAAAACTCAAATAGACGTAAAATAGCCGTAAAAATCAAGAATTAAAAGAGCTGTTAGATTCTCTTGTAAATGGTACTATGCCTTTAAAGAAAATACAAACATTTACAACAGATTTACTGAAAAGATTATTTGATGGGGATGAAGAACAGCAAAACACACATTATGAACAGTCACATTAAACTGAAAATAACAAAAATACTTCAAAAAACGCACAAGCATTAACACTGGAAGAAGAACTTCATAAAATATTAGAAAGTGCGAAATGTTTAAATTTGCCAAGTTGCAGAGATAAATTTGCTGATATTAAAAAACAATTTTTATTGTTTTCAAAAACTAAAAAAAGAACTACATATTTAGAAAAATTGTATTAAGCTCTAATGACGATAAAACCAACGTCAACAAAATCCGAACGAACATTTTCTGTAGCATCTAACTTCTGTACAAGAATTCGTTTTAAATTATTGGACAATTCATTGAGGGCATTAGTTTTTTTATAGTTTTATTTTTTAAGTAAAAAATAATTGCTCTAGTATGTATTAAATACTTATACGTATTTTAATTTAGTTTATTATTGCTAAAATATTTGCACGCATTTTATTACAAACTATGTTTGTAAATACTAAAACAATATTTTTATAAAGTAATGTCAATTTCATTTGGTAGTTTAAGATCATAATAAAAGTATAAACCGGATAAAAGTCATTTTATTTACTATAACATATAGCAAATCCATTTTTTAAAATGCGCTTGAGAACAAACAACCCTTTCATGCTATTGTTAAAATTGCGAGTTAAAAGACGTATTAGACCCGGACTCGAACCCGGACCCGATAAATATTCGTAAGCTAGGCTCGGGCTCGTCGGGTCTAAAAAAGCCGGGTTTTTCCAATCCCTTAACAATTATCATTTTTCTTGTCACACACTAAAGTATTTGGTAAAGCATGCAAATAAAAGGGACCTTTTAAACCAATGAAACGCTATGCTTTGAATGACAAGATAATGTTTTTATATTTTTGACACGAGAAACATTTTTAGACATTAAGGTTGATAAAGTATATGGCTGAGTCTCAAACTAGTAAACTTGGATTTACTGGTTAAAAAATCAGTGAGTTCGTTTTTAAATATTTGGTATGCTTCACTTATATTCGGTGTTAAATACTTTTTTTTGCATTTTCTTTTTTTCTTTATTACTTCTTAAAACAATCTCTTACTCAAGGTGCCTGACAGGATATAACATCTTGTTTAAAAAAGCTGTTACTTACTACAAATTGTTAAACCAACATGTTTTAAGAGGAAAAGTTGGAAGAGCACGTATTGCTTTTTTAAAAGCTTTATCAAATGTGAAAAATGATTTGTAAGCAGGAGAGATGTTAAATGTTATTTCCCAGTAAGCACAAAGACGTTTAAAAGACGTTTTAAAGATGTCTTTAAGGAGGTCTAAAAGGCGCACTTGTAGACGTCTAGATCATAAGGCTAAAAGACGTCTAAATGAAGACGTCTTTATAAAAACGCGTTTTAGACGTATTTTTTAAGATGAATTTAAGTACATGACATAACATTTTCGCGTAGTATGTGGTATATATTCATTATAATCATAACGATATATATTGTTATAATTTCGTATATACAAGATATACATAGGAACCAGCAATCAAAGTAATATTGCTGTAATCACCATTAACGTTTGATGCATCAATGATGAAAACAATAAATAACAATAGCAAATATATATCAAAACAGTATTTAAAACATTTATAACTTACCTTTAGTTATGATAATATTAATCATACATATCACTAGCTAATTTTTGACCGCATACTTGATTTATTATATGGCGTGTGGGTGTATAAAAACTAAAAATACTGATATTTAACTTATTTATTATTATTGCCATTTTCACTTATTATCATGATCAGTCAACTATCTATTAAAAAAGCAAAATAATTATTAATAAAAAAAAGATATATTAATATTATAGCAATTGTTTTAGTGATTCCTGTGACAACAGTTTTAGCAATTGTGTAAAAAAGTAATTTAATTTAAAGTAATTTACACTTAAAACTTGAACAAATTATTGAAAATAATAAAAACTATGTTTTTACTTTGAATAAACGACATCTACTTAACGCGTAATGACAAAGCCGTCAAAAAGAAGTCATAATGACATATTTATAAACAGGTCTCAGAAAAGACGTCTTTTAGCCTTATTATCTAGACGTCTTTTAATGTGTCCTTTAGACTATTTATTATGCGTCTTTTAAACTTTAAAAAGACGCATTTTAAACGTCATTTTAAAAACGCATTTATAAAAGACGTCTAAAAGATGTCTTCAAAACGTCTATAAAAGTGCGTCTTTACCTAGATTAGTTTTAGACGTCTATAAGTGTCGAAAATGCGTCTTGTGCTTACTGGGTTTAGATGAAGAAACTCTACTCTTTTTTCTTAACTTGTCCTTTAAACGTGCTAATTCAACATTAGAACTTCGTTTTTGCTTTTTTCGTATTGAATCCTTTTCCTTTATAAAATTCGGAAACAAATTTTGCATTTGTCTTTCTCTATACTTTCTCTCGCGCTCAGCATGTGTAAGAGGCATTTTCATTCCTTTCAACTATTTGCTTGTGAAAGTTTACTTTTTATAAGAATTGTATAAGCAATAAACATTCAGAATAACATCAGCAATGGCGCGACAAAATTTAAAAAAAACTAATTAACAAAGGTGTTAGTAAAATATGTCTACATATTTACAAGTACTCCTACAAGTTAAATAAAAAAAACAATGTTAGTTATATTAAAGGAGGTTTCAAAACTTATCCACAAATAAAAAACAATAAAAATACTACAAATTGTTAAACCAACATGTTCTTTGCGAAACATTTTTATATAAATTAGTCTTTAAAAAACTTATTTTAAAAAAATGTCACGCCGTGTCGTCACAAAGTGACATAAACTTAAGACACATAACACAAAAAACTAAAAATATTTAAATTTAGATATTTATTGATATTTATTGCCCTGTTTTAGTTACAAGTAATTTATAAATATTTATTTTAAATAAATAAATATTTTTACACTAGAATGAAAAATGTTACTATAAGTGTCACAGTGTGACAAACTAAAAGAAGACAAAATAGAAATTTCATAATGAAAAACTATTTAATTATTATAATAAATTTTCAATTTGAAAAGCAAGAGCCCCATCTATATTTTGCGTAAGACAAATCTACATAGAAATTTAAAAAAGTTTCAAAAAAAAAGATTTTAAAATGATTTACTAGAAAAAAAATTTGAAGTCTGAAAAGTTTTGTTTAAAGTTTAAGCATCAAATCGTAAAATTCTTCCAAAACCAGTTCTTCATGTTACATGTTTTTAGAAACTACAAACCTTTAACTTTTGATTGATACATTTAGTTTTTTTTTTTTTCTAGGATTTGAAACTTATATTAAACTTTTTGTACAACGTGGAATAGTCCTGGATCAAAGTATAGTCAAACGTGACGCCACTGTTCAAATAAGGCTCCAGGCTCGACCCACAAAACTACAGGCCTATCTCTATCACCTCTGTACCACTCAAAATAAAGGAAAAAATAGTAAAAGAAAAGATCATGCAGCACCTTGTAGCTTATAAACTTATTGCCGCTAGCCAACACGGCTTCGTCAATAAAAAAGTCTGCGTCACAAATCTACTTGAGGCCATGGACTTTCTGATATACAGCGTTTCCCGCAAGCTTCCAGTAGACGTGCTGTTTCTTGACTTTGGTAAAGTCTTCGATAAAGTCTCTCACAGAAGATTATTTCAAAAACTTAAATGCTATGGAGTCGAAGGAAACATTCTGAACTAGATTAATGTTTTACTCTCAAATCGATTACAAGCGTTCTTTTAGGTAAAACGTGATCAACCTGGATAAAAGTTACCTGTGGCATTCCGCAAGGTTAGGCTCTGTGCTGTTTATAATATTTATTAACGACTTACCAGAATACATTAGTAGCAAAAGCATGTGTAAAATGTATGCAGACAATCCCAAAATCCTGAGCGTCGTCAAAAGCGCTGAAGACAAAGCTCGTCTGCAATCCGATATGGATAGCATTGTCACCTGGACTCAAACCTGGTTAATGGAGCTCAACGTTAAGTAATGTAAAGTCATGCATTTTAGATAAAATAACCCATTCCCAAACGTTTACTTAATAAGCACGGCGAACGAGCACGACGCTAATAGCAATGTCACCAGAACTAAACTCGAATCATCAACCTGCAAAAAGGACCTTGGAGTTCAAATATTCAACAACTTGGCAGAGGCAAACAAAAATTGCCGCTGCCAAGGCTAATAAAGTTTTTGAAATGTTAAAAGATGTCAAAGTATGGAAATAACTTTACACCACCTATATACGCCCATATCTCGAGTTTGCAGTTACTGCCTGGTCCCCTTAACTTGAAAAAGACATCATAGAACACATCCAACATCAGGCTACCAAAGTACCACACGAATTAAAGCGCTTCGAATAAAAGTCGAGATGCATCAAACTCGGCCTCACCTCTCTACACAACAGACGTTTACGCGGCGACCTCGTCCAAAAATATAAAATGGAAAACAATATTGATTCAGTCAGCTGGCATATTGTTCCACCTAACATTCCTCCAAGATACGCCCATCGCAAGTTGTTATCCATTTCACGTTTTTACCGTAAAATGGATAACAACTGCCTTGTTCGTTTTAACTTTTTCAATAACCACGTTGCTCACCCATGGAATGCACTACCAAACGAATTAGTCAGTGTAATCAGCGTTGACTGCTTCAAAACAAAATTCAATGAATTGTCATAATTACCACAGCGCATCATCTTCCGTGCAATTTTGCTCGAGCTAGCTCCGCTAGCTATTAATGGGCTTACAGAACACGCTCGTTCTGTTTAATTCATCAAATAATAAAAATAATAAAATTTTTAAATGCTCTAATAATTAGGGAGTTTTTCTTAATGATTTAAAATAGCGAAAATTATTCCAATATTTAAAGAACGAGAAAAAACTAATGTAAAACACTAAATTCCAATTTCTTCTCTGTTATTTTTTTAATTTTAAAAAGAATTTTGTGCAACAGAATAAACGATCACCTTTTAGTAAACAAATTATTATACAACATGCAATATGGATTCGAAAGAAATAATTAAACAGAGCATGCTATAATTCAGCTTACAAAAAATACTTCACTTATTTAATAATTCTAAATTTATATTGAGAATATTTATTGATTTAGCATAAGCATTTGATACAATTGATATATAATTCTTTCTTAAAAATTAAAACAATATGGTATATTAGGCAATGTTTTAAAATGATTGAAAAGTTGTTTAACTAATCGTATATATTTTGTTTACGCCGATTAAAATTTTCATCAAATTTATTAAATATTACATGTAGAGTTCCTCAAGGATCTATATTAGGACCTCTTCTTTTCTTTATTTATGTTAATAATCTATACAAAGCCTCGGGTTTAATAATAATTATGTTTGCTGATGACACTAATTTAATTATGGCACATAAAAGCATTCCTACTCTATTTCATCATCGAGTTAATTAAAATATTACAACAAATTATTTGACTTACAAATTATCTCTTAACATTGATAAAACTAAATGGATTCTTTTTCATCCTCTTATCGAAAAATATAAACTGTCAATTAACATACCTTATTTGCTAATGGCAATATAAAAAAAAAAAAAAAAATTAAAGTAACCAACTTCCTAGGTGTTTGTATAAATGAAAATTTTACATAAAAAAATCGCATTAAAAACTTACCAAGTGAAATTTCAAAAAGTACAGGAATATTGTAAAAACCAAGAAATGTTTTAAGTTAACATATCTTAGTACAATTATTGTACTCATTTATTCATTGTCATATAAACTATGCAAACAATGTTTAGGGTAGTTCAAATAAAAATAAACTTAAACCTCTTTAGTGTCAGCAAAAGCATGTAGCACGTCTTATATATTTTAAAGACCGTGATACTCATGCCCAGCCTTAATTATTTGAAATAAAAGTTTTTAATTTATATGAGCCTAGTATTTTTAATATTCCTGGTTTTATGTTTAAATGCAATTTAAACATAAACCAAATCATCTTCGATTTCTGTTTATAATTTGTGTTCAAAGATAAAAATAAATACATTTTACGCAATCATATTTTTGTTAGGCAGCACATTTTTCAATCAAATCTTTTTAAACTTTGTATTGATTATTGCGGATTACACTTATCGAATAGAATAACTAAAAAAAGTTTTACTGAGGGTTTTATTCATCAAAGTAGCTACTTTTCTTTTAAACGAAACCTTAAAGAACTCATTTTTACAATCGATGATTTATCAACATACTTCTATTAGAAGTATATTGTTAAATTATCGATCGTAACTTTTATAAATTCATGTTTAAGTGCCACTAAAAAATATCAGAAACTCTAATATTTTTAGTGATTTTCATTTTTGTCCTCAATTTAACCATTAGTTTATTAATGTTTTATAAGTATCATTAACCAGTGTAATCTGCTTAATATTATTATTATTTTTTTTATTTCATTTTGCTAAAATAAACTACAGATGAGTTTTATATAGTAAAATCAATAAATAAAATATTTTAAAAACAGACGGGGACTCAAGGTAGATATGGATGATGTTATATCACCTTAATCTTTTCATAAAGCCCCTATAAAATTATATAATAGATATAACGCATCTTGTTTTTATAACGGAATATTTAAAGTTTCTTACTTAGTTAACTTATTTTTTATCTTGTAAGTATCTTTAAATTTTAACACGAACATATGTCTTAGTGGTAGGAGATGGCAAGACCGTATGGTCTTCGAAAACGAAAAAAAAAAGAGAAACCGATCCAGCTTTTTTTCTTAGCTAACTTCCAAATACGGAGCAAATTCCAAACAATTATGTTTTATACTTCTGTCAAATAAGGATGTTTTGCGAAAAATTGCAATAATTTAACCCTGAGAACAAAAAACAAAATCGTTTTCCCTCCTGCACCAAACATGAGACCAACAAGCAAAGCCGGCGCGAGTAGGTGTCATGTGGGGGGAAGAGGAGCCGCTACAATTTTGTTGATTAATAAAAAAAAAAACTTTTTTTAATATTCTCAATTAATTTTATATTTATTGAAAAATTTTTAATTTCATTGTATAATCTCTCAGCGTTCAAAACTTATGACCATATAAAGTTATAACCCCTAATTATTAGGGGATTACAAATTTCAAATGGTCATAATCTTTGAATCTTAAGAGATTTTATTGTGAAATTTAAAATTTATTGAATAATTCAAGTTAAAAATAGTAAAAAAAGTTTTTTATCAGCTAGTTGTTCAAACGTTTTAACTTAGAAGGAAGGCTAAAATTTCAGAGCTTTTTTTATTTCCATGCTTCAGTCATTGTAAATATTTGGAAGTATAAACATATATACTAGGGTTATTCAAAAATTGGTCATATCAAAATTTTGATAAGAGCTCTAGCTTATGATCTGCCCTAACCGCAAATTAGTACTTTAAATTTTTCACAAAAAATTTTTTGAGCATTGGAAAGGTCGCCACAGAGGGCAAAAGGGTCAATTTTTGCCCCTTTTTTAGGAAAACTTTGCCCAGCTTGTGAGACTCTTAAACCAATTTAAAAATGGAACTATCTAATAACATAGTAATGAGTTCTTCTACATAAGTTTTAGGGGCTTTTTCAAAATTATTTATTTAGGTAACTTTAATTGCGATAAAAAAAAAACATTGAAAATCACTAAAATAACACAATATTTGTTAAAAAACAATTAACGCTAAGTTTTTTTTATAAATAATAAAATATAATAGTACCAGTTCAAAAATAAAGATATCAAATAATACTATTTAGTGCAGCTTCGGTATGATCCAACTTTTTTCTTCCATTTCGATTTCTCTTGTTTAAATGAGTAAAAAGAAATGTATCTTGTCTTTTCTCTTCGGAATGTAGTTTTTTAATAAGTTGTTAAACTCACTTGACTGTTCTCTCTGAACAATCATTCACTACATCAAGATTCATAAGGGTTGTTTCAAAATCTTGATAAAGATCATTTAAAATCCAATACTCTGGAGGAAGCTTCATCCATTTTATCTCAGGTTTTCCATGACCAAGCATGTTAAACACAAGCCATGACTTCTTTGTAATTAATTGAACTAATCTGGGACACTCATCCTGCGAAAAGTTTAGACTCAACAGAATGTGTTAATCTAACACCTGTCTTTTTAAGAAATAGTATTCTATGGGACCTCGTTTCAGACTAATAAGTATTTTAGCCTTGTCGCGAGGTTCTTGACATTTCTTATCTGCAATTTATAAAATGACTAAATATGGATCAAGGTACAAAGTATGTCGTTGAATGGATTTAGAAACAGCTTGAGCGCCAGCTTTATTCCATTCCTCAAATCTTTTCATCTGCCATAATGCATTCATGTCCTAATAGTTAAAGCTTAGTTTTATCAATGTTTAACTAATAAAAATAACATACTTATTTTATGCATTTATTCAAAATTATATATTTATTTTCAAACTACTATTCAGATAGTGCACCTGAACTTAACTTGGCTCTGAGAAACCACATGAGTGTAAAAAATAGAAAGAAACTTTGTCATTTTTTAAAATTTTATCCCAGCTCTCTTCATTGACTTCAGGAATTCTTTCTATAAGTAGAAATAGTTTTAAGTAAAATAAACTTACCAATAAATCTGGCATGATGAACAGTTCCAGGATTGTGAAGTTTGAATCTGTTGATGGGTGATAGTACTATCAAAGTAGGTTCAGCCAATTCTTGATAATCTTTACGATACCTTCCATCCTAAACAATATTTATTAACAATTAATGATAACTTAAATAACTTAAAATAAAATTAAAGTTTAGATAAAACTGGAAAATTATAAGTGAAATACTATTTTAGTCTACTATTTTTTTGAAATTGTAATAAATAATTAGATTTCATTGAATTGTTTATAAAGGTTTTAATAAAACTATTTATTACTCCTACCTTTTTAAAAACTTTAGTGCTAATTATATATCTGCAAAATTGAATTGCATTCAGCTTTTGTTCATTAATCCAGGAATCAATCGAAGTTGATAATCTTTTCAAATCTTGCTTTTCAGTATCTAGATCATTCCAACGGTTTTTAAGAAATTTGAATAAATTATTTTCTGGCTCTAAAGTATGACAGCTAGGATCAGGCTCCCAATATTGGGTAACATAACGCTCACAAATATGACGTCGACATGCAGTTAACAACATAGGGCACTGTAAGCGCATAATTATTCTGCTACAAAGCTCCTTTTATTTTACCTGTGTTAGCTCTAGTGGTATTAAAGCAAAGACACTGAACTTTAATATCTAATTCAAAGTTAGAAATGATTTCTTCTATAGGTTCTTTTTGGTGTTCTCCAGAACCGGAGTCAATACTTGGAACTCCAAGTAACTCAGTTTGTCTTTTAATCCTAGCAAGAACAGCTAACCTATCATTTGAAAACTGTTTTCCTTCAGTAATTTCTTTGATAATTTTTCATCAAAATAAATTGTTGTTAGTGAATTTGAAGATTTAGAAATCCTTTTTATATGGTCTCTGATATCATTTGCACCCATAAACCCAGCGTTCTTTTCTGCTCTGTATAAAGATGAATTTGAGCATACAAAATCAAACGTGCATCCTCCAGAATTGACTATAATACTGCTAAGAATCGCTGTGTGATGATGTGGAGTTAAACCCTCTCCTATTGCTGTGTGAGCAGTACGGTGCAAGATACCCTTGGGTAGGTTGACAGAACTAGGATCAATATGTGTCTCAATTTCAAAATCAATATCAGTTGAAATATTTTTATTGGTATTAAAAAAAATTGATAAAGTTTCAGAATCTGCATCAGATACATTAACTAACTTACTATAATTACATTTAGATTTATGCTTTCTTTTTATTGAGTACTGTAATCTTTTATCCGAACCCCTAACCTTGCTTTCTTTTCTTTTAACTAATCTTTAAGGAAGACTACGTCTTCCTCTTTGTCATTTTGGTTTCTCAATCTATCTTTCCTTATTTTTTCAATCATATTTATTGGGTTTTTTCTAATCCAGAAAACCTTTTTTCATAATATTCATAAAGTTTTTTCTCTTTTTCACTTCAGCAGGGTTGTTTCTTTAACTTAAGCTTTTTAGCTTCATCCAGTCCTTTACCATTTTTTTTACCTTTGTTCTATAAAATGAAATTATTATTATTAAGTGCTTAAAAAATTTTGAAAATATATTTTGGTCTTTTTATAAGGTATAAAGTTTGATGTATTATTACTTTAGCTTCTGGGTTTTAATGACTTCAAAATTACCATGTGTCCACACAACAACAAGCTTAGATATTATGCAGCAATGTAACTGACTGGTAAGACAGTTAAAACTCTGTTTAACGTCAGTTCTAGATTTCCTCAGAAAGTTGTAGTACTGAAAAATTTCTTGTGTTGTAGCAAACTTGTTGTTGGGAATAGTACAATTTATTTTTCCCACAAGTAAAGTTTCATCAAATATTTTAATTTTGTTTTTAGACGGCATCTTATGAGCTATTATTATTATTATTATTATTATTATTTTTAACATCTTCGCTTCCAAAAAGGCTGCAAGCAACCACTAATTAGTGTTAAAAGTTACTGGAAGAGAAAAGATGAAGGTTGTAGAGCAAGATAACGATTGACAGACAACTTAAAATAGTGCAAGTTATATGAATCAGGAAAGCAAGATGAAGGAAGCGAATTCCAAAGAACCGATGTTCGAGGAAAAAAATAGACGAATAAGAGTTTTTGGAGCACTTAGGAACAGTAACAGAAAAAGGATGAGACAATTGAATAACGAGTAACACAAGAATGAATTTTAGTAGATGGCACAAGAGACGCTAGCTTTTTAGAGCAGTGCCCATTATAGTATTTGTAATAGTAAAGAGAAAGAGAAGCAACATTACGACGATGTGACAGAGGTTGAAGGTTGGCTGCAAGAGCAGGTCCAACTATGTTTACAATGCGTTTTTGCTCCTTGTCTTAAAGAGAAAGGGCATCATTAGAAGATCCGCCCCAGATATGGCAACAGTATTCCATACAAGGTCGGATTTGAGATTTATAGAGATAGAGAATAGAAACTAGAGTAAGAAAGTGTCGAGCTCGATAAAGAGATGCAACTTTAGCAGATGCGAATTTTGCAACGGATTTGATATAAGGTTTCCAAGAAAGATCAGAAGTGAGAGTTAATCCTAGAAGATGAAGGGTAGATGACTCATCGAGTATATTACCGTTCATAAATACAGGAAAGCCTAAATTATTGCGATAACGATCGGTTGAAAAAAATTTAATTTTATCTGAATTAATGTTCACCATAAAAACCTTGCTTATGATAGGAAGAAGACTAATGAGACGGTAGTTAGATGAATCGGATCGCTCTCCAGAATTTTTGAAAATAGGGATAACAGATGCTGCTTTCCAGCTGACTGGAATACAAGACTCTGATAAGCACTTGTTAAATAGTTTTGAAAGGATAGATGACAGCTCCGGAGAACACTTCTGCAAGACTATAACAGATATGTTGTCCGGGCCGCAAGCTGTAGAAGAGTCTAATCAGGAAGTCACTTTAGATACAGAAGCTGGAGTGATATGGATATCAAGCAATGGATCAACCTGTTTGACGGCTATATCAGGTAGAACGCAACTAGTGGAGTCAAGGGATGATATCGATAAAACGTTTTTAGCAAACAAGTCAGCTATTTGAGTCAGCTATTGTCTTTATTTGAGGTAAACCCTCTAATGACAAATTATTGTATGACAATGAACTAAGCTATTAAGAATTTGAAACAGCATACTCTTCTTTAAAAAAAACAAATCCCCAGGATATGATGAAATTCCTAGCAACAAAGTTATTTTTAACAAAACTAGCTTAAGCAAACCTTTATTTCATATACTAAAACTCTCATTAAAGTTTGGTGTTTTCCCTGATGCTCTTAAAATAGCTAAAGTAATCCCAATTTACAAAGGTAACGATCATTCGAACATTACAAATTATAGACCTATATCTTTACTTTCTGTATTCTCAAAATTGTTTGAACGCGTAATTTATAATAGAATATTCGAATATTTCACTAAAAATAACTTATTCTACCAAAACAATTCGGATTTCAAAAAAATCACTCGACTAAACATGCAATTATTGAAATAGTCAACCAAGTAACTGATGGGTTTGACAATAACTAATTTACTTTAGGAGTATTTACAGATCTATCTAAAGCATTCGACACAGTCGATCATTGCATTCTTTTACAAAAAATTAAGCATTATGGTATAATTAATACAACCTACTTCTGGATTAAAAGTTTTCTTACTGATAGAAAGCAATATGTTAATAATGTGCAATCCGGAATATTAAATGTCGTTTGCGGAGTTCCACAAGAATCAATCCTTGGTCTGCTCTTATTCTTAATCTATATTAACGACTTTTGTAATGCATCATTAAAATTGAACTCAATAATATTTGAAGACGATAATAATTTATTTCTTACCAATAATCATATTAAACATCTTTATACAGATATGAACATAGAATTGAATAAAGTAAATAGTTGGTTTAAAGTTAACAAACTCACACTTAATGTTGAGAAAATCAACTATACTCTATTCCATAAAAAAACACAAGAGTTAAATATTCCTCTTAAATTGCGCGAACTGTACTTAAATAATACAATAACTGAAAAGCAAGCAAGTATAAAATTCCTCGGAATCTTTGTCGATGAAAATTTATTCTGGCTTCCCCATATAAATTACATACATTCAAAAGTTACCAAAACTATTGGCGTAATGTATAGGGTTAGACCATACGTCAATATGTTTAGTCTCAAATTAATATACTTTGGACTGATATACTGTTTTATTAATTATGCAATATATCATGGGCAAGTACGCAAACTTCAAAACTTCAAAAAATGTATAGGCTCCAAAAACACGCTTGCCGTATTATATACTGTAAACATAAACGTGAACATGCAAAACCTCTTATGAGATATATGAAAATGATGGATATATTTGAAATAAATATTTATCAGCATCTAATTTTTATGTATAGATACTATAATAACCTCTTGCCAGCAAACTTCAAAGATAAGTTTGAAATAAATTCAAATGAAAAGTATGGTCTAAGATCAAATAGAAATATAAACTTTAAATTGCTTTGGAAATGTAATAAACTCTCAGAATTTTGTACATCTTATCGAGGACCTAAATTATGTAATGACTGTCAAAAGGAATTTAAATTTATGGTGAAGTCTTTAAATTCATCTAAGTTTCAATTAAAAAAAGAAATTTTTAAAATTTGAACTTAAGATAAAGTTTTTTCTTTTTAATTTTTTGATTAATTTAATCTTGCCTTGACTTTTTAATGATAATATTGTTATTATTATATTTTTATACGAGCTATTTATTCTTACGTTGTTTTATTTAAACTTGTACCTTGGAGTTCTATGAAAAGATTGCGATAACGTAATGTTATCCTTATCTTCTTTGAGCCCCTATCTGATTTAACTTAATTTTGTTGTAATGTACATACTTTTATATTTTATTTTATGAGATTCCATATGTATACGTGCATTGTATTAATATTATACGATGTTAATCAGAAAAAAAAAAAGGTGACAAAGTCTGAACCGTACAAAATAGGTGAAGTTACAGACTTGCCCTTTTTGTTAGTACTATTAAAGATTCTCCAGATGTTGCGAGGGCCTAACTTTTGTGATAAAATACGAGGTTTCATGATCTGAGAATAGCAGGCTTTGGCGTTAGACAAAACATTTTTACAATGGTTTCTAGCAGTAATAAATAGACGTCTGTTTTCTGGAGAATTATTTGATTGATAGAAATGGAAGAAATGGTTTCGATTGGCAATTGCAGCAGCACAATGCGAGGAAAACCATGGAGAAGAGTGAGGCTTGGCCTGAAATTGTCGAGAGGGAATAAAGGATTCCATGCCAGTCTGAATCCACGAAGTTATGTAAGAAGCACATTTGTCAATAGGAAGACGAAAGATTTCTACCCAGGAGTCATCACGAAGAAAATCACGGAAAGAGTCCCAGTCAGCTTTAAGGTAGTTGTAGGATGTACCATGATAGGGGATTCTGATGATAAAGAAGAATGAGATAATAGTTTTAGAGAGACCAAACCATGATCAGAAGCACCTAGGGTGAAGGTGGAGAAACTGAGCACTGACTAGGATCAGAAACAAGACATAAGTCGAGTAGAGAAGGTAAATGATTCGGGTTATCTGGAAAGCGAGTTGGTAAGTTGACTATTTCAGTTAGGGAATGAGAGAGACAAAAGTTCGGGCCTTAATGCCTGCAGAGTCACTGACACTAAAGCCAAGCCATTCAGTGTGTTGAAAAAGAGAGAGGGCTTGGTCAATATGATCAGAAATAACATCAAGAAGAGTGCAGTCTTGAGATAAGGAAGAGCGATATAGAACAAAGAGAAAGGTGATAGAGTGAAGGAGTGCTAAACGAAAGCACATAATTCTTACAAATATAAATGCCCAGGCCAAGCATGTGATTATTGGAGTCTTTACGAATTAAAGGAAGATAACCATCAACACTAAGATCACAAGATGAGACAGCTGAACTCAAATTAGTCTCACAAAGAGCAAGTAGGTCTGATGAACTTTGCAAGAGATAAGATTCAACAGAAGAAAAGTTACTTCGAAGACCACGAATGATAGATTTAGCGAACTTGATGATGACTTTGGTTTTTGTGTTTTATAGTTTTTGTTACTTCATTCATTTTTAGATTTGTTAAAGAACTTGACTCGAAACATAGAAAGTACTCAGTACACTGTTTTATAGCCCAAGCAATTGCCTCATTTCCATTAATAAACCCTAAGCTGTAACAAAGGGCTTCAATGTGGCCTTGGCAACGCACACCAAAAGTACAAACAGGGACACCAGTCATGCGCAACATGGCACTGTTTGTACTTTGATATTTTTCAGCTGTTGATGGAATCAGCCTCTCTAAGAGCTACCACAGAGTTCAGGAAACCTGACTACCAGCCGGTCTAACCATAACCAACTAAACCTGACTACCGCCCGAACCATAAAACTGATTTTTAGAGCTGTACCCTCATTTGGAGATAATAGAATGAGTTGCCTAGTCATAAAAACAGAGACACAAGCAAAACCCATGTATCAAGTCAAGAAGATCTAGCGTTTAACATCCTAAACTGGAAACAATGTATTAAAAAATACATCTGCGCCAGTCTAATAGATGAAGAAGGGGTGCGAGGCTGGTCAACAGATAGAATCTGTTTACCCCTTAAGTCTTTGCCTAGAAGGCCTTCTACAAGACAGCAGCCGGATGCATGTAACATCTGCCCAAGATGAGTATTTTAATCGAGACACTATCTCTAGCCTTTACTCAACCAAGAGCCCCAAGGTAAGGGGTGTTTTGAGTTAGAGTTTGCATCTCCTAGCCTTTGCTTAAAAAGGCGTATACTACAAGGCAGAAGGACATGAAGCAGATTGTTCTGAGTTACATGTTACCAGTAGCAGGATAAACCTGACCTGACATCGTTTTTATAAAATTTATAAAATCTATTTCTGAAGGTCAAGTCCCAAATGCGTGGCTGGAAGCTAATATTACACCGCTTTACAGAAAAGGATCCAAACTTGATGCACCAAAACTACAGACTCATTTCTTTAACTTTAAAATTCGTGCCATACTTTAATTTAAGCTAAGAATATTTCCTTTATTTTATGTTAATCAAAAATCAAATTTTTCAATATTTGTATGTTAGAAAAATGAATCATAAACTTAAATTTTAATTTTGAAAACAATTTTTCTCTCTCTACTTTATCTAAAATCTTTTTTATTCTTTACACAAAACAACTTTGTCAAAAATAAATCTTTTCGAATATAAAATTATTTAAAAAAAACCCTAAAATGTAAGATATTTTGATACTAAAATGGATAATTTGTTTTTTAAATTGGTTGAACTTTAAAAGTCCCACAAGCGGGGAAAAGTTTTGATAAAAAAGAGAAAAAAATTGATCCTTTTGCTCTCTGTTAGGACCTTTCAGATGTTAAAAAAAAATTTGTAAAAAAGTTTAAGTGCTAATTTGGGGTCAGGGCAGATCATAAGCTAGGGATTTTATCCAAATTTTCATATGACCTATATATATGACCCTAATATATATGGTTGAAATTTTTAGAAGTTTTTAGAAGTTCAAACACCAAATAATCCTGGATCCGTCTCTGATATGAGAGATATACTGAGAGGTATCTTATACAATTTAAAAAATTGCTATGATTTTTGGGTCCAAAATTTTAGCTGCACTAACTCTTAGGTCTAATTTGGGCTAATACATCATTGTATATTCAACATCATGGACTACACATTTGTCGCACAACAAATTAAAAATGCATTTTTTTAAGTTCGCCATTTTAAAAATCTCAACATAGCTTAAATACTTAGCTTTTTAGAACAATTTTTTTTTTTTTTTTCTTTTTTTTTTTTTTTTTTTTATTACAACAATCGTTAATATATTTCAAAAACAAATAACATTTACATGTCTCTAGTTTATATAAATGTCCACCAAAAGTATTTACAATATATAAAGAGTGCATGCGAGTTTGACATTTACGCATGCGAGTTTGACATCGAGTTAAAATAATAAACGTTAAAACTCTTAGTTTATAATATAAAGTGCTGGCTATTAACTCATGCATTTAAAAATATAAGCAAGTCTATCGCACCACAGGGCTACTAGGGACTTGCTTGTTGTTGTCGTTGAAACTATATATTAATAATACTATGTAGTTGTAAGCAAACTCGCAGAAGACTAAGAAAAGTCTTTTGTTCATCGAGAACCTTTTAAATAGAAAATAAACTAAAAATTTAAATAGTAAATCTATAAAACAAAAATTAACTTTTTGAATTCATCTGTTGAGTAACATTTTTTTTTTTGTAAGTTGGTTTAGGTACCCCAAGAAGTCTTTACGGTCTTATCACAGAGCACCACAGAAAAGCATTTAATAGGAAGTTTACACCTCCTTCCCAACCGATGTCGCAAAACTTGCCCAAAGGTGGGGTTTGAACCACGGATCTTACGTTTCTAAGGCAAGTACGTTACCACTGCGCTACGGCTTCTTTTTTACTATGTATAGTTTCTAACTTTATCTATTAATTATAATTTTTTTTTATTTATGTTTCTATTTCTTTTTTATTTCTTTATTTATTTTTATGGCTTAAATTGTTCTTTTTACAGTTTATTATTTTAATTGTTCTTTTATATTTAATACATATCGATAAAATTGGTTTTGTTAATTATGAGATCTTTTAGTTTTGTCTTCAGGGCAATAAGATTATCCAATTTTGTAAGTTCTATATTTTGAGGTATTTCTTTGTTGTATAAATAGGGGTCGCGGTATACAGTTGAAAATTTCGAAAAACTTGTTTTTTTATGGACAACGTAAAGTTTCCGGTTCCTTATGTGATACATCTAATGGCGTTGGTTTGAAAAAAATTATTAATAAAATGAGTTGGGACAAGTCCGAGCTTACATTTGAGCATAAATAAAATATTTTGGTAAATGTGAATTTGATAGATATTTAAAGCATTTCAGTTTTTAAATAAAAGATCGCTTTAAGTGAACTTATTTTTATTATAAATCAATCTTTATGCGTGTTTTTGGTGAAAATATAGAGAACTTAATTTAGATTTATTTGTACTTCCCCTTGCAGTATTAGCATATGTTAGGTAACTTTGTATTTAAAAAAATAGAGAATTTTTAGATTCTTCTGGGAAAGTATAAGTTTGACTTTGTAAAGTATACCGAAATTTTTTGATATTTTTGTATTCAATGTTTTTATATGGGCTTTTCAAGAAATCGTTTCGTCAATAATTATACCAAGAAATTTAATAGTTTTATTTCTTTCGATGTTTATGTTATCAATTTTTAAATAATGGAATTTTATTATTTTGCTGGTTACAATGAAACAAGATGTATTATTTATTTTCTGTATTTAAAGATAATATATTTACTTAAAACCAAATGTTTAGACTCAAGGCCATTGTTCGCAGATTCAAAGAGATTTTCAATTGATGCTGATGAAAAAAACAAATTTGTATCATCAGCAAACATTATTGAATCGAGTTTTTTTAATGATTGTGGAAGATCGTTTGTAAAAATAAAAAATAAAAAAGGACCAAGAATGGAACCTTGGGGAACTTCGCACTTTATTTTTAGTAAATTAGAATACTTATTATTGTTTAAAATAACACATTGTTATCTGTTGCACTGATAACTTTTAAACCAATCTAAGCTAGTATTTTTTATTCCGTATTTTTCCTTTTTTTTTTTGTAAGATATCTTGATTAATTGTGTGAGATGCTTTGAAAAGGTCTATAAAAGTTCCTAATACAATGTGTTTTTTAATTAAAGTATCACTTAAGCTACTAACTAAATCTAAAATTGCATGTTCTATTGAGTGCTGCTTTGAAAGCCGAATTGTTTTGTATTTACTAATTTGTTTTGAATTAGGTATTCATATAATCTTTTGTAGATTATTCGTTCAAGTATTTTAGAAAAGGTTGATGGTATTGAGATTGGTCTGCAATTGTTTATTAAAAATGTTTCACCGGTTTTAAAAGTTTTAACTACTTTTAATTTATCTGGTACAGTTTCAGTTTTAATTGATGCTTTTAATATTTCGAAAATAGGTTTACAAATCTCCGGAAAGACATTGACGACGAAATTACTGCAAATATCGTCTATACCTGGAGACTTGTTTATTTTAAGAGAGTTTATGGCAATTTCGAGTACATCAATTTTTAGTTCTTTAATTATAAATTCGTTGTTGACACTAGTTAGATAAGTTTCAAATGAGTTGTTTGGACAATGGTTTTTTGAAGCTAGATTTGGGCCTATGTTGACAAAAAAAGTATTAAATTTTTCAGAAATTGCATTGTTGTTGTCGTACTCTTTATTATCTATGACATTTGAGCAGGTAAATTATTTATTTTTCAGGTTTGTATCCTAATTATTTCTTTTATGATATCCTAAGTTTTCTTAATATCACTATTTGTGTTTTTTACTTTATTTAAGTAATAGTTTTTCTTTGAATTTTTTTGATTTTATCAAACAAGTTTTTATACTGTTTGTAAACATTTAGGTTTGCCTCGTTTTATTTTTTAAGTAATAAATATATATTTTTTTTTTTTTTTTTTTTTATAAGGACTTTTTAATAACTTTGGTGATCCATGGACATTTAAAGTGTTTTTCATTTATTAATTTTACTTTAATTGGGAAGTGCATATTATAGTTTTTTTAGGAAAATTTTTAAAAAGTTATCATAAGCAGAGTTAGTGTGCCCAAGATTGCATTCATAATATACTTTATCCCACTCTTCTGTCGAAAGCGAGTCCTTAATTTGTTAAATAGCAAATTTGTTGATTTTTTTTTTATAAATTTTAATTTTATAAGTTTTATTTTTTTTTTTATAAGTTTTACATTTTATATCTTGCGTCAAGGAGAAGAAAATAGAAAAATGATCAGTCTTTATTGTATGAAAATAGTAAAATGATATGTCTTTATTATTTCTGACTTTAGAGACAGATATATGTCTTTATTATCCCTGCATTTTAGAGAATTATCAAAAATAGAATTAGTTATTATATTGTTTATTGCAGTGATTGAAGTTGGAGTTACTCGAGTTGGTTTTTTGATAAGTGGGAAGATGTAATGTTAAAGCATCCCGTCAAAAAAAAGTTTAGTACTGGCATGTTTATCTTATTGTAAACAATATATGTTTATGACTTCAAAACAGAATACTTTTTTTTGCTCATTGTTGATTTTTATAAAAATTTGTTTTAAATGATTGGAAAATTTAAATAAATCACTTTCAAGTGGCCGGTGACTTGATCATTTCTAATATAAGTTATATTGCCATCTCCATTTTTGTTAGTTTTCCTTTCAGATAATAATAATTTGTAGTTAGGAATTTCTAAACTTAAATTTATTCTGCACAATTCGTCAGAACACCACTTTTCTGTTATCAAACCAAGAATGTTTATCAAACATGCAAACCAAGAATGTTTATCAAACAGAAAACTGGAATTAAATTCTAAATGCAGGCACGAAAATAAGTTTCTTCTAAAAAACTATAAAAATAAGTGAGCTCAAAAAATAGTAAATCCCCCTTTAAAAAAAATTTTTTCAAAAAAGCATAAGTAATCATTTCTGAAGAAATTTTAAAAATTATTTTTATAATAGTGTCAGCAAATTCCACAAATGTGTGAAAAATTACAGTAGGTAAGACATGCGACTTCCTGTAATTTAATTTTTAATATAAACTGAAGTTTTATTAATTTGATTATTCATTTCTGATGAGTATTGATGAACCACAGTGTTAAAAAAAAAAAAAAAAATTTGGTAAGTGATTTTCTACTAATATATATATATATATATATATATATATATATATATATATATATATATATATATATATATATATATATATATATATAAATATATATATATATATATATATATATATATATATATATATATATATATATATATATATATATATATATGTATATATATATATATATATATATATATATATATATATATATATATATATATATATACATATATATATATATATATATATATATATATATATATATATATATATATATATATATATATATATATATATATATATATATATATATATATATATACATATATATATATATATATGAATTTGCCCGCCTAGGAATCACTTCAAACCTTAAAAAATTACTTAAAAATAGTTAAATAAAATATAAGAAAGAAATTATATAATTTTATATGCTTATTTATTTCGAAAAAAAAGCATATTGTGATTACATTTTAATTGAGCAATTTTCTAAATAGGGTTTGCAATCCCGGAGGTCTTTCTAAATCCTGGGATTCCGGGCTTGAAAAACAAATATAGCATCTGTATAGTATTAAGTAGAATAAAAACAGTACACTCCTAAACAAAAATATATTTTATAAATGATGCTGTTTACGTTACATTATTACATGCACAGAAGAAAAACATCTTAATGTTAAGAAATTTTTTTTTTTAATAAGAAAAAAAATTATGTTTTATGTGCTTTGAAATGTGACTTCAGGAGACACAACGCGTCCAATGTTTCATTGCCCAACCAGTTACAAATTTTATTATTAAACAGTCCATCGGAAGAAAATGCCCGCTCAGCCTCGACACTTGTTGGTTTCACCGTCATTAGAAATGAATAAACTCTTTTTAAATAATCACCACATGTAACACCATTTTCAAATAATGTTATTTCTTTTTAAAATTTTCGATAACAGTGTTTCATGCCTAACTGGCTGCATTGGTGATTGTACTTCTTTCATTACATGATCAAGATACTCTTCAATACCTAAAGTGTTATTTTAAGTTTCAGGTTCTTCAATAAAATCCAGCATATCAGACTCAACTGATGCTCTTAGTAAAGCAGGATTGGAAGCGTTTAATCTTTCCAGCAAATCTACCAACAGTTTTCGACATTTATATGAAGAAGGCACTGTAATTATTTATTCATCGGATTACTTCAATGGAGCTTCGACCGTTATTCAGGTATTGCAGATGTCCACTCATATCAGTTCGGTATTCATGTATACCAGCCATTAAAGCTGTACGCATTTTCTTTTTTGTGTTATTGTCAGCATCTTTTAACTTTATAAGCATAAAATTAATACGATGTCAGCTGTAAATAGGTTAGAATCTTGGCAATAAAGTGCTTCAACCGTTGCTTTAATAAGAACTAAAGTTGTAATAATGTCTGATAATATTGACAAATCATCTTGCGACAGAGCTATAGAATTATATTGCACTGTGTAAATATCAATTAATGATTTTTTAATAAAATTTTTACTTTATAAAATTGCTTAAGCATTAACAGAAGGTTGCTTCACCTTGTTTTGCAATTCATAATTAAAGACAGTTGTTTTCGAAATTCAGCCTTAATATATTTTTGTAAGATGTCGTTTTAGGTAGGTGTTCGCCTAAATATTATTATCAACTTGCGTACTTTTTTAATGACTGGCCCATAATGAACTTCATTTAGTTCAGTTTTAGATCTTAAAGATTGATGATTGTAGCCCAGTAAATCTTTCTCAATATCCTCATTCTCAAATGAATCACTGTCAAAAAATTTATTTTAAAATTCTGGTTGATTTGCATCGAGTTTCTTTTTTTAAAAATAACATCCATTACAGCAAGTTGTAAGCCGTGGGCAAAACATGATTGTTTATTTTCAGCCAGCAATTTTCCAGTTTTTTTCATTACACTAGCTCCGTCGGTCATTATAGCCACAATGTTGCCGTGTAGATCAAGACAATGGCCTGGTCTTTAAGTATTTTTTCTAATAGTTTAATGCAATTTTCTGCTTGCATTGACCCTCCAAACTCAAAACTGAGAATTTTTTCCCTGAACGTTAATATTCATATAGCGACAATATCGAAGTGACGTCCATTTGTCAAAAGGACAATTTTTCTCCTACCCCAAATTCGGTACTCTTAAAAGCTTTAATTTGCTGAACTAAACGTAATCTTACTTTTTTGCTGTATTCTACTACTTGTTAACTAATTGTGTTTACTGACGTTGGTAAATTTCTGAATCCCATAGCAGTTAGACCGGCACGTAAATCTATTGAAGAACAATTCACATTAAATGAAAGTCCGTCAGACGCCGTTAGACAAACAAGTGTAGCGTGAAGTGTTTTATTTTCCTTTTCAAAAATCTAAAAGTATTCTGTTAGTGGTTTAGATTTCTTTTTTGGTGGTTTATCTGATGTGCTTCTCCGGTAATATCAGGTTGGGTTGGACTTTCGACCTTTACATTATGCACTGACAACATGTGTATATGAAGCTCTTTTGTTGAACCACCACAGATTTCTAAAATCTTCTTGCAGTTTGACAACTTACCCATTGCTGTTTGCCCTCTCTCTTCTCGTAGAAAATATTTCCAAGCAGCTGAGTTACTTTTAATTGTAAAATCCACATACGCAATGCCTATTTTAGTTTTAATTTTAAAAGTGAACCTTGTAAGAAACTCGCGTTTTTTTTTTCAGTTTAAAAAAGTTTATTTTGCAGAATTACGGAACACAATAACTGAAAATAGAATTACTTTCGGCGATATTATACTAAATAAAAATTATTATATTGATGCGCATAAATTGTTGTTATTTTTAGATATTTTTTGATTTCTCTTTTGTTTTGCTCGATTGTATAGGGAATCCCGGTATTGATATTAGACAATCCTGGGATTTTGGATTATAAAAAAAGCTGGGATCCCGGAATTGCAAACCCTAACGAGAGATAAATACATAAGCTATGAATACAGCTAGACTGCCACCTCAACGCCCGTCTTGGCAACCTTTTTTTAAGCGAATTATTTTTTAAATACAATAGCTTCACTGACTTTGCTTTAAAACTTTATGAAATCATACATACCACTTAACTAAATTGTATATTCATGAGTTAATATAGTTTGTTTTTATTTTTTAGATATAAATAAATAAAAGCTCACTACTTGAATTATTAGTCAAGATTTTTATTAAATCTAAAAAAACAGTCAGAAACAAATATTGTTGTTCTTAGCTATATAATAATAACGATAATTGCTAATATTGCTGTGTATATTAAGGGGGTTTATATAAAACTTTTTTTTGAAAATGTCCGCTCCAAAGTTGTTAATTTACTTCAATGGAGTACACATAGCTATATTCCAAATTTCATCAAAATCGGTTCTTATCTTGACCCTCCTTCATTGATTTGAAATTTCTGACTTTAGGCAACAGGAAAATGGCCCAAAAAACTACAATATTTTTCATTTTATTACAAATTATTCCTGCTTAATATTATATAATATTAAGCAGGATTTTAATGTTTTTAAAAAACAATAAAAAATGCAGAATTTAAAATTATGCAACATAGTCTATAGTAAAATAAAAAAAAATTTATTTAGTGAAAATATAACTATTTTGGAATAAAATCCTTCTTTGATTCCTGCTTTGGATATTTAGCGCGATTCACCATTGATGTTTTTATTGTTGAATCCCGTCGCTTCGTAGCTACTACCTTCTGACTAGCCATTGTAACCTTCTTCACGACTCGTTCAACCATTTGGGTGTGACATTTAAATTTTGGTACCAGGGCCAACAATTCGCTATTTAACATTTTTTTTAATCAAAGGAGGTTCTAGTATGTCAGTTTCACTCCACTTAATCACTTTGATGCTTTAAAATTTAGTTCAGGCATCCGGAAAAGACGTATCGAAGAAGCTTGATGGTGGTGATTAGCTCTGGCTTCAATGATCGTTTGAACAGCATCTATGCAATCTGGCTTATGGGATGAGGCTAGTTTAGCTAGCAAAATACTTTCTGGATGGGCATAAAAAGCGTTCCGTTATATGCAGCGCTGTACAATCTTCTTAGCAGCTCTATCTTCTATTAACTCAGATCTTTTGATTCGGAAAAACAGATTTTGAGGACCATTAATCCCAAGCTCATAATACTTCAAAGTAAACCACCTAGGAGCATAAACATTCAAAATTTTGACTAGATAGTCAAAATGTTTAAAACTGTTGATGGTTTTGTTGTACTCACATACAGCCTACTGATGCGGCATGCAGTCGTAAGCCACATACTGTGGCTACATGGTCCAATCTTCAGACGCTCTAAATCCTTATCGAATTGCCCGGAAGTGAGCGCTGATGTAATTTTCCACATGTACTTCTGGTCTGTCGACAAATCCGTCTAAACTTCGTTGGGTATTTTAGATAGAGGTTGAGAACAACCAAAGCGTTTGTGTTTGATGACAGGATAATTCAAGACACCTGGTAGTAACTTGGCAATAGGTCCAGCAAAAGTGTTTGCACCTGCAGTTGGACCATCCAACTCATTGATGATGTGGCTTAACGGCAACTCATTCGCGTGCAAAAGGCAGACATTTTATTGTAAAGCACGCCCAATGCTTACTTCAATCAAATGGTTTATTCCCCCTTCTGCTCCAACATTTGTGTTAGTGCCATCACATGCCAAGGCTTCAGTTTGATCAATTATGTTTTTTTCTTGTAGAAACTGGACGAGAGATTTAGAAACAGTTATAGCTTTACCATCGGTTGGTGATACATGACCCAGCAACTTTCCATTAGGGAGTGAAATTATTGTAACATGTTCCTCAGTTTTCCTTGATTGATAGTGTTTCTCACCTACTCTCTCTTGGGTTAAAGTCACATCTTTTCGACCATCGTAACCAATTTCACAACACACCACTAATGGTACTGCATCGTCTTCTTCTAATATTACATTAACAGCTCTGCAAACATTTGATTTGTCAATTATTTCGGGAATATTGTACAAATGAAGAGTGGCATTAACAATCGAAGCAGTTGCTCTATCAGAGATCAAATTACGCACCTTTGCTTCTGCTATCTGTCGAAGATCTCTTCCTCGATTCTTCAAAGCAACTTCTACAACACTAGCAGTACTTGAGGCTGAGGTCAATGTACTTGGTTTATTCTGGAAGTCCGAACCTGTATTAATACTCGGACTTGTAGTACTGTTATCTTCCTCGGAGTTTTTGTCCTCATCTCTGCCAATTTTCACACTCACGGAAGCAACAGTTTCAAACTGCGATTCTCGTCGTTGTCGTTCTTTTACACTCCTGGTGTTGTCGGCTTTCTTACTTAACTTTTTCTGCTGTTTTTTTTTTTGTAGCATCTTTATCCACTGTACTACTTATGAATATCTTTCAAATAGATCGCTGACCTTCAAGAAAATCTCTCTCCATCCTTAGAACATTCTTATTATCAACAACTTCAAACAAACCAGAAATTTCTTTGCGAAACTCAACTTTCTTATTTTTAAAGAAGTCTGAGAGATCATTGGGATTTGGTGACTTTGGGTTCTTATACCTTCTAGCAGTTGGTATTCGGATTATACTTTGACGCTTTTCATAAACTTTGAGAACACGGTCCTTAATTGTGTCTTTTGTAACTGTTGGTAACGATGCACGTTTATAAACGCTTTCAACTTGTGATACAATAATCTCTGCAATAATAGAATTATCAGGTTCTTTTTTTCCAGAGGTTTTTATCATTCACTTTTGTTTGTTATACAAGAAGCTTCTAGCAATATCTAATTCTGTTGGAAGTACGCTTACAGGCAGTTCTGGCGGCTGACCAAAGGCAAGCTGATCTGTTGCCATTCGGGTAGATATTTTTGTTAAACCTGTCATTATAATTTGTAAAAAAGAAAGAATATTGATATTAAAATGCATTCTATGAGAAAAATGTGGATCAAAAAAAGATATTAGTCATGAAATTATATCCTGCATCTTTTATTGTTCTTTAAAAACATTAAAATTCCTGCTTAACATTCTTCAATTGGTAATAAAGTGAAAAATATTGTAGTTTTGTGGGCCATTTTCCTGTTGCGCAAAGTCAGAAATTTCAAATCAATGGAGGAGGGATATATGAGGAGGAAGGATATGGAGGAGGGATATATGAGGAGGAAGATATGAACCGATTTTGATGAAATTTGGAATATAACTATGTGTACTCCATTGAAGTAAATTAACAACTTTGGAGCGGACATTTTCAAAAAAAAGTTTTTTATGAACTGCTTTAATGTATATATACATGCATAATATTTTTAAGAATGACAATTTTTAACTTTCAGTTAAATTCGAAAGTTATTTTTTAATTTTTATTAGAAATTAACATTCTGGAAACTTTCATTGTTATTATGAAAACAATTTAATGTTTTGGTTTGCAATATAGTTTGTTGGACATGGATATGTTTTGTTTTTTTTTAATTTTTTTAATTTTTGATAATTTATAAAAATTTTGATTGATAATGCTGCAAACTAATGCTTATATTGTGTCCAGATCTGCTGTATACTTAACTATTATTTATATAATGTATCAATCAAAATTTTGATAGTTTAACAAAAACTAATTTTAATTAGAATTAAACGTTACATAATATTTCCTAGAACTTTTTTTTAAATCTAATTATGAATTAAATACCCGATAAAAATAAGTGATCATTAGGAATATTAATAAAGTTTTCATTTAGTTGATTGTTAACTGCCATTTCTTTGTCCAACTCCAAAAAGTAACATTTGTGATTAACTTTTTATTTCAGTTAACTTTGAAAAAACTAAATTTAAATAACGAAAAACTCAAGCAAGTTCAAAGTAAGCATTTCCTCAAGAACACACTAGTAAACTTTAATTCAACGTGTAAGATTTTCAAAGATATACCAAACGCCTTAATCTCATTTAATCTGTTGTTGGTTTACTTACTTTATTTATAAGAAAAACAGCAACAAGTTTTAGACTGTTGTTACAATCAAATGATTTTAAATGCAAAAAAAAGTTATTTCTTGTGTAGCTTTGTTATACTACCATTCGTTACTTACACAACGTTGTTTGTTGCACTATAAAATATGACGTATAAAAAATCAAATAAAGAACATTTATTACACTTTGGGTACTGCGTTTGTTGGGCTAAATAGCTGTATTTAAGATTGTCTGCAATTTCAACTCAAAGTTGCCATGTGCCATTTAAATTTTGTTCAAATTGCAAGTGTATGTTCCTAAAATGAGTTTAAAAAATAATAATTAGTTATATATAATTTTGTGACATTTTTTTCCTCCTGAATTTCGATTTGTTTGACGTAACTTTAATTAAAATTTGCAACTGCTTTTATTTTTATTCATGTTATAATAATTTTTTGTTCAATTTTTGAAGGCTTTTGATTTTGTTACATTTTCATTATGTGCAGCCGTGACCCCGTGATTATAATTTTTTCTCAGAACAAGAAGGTCCGAGGTTTAAGGCTGGCTCCAGCTCAGAAAACAACATTGGTTAGGAACTATTGAAGCTTATAAATAACCAATATTGGTTAAAATTGGCTTGGCGAGAACCTCCTAGGTAATTGTTCTTCTGCAAGACTCTATGAAAAGAGCGTTTTAACTTCTGCGAATATGATAAAAACTATAATAAACTGTTATAACTTCTGCGAGCAACTTAATAGCCACATTTAGGTTCCTGTTGTGGTTCCTGTTAGTTAAAAGTAGTTTTTGTCGGCGAACTGAAATGTAGTGGTAGTGAGAATGGTATCGATCATAATTTATATGTTATCGAAAATCTGGAATTATGTGGTCAAAATGGTGCGATACGTTGTCGAAGTACTGTTTAATAGATTTCATGCCTTCCTTATGTGGAATGTGATATGCTAGTGTTAAAAGACATAAAGCCTGCAGTAACCAACGTGAATTTTTGCAATGGAAGTTGGTGGTTGTGGAGAATGTGAAAAAATTGCGCAAAGTTTCTCTGAAATATGATAAAAGGATTTTGGGTAATGGTTGGATGAATTGGGTAACGTAATGTAAAAAGTAGTCTGTGCATTCAGATTTTTGGGACATAAAACCCTAATTCCAAATAAAAACAGCAAATTTTAAAAGTTAAATAATATAAAAATTTAATCTACTGAAAAACTAACATACCGCTCCATTTGTCTTGTTATAACGTTATTTATTTAAAAAAAATATTGTGAACAAATATGACCTTACAAACTTTTTTCTTTATATATTTTAAGAAAATTTTGTTCATATTTATAAGTAAAACAGTTTAACTTATATAATGGACAAGTTACAATATATTACATTCGCTATCTTTTGATTTAGTTAAGTTGTATTTTTCTAAAAACTCTCTCAAGCGTTGCAACAACTGATCTCTCGTTTTTAGTCGTTTATTGTTATCCTTATCTTTTTCAAAATTATGAAGTAAAAATTCTATAGCTTGGATCATCGTACGTACCTCATCATAACTGGGTAATACCATGCCATATACTTGCTCTGTCTTCTGACCCACTAGGTTAATTTTTTCCATCTAAATTCAAAATTACAAAAATGATAAGCTTTTGAAAGAACACAAGTATAGAGAAACCTAAAGTTTGACATGCAAAATAATTAAAAAATAATTTTTTGTAAAGAAACATTTATGATCAGGTAAAGATGTATAACGATGAGAAGAAAAGAGATTCGTTTTTAAAATCCGATTGTCGTGAAACAGCACCTCCTAAACATAAAATCCGAGTGTTGTGGAAAAGCACCTGCTAACATAAAATCCGATTGACGTGGAAAAGCACCTGCTAACATAAAATCCGATTGTCGTAGAAAAGCACCTGCTAACATAAAACCAGTAAAGAACAATTAAATTAAGTAATGGAACTTATAATATAGCGGCGATGTATCGTTTAATAAGTTGATTAATCGCGTTCCATGTTTTTCGTGTTCGATAGAATGAGTGCGATGAGTTATTTAATGCATCAAACACAGTTAATTAAATAAAAATATACCTGAGTGATTAACAATACGTTATGTAAAAAAATAATATATAAAATGGTATAAAATTATTTACGGTAATTGTTTTTTGATTTACGATTATGTTCATTACAATGCTTCAAAATTTTACTTGAGAAAATAAAAACAAATTGTCTAATGTACTAATAATCGTATAACTAAATAGATTGCCTTATGTATTATTAATCTTAAATTGTTAAATTAAGTAAATCGTTTAATATATTGTTAATCATAAATCATTATCTTAAATGCCTTTTTATGTTAGTATGTGTATATGAAGCAAAAACTTGAAAATTGTATTATTACTAATTTTTTTTATAAATAGGTTTATAATAATTGTTATTCTTTAGTGAAACCTTCATCAAGTTCCTCAAGAAAGTTTTTCATGGTAAAATGGTAGTTCAGTGGTCTATGCAGGCAGCACGTAGAAAACAAATAAAAACTCGACTACAACATTCTGAAATTAGAGCTGAGATTTCTAAAAGACAGACTATAAAACGCCAAAAAATCGATGAAAAAGAAAAAAGAAAGTTAGAGCAACAATTGACATTATTAACTATTATAAACATACTAACAAGACACTTAGTAAAAAAAATGATTGGCTTTTTCAATCATTCTCAGAAATCAAAGGATTTACTTTTTGTAAAGTAATGAAAAATCCATATAATGCAATTAAAAAACTAATTCAAAGTTATTCAAACAGATAAAAGAGTGAGCTCCATCAATTACAATCAAAAAATAACCAACTGCCTGCCATCAGGGTAGGGTTAAATCAGAATTATAGCAGAAAAAGATGTTTTACAACAGCTATTCAACAAATACCGAGATTAAACAATTGAGGACAATGACGGAGCAATTAAAATGTTTAAAAAGCTCTCCAGCCTTGCTAGTTCAGAAAAACGAGGTGTCTCAATAGTTAATGTCATTCCATACCTCTTTGATCTGAAAGATGAATTATAGTTAATATCATATGATCCACACAATCCAATAATAAAAAAGGTTGCTGATTATTACTTGTTGAAAATGAATGGCAGGTTCTCCAAATAAGGAGCTAGAGTTTTAGAATACTCATATGCAAACACGTTGAATTCCACTTACAAAGGATGAATATCGCAGTGCATTTGGCAAAGGTGCAAAATGACCTAGATATTATTGGAAAAAGCATATGAAAAGCCGTACTTACAAAGACGCCCTCGTCCAACACATCAAAATCCCTTAATGATAATACATACGACACAATGGTATAGATACAAGTACAGCATTAAGAAAACAAAACAACTGGATACGAACCAAGGTCTTATAAAAGTTCGAAGATTCAAACTTTTTGAAAAGTGGTTAATAACCGTGAAGGAAGAACCTACTTGTTACTTGGTATCTTGGTATCGTGGTACTCATTGGTACTTACATACACTTGGTACTTGGTATCTTGGTACTCATCTTGTTACTTGGTAACAAGATGAGAGCGAAGTGAGAAAGCTATTTACCAACCACATCGATTGTCAATAATGGTATATACTTTGTTACTTGAAGAACAAAACATTTAATCTCAAACACTTTGCCAGAAGAATATTGGTGATTAACATCTTCCTCCAGTTCTGAAAAAAATATTTTCACAGCTGGAAAAGTCTTTTGTGACAGAAGAGCAAATCTGCTATGATACAAAGTTTAAAAACTTGTTTATATAAAAGAAAGCTAAAGACACATGAAGAAAATGCAATATGTGAACATTTTGCAACTTTTTTTTTCTGTAAATTTTCTAATTCATTATTGTTGCACAATAGTAAATAAAACTAACCAAATAAAATTTTACTTTTAAATTTAGCTGTTTTATGAATTTTGCTTTTATTCCTTCAATGCAATGTTTAACAATCCAGTTTAACAACCCAGTCATTAAATGCATTGTTTAACAATGATGGTTAATCGATGTATTATTTAACGATACGTGTTTCAATGCATCGAGCATGATGTAATGAACACAATCCATTGACGTATATAACGATTTTAAACGATACATCGCCGCTCCTCATATGTAACGTAAAAAATTAAACAATAATTGGAAATATTTAATAATAGTTAATAATACCGTTTGCTTTTATTAGATTTAACCCGGATTCTTTTTTTATAATCTTCATAAAGGATCATTTCTCATCATTAGTTTATGTACTCGGTACAGAGTTATATTATCATATCCATTCTTTTACTGCATCATGTAAAATATATTTTAATTTTGTTTTTAAATTTTGAAGGGCATTAATAACTTGTGAATTATTTAAGGCGTTATGTGGATTTAAATGTAAAATACAAAATCATAATAATTCAAAGTTTCTTTGCATAACGTAGCAAAGAAAAAGGTAAGCAATCCTGTTAATGAAAATGATCCTGTACTTAGTACAGCTAATATTGTCCGATATGAGAGCATTCCAAAATATTGCAAATAGAACGTACACAACCCAGTGGGCACAAGTACGTACATTGTACGTACAATGTACGTCTACATTTCGCTTTTCCTTCCAGGAATAAACCTTCAAAAACAATTTAACCAGTTTGAACCTAAATTGCAACTAAACTTAAAAAATTAGACAAATTTAAAATCGTCGTTATTATCTAGTATGATGATTGTTTTATATGACTATAAATTTTACTTTAAAACTTAATTTTAAGATTAATCTGAAAAAGGTGAAAAAACATATGACAACAGCTAGAGAAAAGCTTCGCAAATCCATAATATATCAAGAATATCTTGTCCAAGGTAAATAAATAAAAACTAAGTTTTGAATATGCATTGATTAAGTTTATATCCAAAAGATAATGAATGAAAATCCAAGTCTTGAGGTGGTTAGCCTAGAAAAAAAAACTACTTTCTTGTGCAGTAATAGAAAGATAATAAGAGTAATAAGTAAAGTAGAGTAATAAGTAAGAGTAATAAAGAAAACTTAACAAAAAACTAGAATTAAATACAAATTTAAAAAACACGTCGTTTTGTTATTTCATAACAAAACGACCACTTTTTTTTTAACAAAACTAGGAAAAACTTGTGACACATTAACTTAATGAAGACTAATGTATTTATATGAAATTTGGTAGAATAAATCAATATCCTAAATGACATGATCTTGAAATTTAAGGATGTTTACAAATAGTATGGCATCAGCTGATGCTATACAAGAAATTATCAAATCCATGCTTGTGCCATAGAAAGACAACCATGGACAGACTTGAGAAAATTATTGAGAAAGAGAAATTATGTAAAAAGTCAAATATAATCGAAATATCATACTCAGCTATAAAAAAAAAAGAAAGATAAACGGTATAATCATGATAATGAGTATATGAAAGTTAATAAAAAAGAACAGAATATGAGGAAAAACATTGATGCTGCTTAAGTAGAAGTTGGTTTAGGGTAGGATTGTAATTTGAATAATGAACCTTTTACGGAAAGACAGTCAAAATTTGTTAATCTTCACCTCTCGAAAAGAATTATGCAATAAGATGAACTCACTTCTGCAGTAGTAAAGCTGATATCGTCTAATAAAACAACAACTATGATTGTGTATGCTGTAATAAAAGCTGTTGATAAAAACTTGGACAGTTTTTATTTCTGAACACTTAGACTAACAGAATGTTAAATTTTCAAAGAACAAATAGAATATGAAATTAACAGAGGATTGTTAAAAGTGTTATTAAAAATTTGATGGTCAACTCACCTCAAAAGTGGTGCTTTTAAATTGATTGAATCAAAAAAAATTTTATCTTGTCTATCAACAAACTTATTCTTAAAATCTTTGTTGAGCAGTTTGGAATAAAATATTTTAAACTATTTTTGGTGCAGAGATTAAATTCTTTGCTGAATTTAAAACTTCCTAACCAACATTGATTAAACATTTGCCAATCGAAAATTTAGCTGTTGAAGACACCTGGTTGTAAAACCTCAAAGAAAAGACCATACAGCATTTATAAAACATCTACTTGCAAACAAAGATGCTACAACAGTTATAGCATCTTTGTATGATGACTGAATGTTTTTCCCTTTGACAGATTATATGAATATTCCTTTGACAGATTGTATGAACATTCCTTTGACAAATTATATGATTATTCTTCCCTTTGACTAAATATTCTTCCCTTTGACAGATGATGAACATTCTTCCCTTTACTAAAAGATGACTACCGTGAATGTACTTTCCTCAGCCAGGAGCTATCCACAAAGCTTGGTGGATGACATGTGACATTTATGCAAACAAAAGGTTCCTCTTTTCTAAACTGCCTTATGGTTTTTTAATTCTATTCTTACTTCCCTCTATTCTTACTTCCCATCTCAGTGCTTATTGCTACTATTCTTAAATTCGCAAGGACTCCAATAATCAATATGCTTAGCTTGGAGGTATACATACGCATCAATTCATCTATTTGTCGTAAATCAGGCTCGAATCTTTTGACAATTCTTTTATGTGTTTTCGCTCACCACCTCTTCACTCTATCACTTTTTTTTTGTTTGTTTGTTTGTTCTTTATCTTTTGAAAACTGAACTTTTAGAATTAATTTCTGATCAAATTAACCATGCTTTCTCTTTACCTCTCTACCAATACTGTTGTTGTTAGCAACTTCATTGCTCTTCATCTGAATGACTAGGCTCTAACGCCTTTGGCCCTGCAGTCAATAAAGCTTATAATTTCCGCATTACTCAGTATCTTACTGAGATAGTTAGCAACTTATGGACTCGTTTTCCAGACTACCCTTATCATTTACCTTTACTCCTTGATTTAAGTCTTCTCTCTGATTCTAACTTGTGTTAAGTTTTCTTTTTTCTCCCTTAGATAGTTCTGTCCATGCAATAATCTAATTAAATCTTAAAGTCAAGCGCTGCTATGTTAACTAGTAATCATTTTTTTCATCTTGTTTAGAAGAATTCCCGAAAAAAAAACGGCTAGTTTTTATTGCAAGAAATTGATGTAAAAAGGTGTTGTTTGATGGTAAGCTCTATTTTTCTCAGTTCACAAAAGCTCATATATTATATCAGAATTTAGGCTCTAGAAACTTTTGGATAATCCTCAACAGCGTCTTTACCAAGAGTAGGTCTAAAATTCAATCTCTTACTTATGAGACTGATCTTATTACCTCTCCAAAGGATAAAGCAGAATTCTTTGCAAAAAAAATTACTTTAAACATGACTCTTGAATCTTTTGGCTATTTTCTTCTTTTCATTCCAATCAAAAAAGTTAACCCATTGTCAGATATTCAAACCACTGCAACTTCTTTTGCTAAAGTCATACTTCAATAAAACTTTTCTGCACCTTGTAATATTATTAACATTCCTGTTATAGTTTTACAAAATCGTTCACCAGAACTCTTTTAAGTTCTCTTTAGTTCTCATAACTCAGTCTCGTTTTTCTGCCTGCTGGAAAATGACACCTGTTGTTCCAATTTTTTAAAACTACGGTGAACATTCTGACCTCTCCAATTATCGTCTTATCAGTCTTTTTTCTGTTATTAGAAAGGTCTCAGAGTCTTTGATGAAAGCATTTCTCACATCTCATCTTGAGTCAAACAACTTGCTGTCAAACAATCAATAAGGTTTTCGATCAGTTAGCAAGTTAGCTCTACAGCTAACTTGCAAACTGTTTTACTAACCTGAAGATTTTATCGTGTATTAGATGGAGGGGGAATGGCGGGCGCTATTGCTGTTGAAATATCTTAGGTTTTCAACAAAGTTTGGCATGCTGATCTTTTCCATAAGCATGTAGTGATTTGATAATCTTAAAAACTTTCCCAAGTATGGTGTAATTTGGGAAAGTTTTTAAGAATATCAAATAGTTCCTTTCTAACCGCTCTATTAAAGTCATCCTTGAAGTCTAATACACTTCTTTTTTTCCAGTTACTAATGGGGTACCGTAAGATATGTTATTGATCTTCTTGATAACCTTATATCTAATGTAGCTCTTTTTGCTGATGACTCAACTTTAAGCTCCTGTTTTGACAAAAAATCTTCTCTTTTTGATTGCTTGAAGAATTTTTTTTCAGCAGCCAATTTTTAATTTGATCCCCAGATTGGACCTCTCAGTGGCCTGTAAATTTTAACTTTAACAAAACTATTATTTACGGCAAACAACTGTTTCAATAATGTCAATATACCTATATTAATGAACGACAATCCTCTTACTGAATACTCTTTATTACGTTTTGTTAAAAATATCTTGTCCTGCTGACTTTTCATGAAAACCATATATGCAATTGAAGGATAAATTATCATTCACCAAGGTTGCTATTTTTTATCGTGCTTGCCATTTACATACTCCTAATTTTCTATTTCTATATATCCATTCTCTACCTCTACAAATGTCTTATTTTTCCCTGTATGGAATACTATTGTCTTGTTTGGGCAGGTGCTTCTATTGATGCTTTTTCTGTTGTAGATAAATTCCAAAAAGACATTCTAATCATATTTGGACTTTATCTGACAAGCCTGAGTCTCTTTCATATCGCCGTAAAGTTGCATCTTTTTTTATTTTCTACAAGTACTACCAACGAACTTTGATTTACCTTTCAAAAAACCCGCTTCGATTTTTGAAGAGTAAATAAAAGTAATGCGTATACATTATTTAAAAAAATAAACAAATACACAGAATATAACATAACTTATAGAGAACATAAGCTATGGAATTCTTTTATGAAAGACAATATAAACAAAGCAAAAATATTAAATTCATTTCAGTTTCAAACAAAAATTATGTTTTAAATCTTATAGAATATTTTTCATTTATTTTACAAATAATTTTGTTTACAAATAGTTTTTTAAACATTACATCTTCTTATATTGCTGTTTGTATTTATAAACATTATATGTTATCTTTATATTTTATATATTATGTTAAAAATAGTATTATATATTTATTCGAAAGTTTGTAATTTTAAATGTTATATCATCTTTATGTCTTTTTGTGACTATTAGTATTTATAAATATTATATCTTCATTTTAACTATTAGTAATCAAATACAATATTTAAATAATTGTACTTTTAAATAATACATATATATCTTTTTTTTTTCTATCTATATAATAATGCTGAACTTAATAGTTGTAGTAGTGCTCTTTGGTGAATGTTTTAAACAAAACTCTTTTCAACCATTAACACCGGGGTAATGACAAGAAATTGTTGCAGCACTTTGTTTTATAAGAAAACGTGATCAAAAGTGTATACATATATTTAACGTACGCAAACTTCAAATTATGTAATTTTAAGACATATTAAAACAAATATATAAAATTTTACAGTTTTATTTCACTTGAAAAATAAAACTTTCATTGGTCAACGTGCCAGCGTGGCCAAAAGGTTAGCTTGCAGAGCTTTTGAACAAAAAATTCATGGTTAGAATACTACCAATTGCAATTTTTTAAAAATCTTTTTCTATATTTTTGTGCAAGGAAAATGAGTATAAAACATGTTTATATATAGAATATAAAATATATAGACCTATGATATCGTTTTGTTATGCATTTTACATAAAAAAATGAATTTTCCACGTGGCAACCATAATTTTATATTAAAACAGAAAGGGGGTTTAAAATGTATGTTTTTATTAAAAACAATTAAAAATTCTAATTTTATATTTAAAATAAATTGTTTATTATATCTATAATTTTTAAAAATAATAAAACGTTAAAATTACCAAATAATAAATTAATAAATTTTTTATAGTTTTATAGCTATTTTACCATGCCCCCGTTAAACATTCTACATCGAGAGTTTACACCAATGAAAGATTTTAGAAAACCATCAAAATTTGTATTATTCTCCATATAATATTGGAAGAGTCAAATAGAACGCTATTAACTAAGAGTGCACAAGGCTTTTTAATGTGCGCGCGGTAAGTTTTATGAATTTTTTATTTTACTTTTATAAATTTCTGAAATAACTTAGAATTTTCTTTTATTATAATCATTTTGTATCACAATAATATATTTATTGCTTATACTTTAATTTATATAAAGTATGTATTTTTTAACTTTTTTATTTGTTTTTAAAGTTTCCAAAGTTCAATTTTTCAATGTTTTACTTGATGAAACATGCTCTGTTTTGTTGGTGATGTTTTGAAATCTTGACAGGCTGTTAATTTTTTAGAAGCTAAAGAGGACCGTATTTTAAATATAACTAAGCTGGTTTTTATTCTTTGGTGGTTTTATATAATTTTATGTGAGATATTCAATCGTGTTTTATATAAATATAACTATTTGGAGTTGTTATTGTCATGTAGTGATATGCAGGTTAGATTTTATAAAGTTAAGTTTACTATTAAAAAACCATATAAGTTTAATTCTAAAAAAAATTATATTAGAGATGGTCCATAATTTACGCAATGCAAAATATTTTCAAGAGACAGAAGTGGGAGATATTAAGCTCTTTTACATAGCGATTTTCATTAAACTTAATAGGCTATTTTAACTTTTTATCTTTTTTGTTTTATTTATTGTGAAAGTTTCCGTTACGTAATTTATAGACGATCCTTTAGCTATTTTTTCAGTTACTAATTCAACAATATTTTTATACAAATTATAATTGGTAAATTAACGGTTTGTAGGTTTTATAGTTAAGTATGAAACTAAAATATTATGCAGCTAATTTTTTAGGTTATGAAGTTAATTTTTTAGGTTTATCTTAAGAAGCGTTTGTACGCTATTGAGATGTTAATATGAGCCCTTATTCTATAGTATACAAAGGCTGTTAAAGGAGATTAGCCTTACCAAAAGTAAAGTAAGTGGAGTTAGTGTAGGCAGGGGAAAATACTTAACTGCATCTACCAATAGAAGATGTAGTTAAATGTTTTTAGTTTATATGTATATTTTTACTGAATTTTTTTGTTAAACTTTGTTTGTAAATAAATAAACTTGTAATAAAACTACCATTTTTTTTTCTTATTTATTTATATTAAGTTATGATTATATAAAAATTTTTTTGAAAAGATATATTTTTATTTAAAAAGATCATCCCAGCAAACAGCGATACATGGGTCCTGTTTCGTTTTTCTATGGGATAGTCTGGGTTGCCAAACCTGGGTTTAGCGAGGTTTTTGTGTCACTTTTAGTGCGGATCCCGTGTAGATATCCCAATAGTGAATTTTAAAGCATATGTTCTAACACAACGTTATTAAAATAGCAACTGATAAATATTTAAAATGTTGTGAATTTAGTTTATGGATTCATTTATAGAAATTTGTAAATATAAACTTTCTATTTTTGTATAATATATGTACTCACTATAACAATCATTGTATGCAAATTATATTTTTTCTCAGAATCTGTCAGATGATTGGATTAATCATTTTTACAAATCGTGATCGAACATTCGCATTTTAATAATATATTATCTGATGAAGCTTTCATTAGAAAATCTGTTGCATGTTTCATTAGAAAACCTTCATTTTTTATTAGTGTTATGTTTTACATATTTTCTTATTAAAACAGTTTTTATTAGAAATATTACATAAAATTAGAAATTATAATGGCAACATATAATGGTAACTTCAAGACGTGTTTAGATAGAAGAAAACAAAAAATATTTAATTCAAGGGTTTCAACAATACTAACAAAGTTATTTAAGAAAGAGGATAAATATGGTCGTATTTCTATGTTAAGTAGTCTTGCTATCACTTCAAGAACCGTAGACAATGTAAATTTTAGTAATTAAAAAAATGATCAGAATGTAAATTAAACGTAAACCAAAATATAACTACTTTAGTTAGATCACAAAGTTTTCAAAAACGTTTTCTAATTGTAATAAAACAAACCAAGTGTTGATTTTAGTTATACAAGAGATGATTGGGAAGCTAATGAAATTAACACGACAAACGCACAAGATGCATATAGTGGACTATATGCATCTTGTGCGTTTAGTTGTGATGCATAGGATTTTCTTTCAATGGATTCATGGAACATGTGGAACAGTTTTCACAAAAACCACGTTCACTTTCAAAATATAAAAAATGGAAGGCTACTGAATTATGAAAATTTTTAGTGTACACTGCGCTTTTTTGTCTTAAAAAGTATTGTAAAAGGCATAAAAAATTTTTTTTCAAGTCATTTTAAAATTTTTATAGTTTACAATGTGAATGTTTTATTTATGGTTTGTTATTCCATTAAAAAAAATATAAAAAGCTTCTACTTTGATAAGTATAGTTTGAATCTATTTTAAATTATTTTAAAATAGTTCTACTTAAATCATATTAGTAAGATTTCCCTGTTTAGCTATGGAAAGTGAGATTACTTTTGTGATC
>NC_061163.1:7904700-7969700 GCF_022113875.1 Hydra vulgaris | reverse complement strand
TTTTTGCATTACTAACAATTTTTACATTACTAACAATTTTTACATAACTAACAATTTTTACATTTCTAACAATTTTTACATTACTAACAATTTTTACATTACAAACAATTTTTTATTAGCTTATAGTTTTAATAGATCGTTTGTAATTCTTACTTTATTTGTAATAACAGAATCCAAAAGTTTTAACTCCATCAGTAATCATCAGATGAACAGTCGGAACAAGTTTTTTCAACTGCGATGATACCGATATAAACGTAATGCGCGATAGGATATTGATTGCAAAGTGTAAGAATATTGCATGTGCGGTGATAAGTGTAGATATTTACTTAGTGTGTAAAATTGGGTTCAATACAAAGGATGAAAAACCATTAGACTTTTTAGCAGTTTATGTTTGTGGTGTAACAAGGAACTTCACAAATCGCAAATCCATCCAATCAACATATTTTAAACAAACTTTAATAATTAAAGACCTGTAAACCTGTTTTACTAATTGTTAATTAAACATTTCAGTAGAGAGTAAATATAATTTGAATATGCACATGCTATTAACACTGTCAACTCAGATTACTTTGACGTACTTGTTGCCCAAATATAATTAAGCTACGATAAAGAAAAAATGATGTAATCTAGCAAAACTAAAAAAAAGGTGTGATAATTCTATCCTTAACATAAATTTATATAATAAAAGTTAAATCATTGTGTAGCATTAAAACAAACTGTCAAAAATTATTTCAATAAAGTTTTGGGTTGAACCTATTCTAAATAAACCATGTATGAAAAGTTTGATAATTACTTGTTTAACTGTAATATTGCGTGGGCTATTACTAGCTATACAAAACAAAAGAAATTTAACAAAGAACAAAAACATGCGTGCAGAGCAGTATTTAAACAAACATAAATGTTCCTTGCGAACCAATTTGTTACATTATGAAATCTTGAGAACAAATTAAAACAAATAATATTGTTCATTGATCTTAATCCTGACTTTAAATGTTTTTATTAAACTAAGTTCTATCAAATCTAAGTAGATTTTATAAATTAAATTCAGATGATGAGTATAAAAATTCATCTAGTGATTATGTTAATAATATCATATTACTTTGATTTTGTTTATTTGAGGTTTATTTATATACTTCTCAAAAATTTTAGAAGTTGTATTTTCACAATTTAACATTCTTAATTATTAGTTATTTTCTATGTAAGTTTTAATGATATCGTGGCTTTTATAGAACCTGCTAAAAGTTATGAACTGCTGCAAACTTCTTTAGCATTTATAAATTTGCCATATCTTATGACGTCAAAAAATTTCATTTGAGTAATTAAAAAATTTATATTGCATATTATAACCACGCCACATTGAAAGATAGCAAAAAATGGGTGATCTGAAAGTATTGGAGAAAAATTAACATCTAATAGAGCAATTTAACAAAATTATGGAGGAATTATAAATTTATAAATCAACGATCGGTTATAAGGTTCGCAAAATCCGTAAAATTTTTATTTCCCGGATTTGGGGTGTGTAACTATTTCAAGGAGTTTCCGGGCCAATCCCGGCATGATTTTATGCTTTAACTAAAAGAAAAGTTGTAACTTAATTATGTAAATTGCATTAAAATGAATAAAACTTGAAAATTTTTTTATTTTTATAGTCTTTCGAAAATTTAATTACAGAAAGCTCAATCTATCTAAACTATTATCAGTGAAGCGACTTCTTGTTTTATTGCAAAATAGTCTTGTGAAGAAAAATGCCGTTTCTAACTCTATGCTTGTTGGTTTATTCGTCATTAAAGACTATCAACCGAAGTACAACTGATAACAATTTAAAATGCAAGTCACATGTTGTGCCAAAATCAAATGCAAGTGACATGGTGGCATGAAGTTAATAATTAATCTTTCAGTTAACACTGTTCCCTGAAATTATAAATAATGCTATAGCCTATTTTTTTCATATGTTTTAGCATGTTTTTTTTATACTTCAGAAATACCTAAGTTAAAACCAATTTAAAACAATGACATTTCTTCTAAAAATTTTGAAGTAAAAGCTTTGTTGAATCTTGACAAAGAATTTCAATTTTTTATGAAATTTGACATGCTCTCCTTATTGTCGAATCAAAGAAAAAATATAAATTTATTAAATATTTATAGTTTTTTATTAAGTTGAATTTTTAATGTTCAATAAACTAAAATAAATACATTCTATTAATACATAGACACAATATAAATCAACACAAATTAATTTTTAATTTTTTACCATAATTGTTAATATCATTTTTATTGTTATCATTATATTTATTATTATTATAATTTAGTTTTAATAATTAAAACAAGTTCCTTAGTTTTTACTAACAAAAAGCGACAGTAATGGCCACAATTTTATTAATCTTACTTTAAACTTACAAATCAATAATAGAAACATTGTATTGCATTGGTACTAAATTTTATAGCTTTGTTGTGACTTTTGTTTTATTTGACGAAATTTAAACACAAGTATTTGCCGGTAAAGGAAGGTATTAGTCGTAATTTTAGTTAGGTAGGCATACTAAGTCATCAAAGCAAATGCTAATGATTAAATCTATTACTACTAAAACAAAAAAATAAAAACCAGTGTTGTTAGTTTTTGGAATTAGCCAATTGGTGAACATAGATAAGAGCAAAAAGAAGGAAGAAAATCAACAAATTTAATACCTCAGTTTATAGATTTTTTTAGATGAATAAAAAACAAATATTGCATCAAATAAAAAAACGTTGTTAGTGAGGTCAGCTTTAAATAAAAATAAAAGTTTTAAGTGGAGTAGAACAAAAATTATATAGGACACTTTTTATTTGTAATCTATATAAATGATTTTTATTTGTAATCTATATAAATGATTTTTATTTGTAATCTATATAAATGATTTAAAACTTGAGATAACTAATCATGGCAAACAATATGCAGACGATACAAAAAATATTTTAGCGATTATTACAGTCAGAGGCAGTCGAACGATACAAATAAAATAAGGTAAGATAATTAAATTAGGCAAAAAGACTACTCAGTTTGTTTTTTTTATATGAGTTTTTCTCGACTTTGATGAACAAAGTCTAAAATAACTCATATAAACAAAAAAACTCATATAAACACTTTTACTCTTAGTATTTAATGAGCTATGTATTTATTATGATTAAGGAAAATATTCCAATTATGCAAGAAACTATGGAAAAGAGAGTACTTGGTGTTTTAGCATCAAAAACTATCAGTCGGAACAATCACATTAAAACAATTTTAGCAAGTAGTAGTAAAAACTTGACTAAATAAAAACTCAATTTGCTAATAAAAGTTGTAAGATAAAAACTTAATGAAGTTATTTCACACATTATCTGTGTGCTCGCACTTGAAGCTTGGAGCACGTGTATTATCAAAAGAACATTGATAAATTTAAAAATATACAACATAGAAATACAAAAATAACTAGTTTAAAAAGTGTTTGCTATGAAGACAGACCGGAAAGATTTAGGTTGACTACTTTAAAAACAAGAAGTGTAAGAGATGATAAGATTTAATATTATAAAATTAAAAAAAAAATCGAAAAGGCCCAACGGTATCATCTTCCTAAAATAACTTAGCGTGCAATAACAGCAACAAAAAAACAAAACAAAAAAACACACAAAAAAAAATTGGCTATGATGTTTTCTATATAATTAATTTTAACTTCATTTTTTTATCATGTGATAATTAATGTGATAATACCGTAACTGGATAGCTAAAATATTGTTATTCAGAAGTTGCAATTATTAAATTAAGTGCCAAAATATATTTATTTTTCCTACTTTTTTAATTTAATTTTTAATAAATAATTAAAGTTGTTTCTTTTTGTTTTTAGTTTTTCTTTTTATTTCCTTTTTAGCCCTATAAGTTATTTAAGTTTTACTTCAAATTCATGAATTTTTATAGCAGACGTAATAGGAAAATAGCTGGTTGTTGCATCTTTTTAAAAATTTTTTTAAAAAACTTTTATTTATTTTAAAAGAATTTTTAATTTAAATATCATTATCATACCATTTCATATTTTAAAAAGGCTATTTTTCTTTCGGTTTCTTGTTCAATTAACATAATTTTAGTTTCAAGATCAGCCACTTTTGTTATTGCTATCGGTAGATCATCTTGTGTAGAAGAACTCGCATGAGTGTCTTGTTCTTTTCTCATTCCCTGCTTAATATAACATATACTTTAACTATATTATTAAAAAAGATGATAAAAAAATAATATATAAAACTTAAATTTTTTAAAGATTACATCATTTGTAAACATTTTTTTTTTTTTTTTGTAAGTATTTAAGAAAACGAATATTAATTATAGAATACATGAAAAGACTTCAAAATAAAGTGTTAAACAACAAATAAAGATAGAGAAAAAAAAACAGGAAACTCGTTAACCAGCTCGATTAAACGAAACTACTTTATTTAAAAAAATGATATAATATAAAAATTATGATATAAATGATATAATATTCTTTTATATTTATAAATAACATTGAAAGTTTTTATTTTGTTTGCAAATTTATGCATCAGCTGTTAAATATATACTTTCTAGCCTACGCCAAAAATGCATTGTTTAAAATATTTCTGGGTTCATTAAGGCTAATAAGTTGCTACTTAAGAAAAATGTTACTGTTTTTTTAACATTTTTTTATTGTTTAGAAGTGATTGCGCCATTGCGATAATTTATTACTATTTTATAAATTTTGGGAAACTATGTCATTTTTGGCACTTTGGCGGGAGGTCTAATAGATTAAAAATTTTAAAACTGGTTTCTAATGCCTTAACTTGGTTTTTAATGCTTATATTAGTTTATATTTCTTGCATCCTGCGGTTTTTTGCAGTTTAGATAAATAACACTTTCCTTTAAATATATAAATATTTTTGAGTGGATACTTTTACGGGGGCATAGACACAGTATGAGTTAGCTAACTTTTATTCATGGAGATCACTACATATATTTATATGTTTCTGCTTATTTCAAATTGCAAAATTTTGTGATGATTGGTGCCTTGCAACAACAAACCCATATATCCCCCTCCCTCATCACTGTCCTTAACATGAGAGCAACAAATTTACAAAATATTATTTTTACTTTTATTTACTAAATATATATAAAATTAAAACTAAAACCAAAACCCTTAGATTGTATTAAAAATCATTAAAATTTTAAACTAAATTTAAATTCATTGACCTATTGAATATTTTATACCATAATCTCTAAGTGTTTGGGTTTTATAAATATATAAGATGTTGTCTTGTAAAACTAAGGGCCACCTACATCATAGACTGAATATAACTAATATCATTAGCAAAAAGTTTAAGTTTGACATCAAGCTGTTTATTAATGTGGCTCGCATCATTCATCCAAGAACACTCCCCTGCTCCCCTGTGGAACACCGTTTGTTACAGATATAGCATAGGAAGTAACATTGTTTAAATTTACCACCTGTGATCTCATGTGCCGAAAATTAGTTAGCCAATTCAAAAGATTGCCAACTATTCCGTAAGCAGGTAATTTCATTAGTAACTTAGAATGTAAAACTGAATCGAAAGCTTTCTTAAAATCAAAAAAAAAAATATCTGTTGAAATACGGCGCTGAAGATTTAAAGTCTAATCATGAAGACTTTCTCGAATATTAGTACAGGTACTACGTTTTGGAAAAAAATCATGCTGCTCTTTTGTGATTAGGTTATTGAGTAAGAGATAATTATTCAGTTTGTTATTAATGCTAGCTATTTTCCAGTCTAGCGGTACAGTACCATCTGTAAATGAGGTATCAAATAAATGGCTTAAAGGAATCGATAAACTATAGCCACAATTCTTTAGGAAAACATTGGGAATGCTATCTATACCAGTAGATGTGGTGGGTTTAAGTGCTCTGAGTGCTTTTTCGACTGTAGAAGGAGAGAGCTTAATAGATGACAGACAAGTTGAATGTACGTTTACTCGATGCGTAAACTTCGGTGATAAACCATAATCGTCTGTAAAAAACTTGCAAAAGTTATTAAAAGTATAAGATATTTCTTCTTTATCATGACAAAGGGTATTATCGAATCGACAAATGTCAGTGAGTTTACTACAGGTTTTGAGTTTTCCATTGACAAAATTAAAGAAACTGCCAAGGTTGTCTTTGCGTATCATCTTAAGTTCTTTTGCTGCATGATACTTTTAAATGGAATCAGAACATTGTGCGGCAATTTATTTATATGCTGCTTTGTCTTTAGGTTTACCTGTTACTTTTGATCTTTTCCATGCCATTGCTTTGTTGTTTATCAACCTTTTAACATAATAAAGATAGTGTATTTTATGTAATAATTTATGCTCTTCACAGACTCGCACTTTAGGTACATGTTGTGTAATAATGTTATTTAGTATAATAGAAAAAGTATGCTAACAAGCTGTTTGAAAGATAATACTCCTATTGAACGATTTCAGATATTTATTGATTACTTGGTAATCTGCATTTTTCCAACAGAAGAACTGTTGCACTGGAACTTCAGTTTTACTATAAAAGCAGCTCAAATTAGGAGTGAATATGATTACATTATGATCACTAGTATCAATAGGTGGTTCAATACAGAGATTACTGATAAATGAATAGGAAGAACTCAAAATAAGATCTAAGATGCTATTTTCTCGAGTTGATTGATCAACATGTTGAGTGAGATTATATCTGTTTAAAAAATGTAAAAAAGAGTTATGTATAACACTATCTGGACCATGATAGTAGTGTCAATCTGTATAAGGTAAGTTAAAATCTCGTAGTATGACCACATTTTTTTGGTCGAACATAATATAGAGAAACATATTACACTACTCTGCATATAGTCAATAGCTTCTTTACCGAAACCCCCACTGCGATAATAACCAATAACTCTGAACGACTGACCATTAAGGTTTAAATCGGCACATACAATTTCTAACTCATGAAACTCTGGTGGTATGTCAACTTTTGTAAATTGTATAAAACTGCGAAAAAATATTGCTATTCCACCACCTTTACTACTTCTGTCATAGCGAAGAACAGTGTAAAACTTAGGACATAATAGACTGTCCGGTAGATTTTTATTTAAGTAAGTTTCGATAACACATCAAATATCAAGACTGTGTAAATGGTCAAAGTGTTGAAAATCAGCAATTTTATTACCTAGACTGCGAATGTTAGTAAGTGTCCATTTCCCACAATAATTGTTTTTTTGATGGTTAAATAGTTTTTGGTTTTTTAAATTAATTAGTTGCCAGTTGTTGTTCTTTTCAATAAACTTGTTTGAGTATTTAAAGAGTAGATTTGTTGAAAATAGCAGCTGTTCTGGTTGACTTAATATGAATTGCTATCTTTTTATGAGTTTTACAACTCTTTCATTTCTAATTCCGTTATAGTATTGTAAATCTTTATTAGTTTCTTCGTTTAATTCAATTTAGCACGTTCTTCTCTTAAAGCTTTCATTTTAAGTGAAGAACGTGCTAAATTGAATTTTATATATTATATATATATATATATATATATATATATATATATATATATATATATATATATATATATATATATATATATATATATATATATATATATATATATATATATATATATATATATATATATATATATATATATATATATATATATATATATATATATAACCATTAGATGTACAGCCAAAAAAAGTTGCAAGTGCGGTAATAAGTGTAGTTGTATTTTACTGGGTATATAAAAATGCGCTACATAAAAAGGTTAAAAAAAAGCATTAGATTTAATAGCAGCTTATGTTAATGGTGTCACAAGAAATATCACAAATCGCAAATTTGCCATGTTTCTTATGACCCAAAAATAAACCAAAAATGATCTGTCATTACAAATTTAAAAAAAATGTATGATTATCTATAACATAGGAAAGGGTTAATAATTTTACCCTTTTTTTTTTGTGTGGGTATCATTAAAACAAAATTCTCACAAAATATCGCAATAATGTTTCAGACTGAACCTTTTCTAAAAAAACCATCTATGAAAAAATTGAATAACAGTTACTTGTTTCACTGTTAAATTGCGTAGGCTATTACTAGCTATACAAAACTAAAGAAATTTAACAATGAACAATAATATGCGTGCAGAATAGTATTTGAACAGACAGAAATGTTGCTTATTTGAGTTGCGAACCGCAACTCAAATAAGTTTAACATACTTGTTGCCCAAGTAAAATGAGGCAAAGATGAACCAAATATGATCTACTCTTACAAAGTTAAAAAAATCCTTAATAATAATCCTTAACATAGGAAAGAATTAAAAATTCTACCCATTTTTTTTAACATAGGAAAGAATTAATTCAATTCTTTTTCTGTGTGTGTAACTTTAAAGTAAAACACTCAAATAATATTTTAATAATGTTTCAGACTGAACCTTTTTTAAAAAATTCATCTATGAAAAAATGTGTTACATAATGAATTTTTCAGAATGAATCGAAACAAATACTATTGTTCATTGATCTTAATAAATCCGACTTTAAATATTATTTTTAACTTAATTCAATCGAATATAACTTAATTTTATAAATTAAATTCAGATGATCATAATACAAATTCATTATGTGATTATATTAATTATAAAATCTTATTTTAAAAAATTTACTTTTATAAAAATGTTATTATTATTATAAAAAATCTTATCTTATCTTTTTTATTATTAAAAATCTTATGATAAAAAATTTTTTTATTATTGATTAATCAAGGTTTGTTTATATTTTTCTAAAACATTTTAGCAGCTGTGTTTAATATTTTAAACATTTTAAATTTTCCTAATTATTAGTTATTTTCTATATAAAATTTAATGATATCGTGGCTTTTACTGAACTTGTTAAAATATAAGGAAAAAAGTTCTTAGTGAGGTCAGTTTAAAATGAAAAAAAGCATTAAGTGGAGTAGAACAAGAATCAGATATTTGGCCCCTTCTACTTTTTATCTATATAAATAATATAACACGTGAGATAACTAATAATGGGAAACAAATATGCAGACGACACAAAACATATTTCAGCAATTAATGCAATCGGAGGCAGTTGAACGTTACAGAAAGATAAGGTAAGGTAAATAAATTGAGAAAAAACGCTTCTCAACTTCAATTAACAAAGTCTATAACAATTCATATCAACAAAAGAAACCTTAACTCTTATTATTTAATGAACTTTACACTTAATATAATGAAGCAAAATTTTCCAGTTATGCAAGAAACTATGCGAAAGAGAGTTCTTGGTGTTATGGTATTATCTTAATTGGGAAAATCAAATCAAAGCAACTTTAGAAAGAAATATTAAAAACCTGGCAAGGTAAAATCTCTTTTTGTTGATATGATAAAAGTTTAATGGATTTATTACAGAAGTTATTTGTGTGTCCGCACTTGAAATTTATAAAACCTGTATTTTCTAAAGGATATTAATAAGCCTAAAAATATAATACGTAGGGATACACAAATAACTATTTTAAAGACTGTTTACTTATATCTTTGAAGACAGACAGATTCAAGTTGATTACTTTAAAAACAATAAATTTAAGAAATGATAAGATTTACTATTATAAATTAAAAAAATATGTATAAAGTTCAAACGAAATTATCCTCCTAAAATAATTAAGCGTGCAATAACAACAACAAAAATAATTGGCGCGTAGATGTCTTCATATAATTATTTTTAACTTAATTTTTTTATCATTTGGCTGTTAATCTAAAAATACCTTAATTTGATAGCTAAAAGATTGTTATTCAGAAGTTGTAATAATGAATTAATTGGCAAAATATATTTATTTTTCCTATTTTTTAATCTTCACTAGAAGCACAACTTTAAACACTAATCTTTTTGATTTATAAATATATTATATAGTTTTTTAATTTATACTTTTATATCATTATTACCCTATAAACATTAAAGTTTTATATTACAACGCTTAGCGCACATGTATGGATTATTATTGGTAGACGCAGTAGGTAAATATATAATTGTTTCATTTTTTTTTTTATCAATTTTTTTTTTAATTTTTCTATATTTTGAAACATATTATTATTATAATATAAAAATATTTTAAGTATCATTATCTTACCATGTCATATTCGAAAAAGGGCATTTTTGATTCCAATTCTTCCTTAAGTAACATAATATTAATTTCAAGTTCAGCCACTTTTGATATTGCCATTGAGAGATGGTTTTGTGTAGAAGAATTGGCATGAGTATCTTGATCTTTTCTCATTCCCTGCGTAATATAACTTATACCTTAACTATATTAATAAAAAATGCGATAAAAAATTTAAAACATAAAACAGGTCAATACAAATAGAACTTAAATGATTTTAAGGCTACATTATTTGTATACAAATTTTACAAAACAAATTTATTGATTTTAGATGTCAAAATGTAAATTTTTAAACACTCTACCGATTATATTTTCTAAAAAATAATATTTTTTTAAAACTTTTTTTTAAATTAATAATTAAGATTGGTTTAAAAAACGGCATAGCACAGAGTTGAGAACACGATATTAGATATGCTATTGCATGCCGTTGATCTTGTTAATCTTATTAAATGCACTCTGTTGATCTTTATGAAAACAACTTATTTAAAAATTGATGTTAATAGCACCAAAACCAATCACAAGTAATCGTTATTTGAAATTAAATTGAACATGTTAAATAATATCATTTAAGAAATCATGAAAACTAAAAATTATGTGCATAGAATCATGTTGTGTTTAATAGCAGACTAGAGGAATGCAGGGCAAAGCCATGAGATAAGATGGGCATGATATTAGATTTACTAATGTTCATTTTTTAACAGTACAACTTAAAATTACATTCTAGTTACTTATTTTTGAAGTACATACCATTTAAAACATATTGCTTAGTAAAAATTCTTTCTAGCAGACATCAATATCAAGTTTGAGCCATTTTCTCATCGTTGTAGGGTTACAAATTTTTCTTCTTTTTACAAAAACTATCGTGTTTGCTGTTCAAGTAAACTTGACAACTGTCAAAATATGCTTTGTCGAATAAATAATTCTCCTTTATTCTAATGTACTTCATTTCTTCTCTCAGGCGTTCACTGCTCGTGTGAGTCCATTCGGCGAATTTTATATGCCAAAGTTTATATATAATATTGGGCCTAGCCCGTAAGGGTTAGTGTTACGGTCATCGAGCACAACTATTTTCCTAATCGCAATTACTGTCACCGCGAAAGAGGATGTTTGTCTGTGGAAGATGCCTGCGCTAGCTTTTTAGTCATAAGTCAGTTCTAAATCCATGCATAGGAGTTTAATCCATCATGGTTTTCTGGAGTATGGCTGGGCTGGCTTGGTTTGGTTCAGAGACAAATCTTTTACGCTGGTTACTAACAATACAAGACTCTACTGAACGACAAAAACAGCACAGACTTATACATTACACCTATACACCCTTATGCACATACAGCCTATTTACATCGTTTGCATGTTTTTTGTTCTTTCATAGATAAACTATCTTTGTTTGAACTCATCCTTAATTAAATATTATTTTCTTTTAATAGATAATATGAGGTTGAAATGTTGATATAGATTTGTATGTTATCTATATGTGTTTATCATGTGTGAGTGAGTTTTTAATTTAAGGATTCATATGTATATATATATATATATATATATATATATATATATATATATATATATATATATATATATATATATATATATATATATATATATATATTCTTATAAACTAGCGGCTTTCGACATGTTTTTATGATGTATGTTTTTCCTTGTTATTTTGTTATGGTCATTCAATTCGGACCGTAGAGAAAATTTTTCTTTTCGGAAAGTTCGATTTAGATATGGAACAAAATTGTTTTGATTTGTCAATTTCGTTTTCCGTTTTTAAAACTAAATTAAAAAACTATATTCTTTCTACTGGCAATATATATAATTATTTTTGAAATGTAAAATTCTTTTTTTCACTCTTGATAATTTGTAAAATTATTTTCAGTTTTTGTTTCTTCTACATTGTTAATAGTTATTTGATCAATTGTATTTTTATTTTATTATATATACACGTATGATATATTTTATATGGTTCTGGCGACAAGATCATTTGGATCTTCTTTCAGATACCAAGTTTATATATTGTTATATTGTTATATTACGATCAATAATTGTAAACTAAAAAAAAAAAAAAAAAAAAAAAAAAAAAAAAAAATATGGTCTTAAAATTATTTTTAATTCGGACCGTAGAGGAAATATTACTTTTCGGAAATTTTGATTTAGATACAGTCATTACGGGTAACTTTGAACGGTTTGCGCTAGGTTTATCTCTACAAAAATTGTTTTACTAACTAGATAGCAAATATTTTTACATAAAAGGTGTTCTGATGATCTCTTTATTCTAGTTTGTTATCATTTTTTTAAATTTGCTAGATATTTGTAAAAAAACAATGTTCAAGTAGGCGTTCAAAGTTACCCTCGCATTTCGGGTAACTTTGAACACTATTAAACTGAACGTCAATTTTAATCTTTTAAATCTAAAAAGTTGTTTAAATATCTTTGTATTAGTTTAAATTAATTTTTTAAAAAATCTAGTTAAACTATTTCGAGAATAAACAAACAAGTTTTTCAATAAAATATTTCGAGAATAAACAAACAAGTTTTTCAATAAAATATTTCGAGAATAAACAAACAAGTTTTTCAATAAAATATTTCGAGTATAAACAAACAAGTTTTTCAATAAAATATTTCGAAAATAAACAAACAAGTTTTTCAATAAAATATTCACAAAATAATTTTTAAGGTTATAAAAGAAAAAATAATTAGGACATTATTTTTATATAATTCTCCACAAATAAACACCATTGACTATAAAACTAAATATTATAGTGTTTCAATCTTTTAGTCTTGAGTTACAACTAACTCTTTTAAAAAATAATCATGATCAAAAAAAAAACAAGTACATAGTGATTGTTTATTTGCTCCAATGAAAAAACTGCATCATTTTGAGATACAGGTAAAACTTGTTCATTGTCTTCAATAACTTGATTAACATTTACGATGCTTGAACTTTGTAAAATATTAAGTTTTTTGTTTATTTTTATAACCATATTATTTGATCCAAGTGGTCTTCCTCTTTTCTTTGCTCGAATATTATCTTGACATTTTTTTTATTGTCTCTTTCCTTATAGCATGCTTCTACCTCAGTGGCTGATACACTTTTCCCTGCTGTTATTGGTAACTTAAATATTTTGCTTACTTCATAATTAAAATGAATATCATCAACATAGTTCCTAAACGATTCTCCAATATTGAGTTGAATATCTATATTTGTAAAACTGGGTAATTTGGAGAGAACATGTTCTGGTACATAAGGATATATGCCAGTAGCCTTAAATCCTGCTTGGAGATTATGTTCTAGATTTTCTTTACCAACATTAAGAGTAGATTTAATGAGCTGCGTTAACAATTTTTTTGGCAGGTTATTAACCTTTTTTCCTCTAGATGTTTTACGCCATTGATTAAGAACTGACCTCCAATTAGCTTTTAAACTCGAGAAATATCCAACATCTAAAGGTTGTAAAAGGTGTGTGGAACTGGGTACCAAACATTTAAGTGTTATATTATGCTTTTCACATATATTTAAGGCTTTTAAAGATATATGAGCACTTAAATTATTGCAAATCAGAATTTTTCAACCTTCCTTATTTATAATATTTGAAACAAAGTGATTTAACAGCCACTCTTCAAATATTTGAATTTCCACCCAGCCACTGCAAGAAGTTGCTATTCTTGATTCTTCTGGTGCATTGAAAAGCTAGTCAGACCAACTGCGTTTTCCTTTAAAAATGAAAAATGGTGGAATTAGTTTCCCTGAGGCATTTCCACAAAAAACAACAGTGTAACAAGTTTTTGTTGTGTTTCTTATAAGTTCTGGATGGCGAGAGGATCGACAAAAAATAAGTTTTTTTTTCCAGGGTCATCATGAAACCAAGTTTCATTCATATTGTAAATGTTATCTGGCGTTACTCCATTTAATTCCTTCTCTAGATTTTGAAAAAATAATTATATTTGACAGTAATTAATCTGTGCACGTTTCCTTGAAATACAATGAGACACTTTTTCTTTTAACGATGGATGCCTGTCAAGATAAAGTTTACACCACTCCCAACCAGGTCGGTTATCTTTATACTGTTGTATATTATTTCCACTATCATCCAGATAGATTTTGACAATACTTTTAAAATCATTAATTCCAATTGGTATACCTTTGTCACTTAAATAAAGTAAGTGATTTTCAAAACAAAGTTCCTCATCAATGCTAAGGGCAATAGGGCGCCCTATTGATTTACAGTGTTTACTTTTTAGCTTATAAAATAATGTTGCTTTAGGTACTTTATAAATTTTAGAAGCTTCACCAATCGACATTTTTTCTAATTTAATTTTGGCTAAAGCCTCTTGAAGTGTAGAATTGGTGTAATTAGATTTAGTGCCATATTTTCTTGTGCCAGGATTATTTGTTGAACATTTTCTTGGCATTTTATGAATGCTAAAAATATAAAGATGATATATATTATTAATGAAAATTATTTAATTAATCGCATATTTGCTATTAATAAAATATATTATTACATCTATCAAGACAGCCATAAATATAAAAAAAATAATAAATTAGTAATAGATATTATAATTTTTGATATTTATAATATCATATATCATTATATAATAAAAATACTATAATAAAAAGATGCCTATTATTTATTATGTATTATTGCAATGTTACTCAGACAGCAAAAAAAGAATTTTTGGAAAATATTGATTGTCTAAAGTTACCCTGAATTTGGTTATATTTTAGCTAAGTGGAAATAAATATCCTTTTTGTAGCATGTTACGTCCTATTATTTTGTTAAGTCCTATTATTTTGAGTTTGTATTAAAGTTCGAAAAATAATTCAATAAAATACTTAAAAATCTATTCAGATAATTACAATATAATACCAAATATTCTAAATTGAAAACACACGATGTTATCACCACATTCGACTGTGTAACTGGAAATGGAGGAAAACATTATTTTTGAGAAATAAAATTTAATTTTCTTTGGTCAAACTTTTGTAAAAAAAGATAATTCATCATATTATTCTTTGTTAAAGCAACAGGCAAAGAAAATACCAAAGAAAAAAAAATTTAAAAACATTTACACGTTTAGTTCAATGTTACCCGCAAATTCAAAGTTACCGTATGGTCTCAAAGTTTCTTTTAGTTCGGACCGTAGAGAAGACTTCACTTTTAAATTGTTTTATATCATATCATCAAAAAAATATTGGTGCTTCACAAATTGGGGTTGGTTGGGTTTTGGCTATTTGTAGTGAGTCTTTTTACTGCAGTACGGAATAGGCTAAAGTCGCGGGGTAGAGCATAAGTGGCGATGACGTTTGTCTGACGGAATAAAGTAGTTATAAATGCTGATCCTCATTGAAACGCCAGTAATAATAGACGCGACTCTGAAGAGATGTTTATTACTCAATCACTACACAAATTATGTTTACACATTAGCATTAATGGTTTTTTTCCATTATTATATGCCTTTCATTGTTGTTATCATATTTTTTATTTTGTGATCGTTTTTTTTTTAATTTATTTTTTTATTGTTATTATTGTTGTGGGTGTATAGCCTGTCTTATTTATTTTTAAATATTCCTCTATTAATCTTTATTTTTGTCTTGACAACTGTCAAAATATGCTTTGTCTGATAAATAACTCTCCTTTATTCTAATGTACTTCATTTCTTCCCTCAGGCGTTCACTGCTCGTGTGTGACCATTCGGCGAATTTTATATGCCTAAGTTTTAAATAATAGCAGATTAAAGGAATGCATGGCAAAGCCATGAGATAATATGGGTAGAATATTAGATTTACTAATGTTCATTTTTTAACAGTACAACTTAAAGTTACATTCTAGTTACTTATTTTCGAAGTACATACCATTTAAAACATATTGCTTAGTAAAAATTCCTTCTAGCAGACATCAATATCAAGTTTGAGCCATTTTCTCATCGTTGTAGGGTTACAAATTTTTCTTCTTTTTAGAAAAACTATCGTGTTTGCTGTTCAAATAAACTTTCATCGCTAGTTCCGTCACCATAAGCTCATTCTTACTTAATTCTTGCTTTAGAATAACTGGATCTTTTCACTTTGTCTGTCCCTACATGCTCACATCATCAGATGCTTTGCAAATATCTACTATCTTTACGCCGTTAAATATTTCTGTACTTTTAGAGAAGTATTTTCCCTTATTTGTACGGAAAGTACCTATTTAACAAAATTGAACGGAAATTTTCTTTCTTTTAAAACAAATTTTGAAACACGGAAACTTCCCTTGGAAAAATGTTTATTATGAAAGCCAAAGTAAAAATTTTTACATTAAAAAGCAAATTTAGATTTTTTAACTAGCGTGTTTTTTAAATATAACCAATACTAGTGTATGTGTATATGTATTACAATTACAATTAAAGTTACACGGTACAGATAATATACAGCCGTAAGTTCATCATTAGCGAGCAAACTAGTTCGTATAGCTGCGATAATACAGCCACGGAAAATGATGCATTGTGGTAACTATGTGAGTTGCTGGTCTAGTACTTTTTTGAAAATGTCAATAGTAGAGGCGTTAAAATCATCCGGCAGAGCATTCCAAGTATTTGTATCCCAGTTGATAAAAAAGTCGAACGAGGCAGTTGCTATTAATTTTACGATGAGTGTTTACGATGACCACGGATAGGAGGAATGTATATTGGGTCAATATGCCAGTTGATTAATTCAGTTTTATTTTAAAATTTGAATTTTTGGATATGGTCACCAAGTTTCCTTTTGTTACTTAGTGAAGTTATTCCAAGCATATCACATCTTGTCTTGTAATCAAGGTGCTTTAATTTATGAGGTATTTTTGTGACACGATGTTGTATTTGTTCAATTTCAGTAATGCCTTTTTAAAGGTAAGGGCACCAGGTGGTGATAGCATAAGCTAGATATGGACGTACGTATGTTGTATAGAGATTTTTCCTAACTTTTACATCTTTGCTAACAAAGATGTGCTTCAACATACCTAAGATTTTGTTAGCTTCAGCAGCAGCGGTGAACAATTTTGTACTTTAGATCAACAGATAGTTGAACACCAAGGTCTTTTTTCAATGTTGTTGTTTTTAGCTGGATTCTTTATATATTTGTATATATATATATATATATATATATATATATATATATATATATATATATATATATATATATATATATATATATATATATATATATATATATATATATATATATATATATATATATATATATATATATATATATATATATATATATATATAGAGAGAGAGAGAGAGAGAGAGAGAGAGATGCAATAGCATACCATTAAGATGCAATAGTATACCGTTATGGTGACGTTAAATTATTTGTTTGTCGGAATATCAACCCCGCAACCGCACAGTGGGCCAGAATTCACTTTTACTGGACAAAAATAATAGCTAATTTAATATAGGGCTATAATCACTAAAATTAGCACGAGTACTAATATGATGTCTGCCCTTTTTATGAAGGTACTTTGTTGCTATGGATACCTTTATTTTGCTTAGCAACAACCTATTTTTGGGATTTCCAGATATTTCACGAGTGCTATTTTTACTAAAATTAGCATGGGCACTAATATGATGTCTGCACTTTTTATGAAGGTGGTTTTTTTTATTTTGTTGCTATGGATGCCTTTATTTTGCTTAGCAACAACCTATTTTTGGTATTTGCTGATATTTTACGAGTGCTATATTCACTAAATTTTTTATGAAGGTGCTATTTTTTTATTTTTTGTTATGGATAATTATATTGCTTAGTTACAATGGGGTAAACAAAATATCGTTATAACATCGTTAATTTGTAGCAATAAAAATTTAGTAAACAGATAAGCAGAAAAAATAAAAATAGAAACACAATTCAAGTAACGTTGCAGTAAAAATGTAATAATATAATATATTTACACAAAGTCTTTAAGTGGTACTTCTTTTAGTAGCTCTAGCACTCCATCTGGAAAATCTTTCTTCTTTGGATGATGTGGTGTTCTCAAATTACTAATAATTGGATCAGATGAACACATCAATCTCCTTAACAAGTCTTCATTTGTTTTAGAACGGGAGGACTTTCTTGAAAAAGACTCCCAGAACTTCTTGAAGTCCTTGTTACATGCTTCTTGTGCCTCTTCTTTGAGCATGCCAATTGGCAAAGCCATTCGATCCACAACTTGCCAATTATGAATAAGAATTCGGTGCAGGCTCTGTGGCATTTGATACCATGGATACTGGTTTACATATCGTTCAGCTGTTTGCATGCAGAAGTCTCTCAATCGAGAAGAATCAATAACATATTGTGACAATAAAGTGCACAAAATAACATGCAACATCTTAATGATGATGACATCTAGTTGGAGAATTTCAGTAGTTTTCTCTGCATTTTGAAAAAATTGAATTTTTTTTTTCTGATGGTTCTCGTATTGTTCCATTTCTGTATTGTTAATTTTTAGCTTATTATGAGAAGGCATTCCATAGTTCTGATCCATGCATGGAGAGTTGAAAGCCCATAATTGAGTCCAGTTTTAGTAATTGGGAGATTTTTTGAAGTATTTAAGTCATTCATTTTTTTTGGATTGCAACCACAAACTGAGCAGCATTGCAATGATTTTGTTGCTGTGGATAGTGCTGTGGCAACTTTTCTATCAACCATTGTAATTTCAATTTTGTGAGAACTGTTAATTTTTCATACTTTGTAGTAAATAATTTTTCTATTGAGTCGTAAAGGAATTGTTCTTCTTCTTTTAATCTGATGTTTCTTTTTTATAGGAGAATCTTATTGGTCTGCAAAATAAAGTGGATGATGGATGAGGGTTGGACCAAATAACCTTCTTTTCGCCATTACAATATTCAAATAACTGGAAGCCACAAAGCAAGCGAGGAATAAACTGGCTTCATTTGTAATATTTCTGTTTTCTTCTGTTGTTATTTGAGTATAAAGGCTTTGCCATCAAAATCAATTTTGGACCTTAGGGTCATTTGTTGAAGATCTTCTAAGGAGTTAATAACTTCTGCTTGACATTCTATTAAACGTAGTGCTGTATAATTGACCAATGCTTGCATGTTGACCTCTACAGAATAGTCAGTGACAGTCCATAGGTTATTCTTTGGAAGACAAAGTACTTATGCTTCCCGTACATTATTATAAGCTGGATATAAATTACAGCCTTTTCTTACAGCATTGTTCCTTAGGCGCTGATAATCAGACTTACTCAGATTATTATCTAAGATGAGTGCTAAAGCTTCATTGGGAGTATTTTGAACATGTTCATCAGTTTGAGTTTTTGATAAATTTCTAACTACCTTAGCATGCTTTCTCCTTCCTTGTTTCCAAAGTTTGCAACTGCTAGCAAACAACAGCTAGTTTGATGAACTTGCCAATGATTCAAGTTTTGACAATTTCCTCTTTTTAGATTTATCAGATGATTCTTCAAATAATTTACAAGGCCTGCCAAGATATAATTTAGGTGTAGTTTCTGTATTGCATAAAGAAAAGGTTTGTTGGGGGCTAATAAAGCCAGGCTAAATTTTTGTCCAAAAAAATATCTTGTAACGTCCACTTGCAGCCCATCGCTTTTTGTATTTAAAAGTAAATTTTGAAAATTGAACCTTACATTTAGTATTGCCAAGTTGTTCACTAATAAAATTAAATCTACCAGCTTATCTTTCTTCTTTGATAATGATAATTTGTTTTCTCTTATAAATAAATGGACTTGATTTCTATTAATGTTTGACATAATAAAAATAGTCTAAAGTTAAAAATAAAACACTTTATCAATAGGTTTTCATTTATTTTATGTAGAAAAATTTTCTTTTAATTATTTTAATATTAACTATAATTGAATATTCTTAATTTCATGGTAAATTATTTTAACGCACAAAAATTATGACCATATAAAAGTTATAACCCCCTCAAATTGAGGGGGATTCAAACTTTACATGGTCATAATTTTTGAACGCTGAAATATTTAACAATAAAATTTAAAATTTAGGAATAAATATAAGTCTTGTTAAGAATAGTGCAAAAAATATTGCATCAACTTGTTGCTCTCACTTTTGGGGCAGGTACGTCTCAAATTTTGGGGCTTTTTTGTTCCCAGGCTCCAATCATCGCAATTTTTTGCAAATCATCCTTATTTGATATAATTATAAACATATAAACGTTTGGAGTTTGCTCCATGTTTGGAAGTTATTTGGATCTCAAACACCAAAAAATGCTGGATCCGCCCCTGGATATTTAGCAAATATTAGCAGCTAAATTAAACATATTTTCATAATATGGATATAAAAGCTTCAAAATATGTATATAAAATAACAGGATACAACAAGATCTTCTATTTTTTGTATTTTTTAAACCAAAAAATACACTTCAAATATTCTTTTAATAAAGTATTTAAAATTATTATAACTTATTTGTTTTCTTATTTAACCTATATCAATCTAACAACTCTTAAAATCCAGAAAACAGACAGTTCAACAATAAAATAATTTTCAATGCGCAATATTTAATACAGTGTTACATTATTACCATCGATTTTGTAAACAACATTTTTTGCTTTATAATTTTTTTTTTCTAATTTACGTTTGCATATACTTTAACCACATTATTAGTCTATTCATTACAATTTTAGCTGTATATAAAAGGTTTTAAATTGTTTCATAATATTTATAAAAACGTTTAAAACCATTACGATATCAAAATTCTGACTTTGATTTTTATACTTTTTTCCAGTCAGTGGCCCACTGTGAATCATTGGCATTTTTTAGAAATTCTTTTCTTTCTGTGCAGATTTAGTCGGAATATTAATCCTAATATCCCTTTCTGAAAAAATTTTCCGTAACGGTACGCTATTCATATACATGTGACATTAAAATGGAAACACTTTTGAAACTTGATTACTTTTTAATTAAACAATGTTCAACGATATTGTTTATATAATTTAATCACATATTTAACATTATTAGCAGAAAAGTCTATTATTGTAAGCAAGGCATTTTGAAAAAAAAAATCCAAAAAATATTAAAGGACGTATTTCATTATTGGTACAACATGGATATTCGTATAGAATGATTAAGAAATTATTAGAAAAGGAATCAGTCAAAGTTTCAATAAGAGTTAAAAATAAGGTGGTGAGAATTAGAAGAAAAAATGATTTAAATGGCAAAAAAAGGTGTACATTGACTTTGACTATGAAAGCTAAATTTATGTCAAATTTTTAGATGAAAAACTTCTTGATAAAAAGAAAGCCACCAAATATTTCTGAGTTATCTACAAAGTTTAAGATATTAAAAAAGTCGGTTAAATTTTACATTGATTAAATATTTCATTTGGAACAAGTTTCAAAAGGGTGTGTACATGTATTATCACCAGCAATCAAGAGATGGTTTACAAGAAAAAAAAAACTTTACTGATTTAGTAGTAGAAACTGGACAAAAATCATTACAACTAACAAAAAAACTATTTTACCTTACTGACTGTGATCAAAAATCCAAACATATTTAAATAAATAAATATCAAAAAGCACCAAGAGTACCCTATTATCAAAAGAAAAATTTTCTAAAATCTATCATGGTATTGGTTACAGGGTTTATTCAATAATACAAAAGATATTTGGAGGAACATCCTTCAAGAACTTATATATTAAGCATTAATGTCTAGGTCTTTCTTTAAATTGTAAACTTATCCACAGTGGACCAGAGAGACCACCAGGTTTTATGTTGTGTCAATTAAACGAAACTTTTTTTATTTATTAGTATTTATTTTATAATAATAGAAAAAGTTGTTTTTAAAATCTAAACCAAGTGCTAAGGGTCCCAAATGAAGCATAAGGGAAGATTGAGGGGCCCAAACCCATATATTACATCTTGGATATATTACGTTCATAAAATGTTTCATAATAGATTTCTTTGAACTATTTTCTACAGTGTATCTTTGATACCAATAGTCAAGGCTTCCAAGTGTTCGCAGTTTACCACAAACTTCACATGAGTCTCCTTCACACCAAAGACAAGCTTTTTTACCTGCATGGCTTGATATTCCAAAACTGCATAGCACATTTCAAATCAAAAGCTGCTGAAAACTTAATATCTTGTAAATTGAGTTTCTCTAAAATTATTCTTAAGTTGAAGTTAGATTCTTGCATATCTTCAACTATGGAGAGGATTTGACATCGTTGTACACCACTATTTAAGTATAAATTTGAAGTAGTATTTTCATTAACATCGAAAACATTTACAATGACGTTTTATTAAGGGAAAGTTCTAACACTATTTGAAGTTCTTTAATCATTTGAAAAGATATTTGTATACCTGACCTAGGTATAAATGAACAAAATTTAAATATCTTATCATTTGATAAATATATACTCAACAGTATATACGTACCTTCTCTTTGCTTTGTTATCAGGACATCCAACTGTAATCATCAATGGATTTCCGCCAGAAAACAAAATAAATTGTTCCCTATTCTCAAAATCGTCAGTCCCCATTTTTTTTTTATTATATCAAATGCAACTTGCTCTGCTTGTAAATTTCCTAGACTTAACGCTTATAAGATCAGGTTCTCTACTGCAGATAAAGGAGAGCAGTTGTGTAAATACCCTTTTGCAATAGTTAAAAAACATATACTACATAATTTAGAAGACATACTTGAGTTTGATATATTAGGAACTTCTTCGGTTTGAATTGTTAAAGATGAAGCTGTTCTTGTCATCATATTCCATTCAATCTTGAATAAATTTTAAAAGCTTTTTAATAATTATGTATGTATAAATTTGTATATATATATATATATATATATATATATATTATATATATATATATATATATATATATATATATATATATATATATATATATATATATATATATATATATATATATATATACATATATCGATATATATATATATATATATATATATATATATATATACATTTATAAATATTTTGTATGTTACACATTATATTTATAAATATAATGTATGTTATAACATACATTATATTTATAAATATAATGTATGTCATATAATATATTTATAAATAAATATATTATATAACATACATTAAATGATAAGTCCCTATAACTGATATAAAAATAAATAAATAAATATATATATATATATATATATATATATATATATATATATATATATATATATATATATATATATATATATATATATATATATATATATATATATAAATATATCAGTTGATACTTTGTTCAATATTTATATACTTTGGCAATTTTTTCTCCCCATGAGCCTTGAGGAGGTTTTCCAGCCTTTAGTAGGTAGAGATTTCTCTGACATCCTGAACATATAACATTAGGATAGCTGCATACATTCAGAGATTATTCTGGATAAACAAACAACTTTATCAGTTCTTTTACCGTTGAATTTACACTAATTAAAAATTTAGACCTTGCTCCAAACATTTTCCAACAACAGCAGCACACAGCATTTTGTTCAAAAGCAATATTATCCATTTAAACAAGTAAAAAAAAAAAAATATGCTTTATATTTTTTATAATCTGCAATATGTATATATATATATATATATATATATATATATATATATATATATATATATATATATATATATATATATATATATATATATATATATATATAAATATATGCTTTTATAATATTTTTCATATATTATATTAAAAATTTTTAAAGAATTATAATATCCACATATAAATCAATAATTATGCCATCTTTTTTGCGACTATTTAAACTTCTTTATATAATCGCGCACCCTGGATTTTATTTGCTATACAAAGAGAATTGCATTTTTAATGTTGCTTAACTTGTTATTGTTAGTTAAGGTGTCTTTACAAACAAGAATTTATGTCTATTATTTACATCATTTCAAGAATATCAGCTTCTAAATATCTTCTTTATAATAATAAGACGAACATTTTTGAGCTATTAGAAATCGATGATAATAAAAACCAGTTCTTTCAAACGCCATAAATAGTTACTTTTATTCCGTTAAATTATTAAAGGCGTAAAAAGATATTTTTAAAAAGATGTTCGTTTTTTTACATTTTAATACATATATTTTTAACTTCAAATTTAAAATAGACCACTTGCTAGATACTTTCAGATCTATGTTTTAATATGATTTCAAATCAGTACAATGTTTTGGATCATAATCAATCATAAAAATGAGTGGGTCTAAAACTACCCTAACACCCTATTTTGCTCATTTGGGACCCTAAGCACTTGGTTTTGATTTTAAAAACAACTCTTTCTATTATTATTAAATGAATATAATTAAATAAAAAACGTTTTGTTTAATTGACACGTTATAAAACCTGGCGGTCTATCTAGTCCACTGTGTGTCTATGATAACAATGTTCATCAAATTGAACTTTTAAGAAAAAAAAAAATTGAGAATAAAAAAATATTGCTTCTTAAATATGTCTGCATTTCAATGTCATATAACTGTATATATATAAATTTAAATGTCTATTATAAAGTATATATATATAACTTTTTGTATTTACATTTGTTTATATTTAGATAAAAAAACACTCAAAGGTGTAAGAGTTGAAAAGTTAGTTATAGGTATTTTTAAGTTCATTATTTATATTTAGGACAAGAAGAAAATAAAAATAATTTTTTTCAAAATTATAAAACTGTTTTATACTTTTTAAATATATTATACTATAGTCTATCGAAAGATGTTCTGTGAACAAAAAGGGATTTAAGATAGTTAATGTACTTTAGTTTTTACCTTAAGCATGAACAAAAAAATGCCTATTTTTAAAAATTATAAAAAGTATTTCATTGATTTCATATTTATTTTTTTAATGATGACAATTGACCAGATAGGTAGATTTTAATTCATTTATAAATTATTAATTTTCTGCTTTATTATAGTCATACTTTATAATTTTTTTAGCTTGCTAAAGGTTAGACTTCAATATGTATCTTTATTAATAAATTTTAAATTTTTTTTATGTTTTTGTTATAGAACAGAAAAGAAGACTTGGGTTATATTGTTAAATATATGTTAGTAAATTTAGTAATTAAATATTGGAATTTGATTTTAAAGAAGTTGTAAAATTTTTTATTAATTTATTATTATAAAAAAATCTAATTTTAAATTTGGGAGTAATGGCATATAGCGCCAGCATCGGAATAAACAGGAAATTCGGTTATCCCCATTACAATGACAAAAAAACTGAGATTGGTAACTTTGCACTTTAAAACCTCTATTTGTATCATATTTCAATTTTTTGTAGGTGTTTATTGCTCAAAAGAGTTTTTAACTTTATCCGGAGTTATTTGTTGCTTGGCCTTAGTTAAACCACTCATATTGTGTAACAACTTTAAGGTAACCATTGCACATAATGAGTGTTTTTATAGTTTATTACTTAGTTAAATATTAAAATCTTTCCCTACTCAAAATCTTTTTGATTTTTTTTTGGTTTTATTTTAGATTTAGAGTTGACTCGAAATGAAAAAGACAGGAAAGAATGTATTTTTGTGTATTTGGATTGGTTTACTGATATTTATATTGATTATTTAAGCAATATATATTACTAAAAGATTTTTTAAGTATATCTTTATTGTAAATGTATATAGGAATATGTAATATAATTATATTATTATGTGCTTGTATATACTTTATCAAAATTGTTAAACTTTTTTGAAAGTGTTTATTACTTTACTAAAATATTGTTTATTCCTGTATTTGCTGTTGAAGTGAAATGTAAATCACTGAAAATTTAATATTTTCTATGTAAATCAAAGAAAATTTGTTTTCAGAAACTAATTTCAAAAACAAACAATAGATTTTATGTATATAATATTTGCTAGAAATAATTTGTTTAAATTTTCATATGAACGGAATATAAACCGTAACATAACTTTTATTTACGGAAACTATCCGGCAGCTAAGTTGCTGCAGCCTTTTCGTTATTTGAAGGGGAAAAGCTGTTTAATTTAAATGGAAGTATCCGTTTATTTACGGAAAAGTTCCGGCAGCTGCGACGACCAAACTTTACCCGTTGTGTAACGGAAAAAAGCTATTGTATTTTAACAAAAAAATTTCGTTTGTTAATGGAAACTTCCGTTTACGTGCAATAGGTTTTTCCGTAAAATAACTTGTAGTTTGGTCAACGAATCTTTCCGTAAAAAAAGTGCTTATTTTTTAACAGTGTATTTTTACCAACGCATACTATTTATAGTATTTTAAATTTTTCAGTCGCTTTCTTGCTCTTTAACAATATTTTTTGTTACTAGTTACTCCCAACTTAAAGAAGTCAACTTTGTTGGGAATTAACTAATAAAAAATTGCATTGCGTTAGTTTTATCACTGACATAAGTTTACCGCATAATGAATAAAACTTTCAGACATACTTTTTTATGACATACTGCTTGAAAAATTATTTCTGAAACTCTTAAGTTAAGACATATTTTTCCATATTTTTCTGATAATATATTAATACAAACATATTAACATATAAATGGTTATAAATTAAATAAGTTAACATTTAAAGTTTTTTTTTATGAACTTTATATTTCCTTGTGACTAGTTATTCATATAATGTTTATAATACTGTCCGTTGCATGCCACTAGCTTTCCTTATCATTCTAGACTAGAATATTTAGTTTACTTATTCAAAAATTATTCAAAATTTGTTATTTGAGGCGATCAACAAACCAACTCATGTTAATTTGACTGTATGATGCTATCCCATGCGACTTTAGTTGAAAAATGTTATTACAGCGTTTATTATATTATTAAAACTTTTATTACAGCGTTTCTGAATAGGTTTTTAAGGGCCGATTATTTTAAAGGCCGAGTATTTATAAGATCGAACATTGTTGCGCTCGAAAATAAGTTTTATATTTTTAGAAGTATTTCGGCTGTTTTTCTTTTAGCGTGTGGCTTAAAAACATTTGTTGTGTTCTGTTTTTAATTTCTTATTTAATCAAAAATCTAATTTCTAGTCTATAACATATTCTCTTTAACTAATTCTCTAGCAGACATTAGCTCAGCACAAGTACTTAAGTTAAAAAATTGATTGTAACACCATGCTAAGACCAATGAAGAGCTATAAGATTGTCAACATTCTTCAATTTTTAATGAAAGGCTGGTACCAAATGTACGTCATAAAAAAAATATCGCCTTCATTGCACTTTGCTAGAAGTTTTCCATCAAGCATAGTGCAATGAAGGAAGCTTTTGCAAATGAATGTATGGATATTGTCCGGGGTTTCTATAAAAGGCGTTAGCTTGGCACAACTAAAATAAGAATTTAGTTCAAAGGATCAAATTTAAATTTAATATAATTTTTCTCTTTGCATTTTTACCACATAAACAGAGTCCATCAGTTGTTTTTTTTAAAGTTTGTATACTTTTTGTGGTAATCGGCATATTTATTGTTAAGTTTACCATGTTTCTCTTATTTGTTTTGTTAAGTTAAAACAGGTAAGTTTAATTTGCTTCAACGGCAATAAAAATTATCAATACCAGTGCAATTACCGGTTTTTGCATTTAATCTGGTGGATTTTTGCACGAATCTGGTGGTTTTTTTCATTTAATCTGGCGTTTTTTTGCATTCAATCTAGCGGTTTTAAAATGTATAACAATTTTATAATGCATGTTAAGAATTGCTTAAATGATTAGTAATACAAAATATTCTACATATTCCAGTTGAAAATAAATTTAGATTTGTAACAAATAGTACAATTTAATAGCATTGAGTAATAATAATATTAATAATAATACTAACAACAATAACAATAATAATACCCGGTGAGAAATCGGCTAGCGAATAGATAGCTATAATCGTAGCGATAAAGACAGGAATTTGGCAAAATTATCAAACAAATATCGATAGCAAGAAGCTATCGATATTTGTAAAGATAAAAAAAGACATTTGGCTAAGAATAAGCCGGCTTAATAAGCTAAAGACCTACAAAATATTATATACAAAATATATACAGATTGCTACAAAATCGCAATGTTTGTAGTTCAATTATCCTCATAATAGATTCAACACTAAAAATCGAATTTTTAAAGATGTTTAAGACATTAGGAAATAATAAAATAGGAAAAAAAAGTCGCTAGAGAATCGCTATAAAGCTAGCTAGTCGCTCGCTAGTCAATAACTCATTTCTCACCGAGTAATAACAACACTAATTACAATAATAATAATAATAATAATATAAGCAATAATGTTTATAACGATAAAAATATAGTAATATTAACAACTATAGCGATAATGAAATACTATTGAAATATTTCAGTTTAAAAAAATAAATTTAATGAATGATAATAAGATTAGTAATATATCACAATAGAAAAGAAAAAAATTGATAGATGAATAGGTACTCCGCGTTAGGGGTTATAAATAATAAGTTGTAAAAAGATATAAGATTTATAAACAATATTTTTCTAAAAAATGGTTAAAAAGCATATTTAAATTTTGAGAATGATTTAAGAGATTTTGTTTGGGAAGGGAGATTGTTCCAGGTTCGTATGCTTTTATGTTATATGGATTCGTAGCCGTAATGAACAGTTTGGTATTTAGGTACCTATTTTCAAGTCAGGAGACATTTTTAATCCTGAAAATTATAGACCAATTTCAATTCCTCCTTGCTTTTTGGATTTCAACCAGAGTATTCAACTAACCATTTCATTATTAATATTGTTCACGATTTATTCAAAGCATTTGAAGAAAGAAAGTTTACTCTAGGAATTTTTAAGATCTTAGCAAAGCCTTGAATATAGTAGACCATAGAATTCTTATAAAAAAAACTCAAAAGTTATGGTATTAAAAGCACATATTTAGAATGGCTCAAAAGTTATCTAAACAATAGAAAATAATACATAGCCTACGAAGAAGGGAAAACTGATTACTTGACTATTACTTGCAGTATTCCCCAAAACTCAATTCTGGATCCACTTTAATATCTTATTTTTGTGAACAATTTCTATAAGTTTTCAAAAATTTTAAACTCAGTTTTATTTGCAGATGATACGAATTTATTTTATTCTAATGGAGGTGTCAGCCTTTTATATAATATAGTTTATATACTTTACGATAAAAAAAATTTTTTTATTAAATTTCTCATGTTACATTGACAACTTTAAAATAATTAGAGAGTCATCATTAAAGATCTTAGGAGTGATGCTTGACGAAAACCTGGCATGGAGAGAACGATTAAAATTAAAATTTCGAAAAATATTGGCATACTATACAAAGCTAAGCAAATCTTAAACCAAAACTGCTTAAAAATCTTATATTTGTCCCTTATGCATTGTTATATAAACTATGCAAATATTGCATGGTTTATACAACAAAGCATGGTAAATAGTGGGGTCCCCCATTATAAAATTTTATGATATATAATAAAGATTTTTCTGATTTGGTTTTAGATGTTGTATCTGTATTTACAGATGATACTTAGTTATACAGTTTTCTTTTTGATAGCTCACCATGCTATAACCTGCAATAAAGTATGGACATTATAGCAAACTGGAAAAAACTATAAAAACTAAGTTTTAATGTAAAAAAATGTAACGTTATACCCTTAGGACCAACAAATACAAAATTCAATTATATACTTGTTTATAAAAATCTCAATACTTACTTTAAAACAAAAAAGGAATTGTCTCCTAAAATATTTCAATCTTATTTTAATAAAATTAACCATAGGTACTCAACAAAGTTTTCAGAAAACAATTTTGTTGTTCCAAAACATAAATTAAAATTAACTTCCTATTCAATTAAATACCGCGGACCTTATCTGTGGAAGAAATTTCCAGATATTGTTAACAAAAAGCAGACTACATTAGAGCAATTTAAGGATGAATCAAAACGATTATTGTTGTTCATGGATCTCAATAAATCCGACTTTAAATGTTTATTTTAAAGTAAACACAATAAAAAAAAATAAAAAAAAACAGATTCAATTATATCAATGATGTATGATAATATGAATAAGATAAGAAAGAAAAAGGAAAAAAAGAAAAAAAAAAAAAAAAAATGAATAAGAAATCCAAGTGATGATGTCACAAGTGATGATGTCATAAGTGATGATGTTACATATTCATTTAGTGTTAATTATGAGATTTTATTTTTTCAATTTCTTTTATATTCAGGAATTTTTTTTTTTTTTATATTAACTTATTTCTTAAACATTTTAGCAACTGTTAAGCATCTTAACGCTTTTTAATTAATTCTGATTTTTTATTTTTTTTATTATATTAGTTATTTTCTATTTCATTTCTAATTGTTTCTTTTATATATATATTTGTATGTTACGGTTATGTAGAATTTTTAATGGGGCTCGGCGATAAGGCGAAATGTGCCTTTTTCTTGCTCCAGCCATCAATTTATATAAATGTATATGCAATGTAAACATTTTTTAACGGCGAAATAAATTACACTAAAAAAAAAAAAAAAAAAAAAAATTAATATTAAAAACTCTCTCGTCAATAAAGGGATCTTCATTGACAGTAATTTGACTATTATTTTGTAAGTACTAAGAATAATACCGCTAATAAAGTTGTAAGAAAGATCAAAAGATCATTTGTTAATCTCAACATCTTGACATTTCGTACTTTGTTTATTTTTCTTGTTCGTCCTCACCTCGGTTCTTGCAGCACTGTCTACTATCCTAGACTTTAAAAAGATCAACAATTAATTCAAAATGTTCTATGCTAGTCTAGTAAATTTGTTTTTGGCCAGACTGGATTCACTTACAACCAAAGACTACTGAGACTAAATTTAACTAGCATGAGCTATCGTTTATTATGTAATGACATGGCAGAAACTTACAAATGCATTCACAATCTTTATAATTGTAGTTGCAACCCTTTTGTTTCCTCATAAAATACCATTCAGTATTTTATCTATCAACACCTGTGTCAGAATGATGTCATCTGCACAGCCATTATATTTATTATTCTAATTACAGACCATTAAGTAGTCAATCTGAGTTGTAATAGGATGCGTGTTAATATGGCCACTTTTTAATATTAATATATGATTATATATTTAGTTAGTATTTTTTCCTCCATTATGACTAACTCCCACTTAACAACATGCGATCATACTTATAAATTGAAAAAAATGTTTTGAAAGACAGATGTCCGGAAAAAAAATTTTTAATATGGAATTCACAAATTTGTGAATAGTCTACCATCTGAATGCATCTTGGGTTCATCAAATGTACAATTGCAAAATGGTAAATATTTACTTAGAGCCTCAAGTTGTTTATCTTCCTTAATGTCATATTTAAATAAGAAAATATTATCATAGAAACCTTTCCAAACCGCGCAAACTTTAAAATTCACTTTTTTTTACAAACCAATAATTAAACTCTACTTGCAATAAAAAGCGATTACATTAAACATAAAGAAATGAATCTCAATAATTTTTAGACTAATATTTTCAGTAAAAAAAAAAAATTATAATCTCAAAAAAGAAAGTTAATCTGAAGTTTTTTATATCATAAATTTATTTGTGATTATTTTTTAGCTGATGCACCGTTAAACTGAAGGTGGTAATAAAGTTTACAAAATTTGCTCTGGCTGAATTTTTCAATGAAAAAACAATATGTGTGCTATGAATGTAATCTGTTTTTCATGGCGTATCAATAAAAGTTTGGTGTATTAGCCAAACCGCTTTCAAGCATCTTGCCTTTAAACTGCCATACGTAAAGTCACGGTTTTAAAAGTAACTGAAAGCAGCTGAAAATAAGAATTTTTTGGTAATTGTCTTATTTACAATATTGTTTTTGTTTTATTTACAGTATTGTCTTTGTTTTTTATCTGAACAGCTATGTTTGACTCAAATAAAGTAAATGTTAATTGTTTAGTATGGTTTCATCTCTTCTTTATACTTTTTTTTGACAGTTATGAGACTGCTTTAGAACAGAACTATCTGTGCCTCCAGCTTAAAAGGATGCAGGTTACAAAAAAAGTGACACTGAGAGACAAATTGTCTCTCAGTTTCTCAAAGATTGAAATCTTTAGTGTTTTAGGGTTAAGTGATTCCATCAGAGCTTTGCTTGACTATCTCTTTCGATTTATTGAATTTATTTGCCGGTTATAGATGAAAAAAGATCTTTTTAACCTAGAAGAAGAATTATGGAACAAAGACACCTTATGAATCAATAGTATATATCAGTGAATTGATATTAGTTAATAGTTTTTGGAAACAGTACCATGTACTAATAAAGTTTCTAATTTTTAAAATATATGATACATTTATATGAAACATACAAACAAATGATAGGGGAGACCGGGGTTGGTTGCAACAGGGGTAAGATGCAACAATGCGTTTTAAAGAATAATTTTTACATATTATTTTTCAATTTTTTTACATTATATAACTATAATTATGACACGCAAGTTATAAAAAACTTATAGTAATAAACTTAAAAATTTAAAAGTTATTGATAATTGTTTTTTTTCTATATAAATTTCTAATTTTCGTTTCAATGTTTTTTTGGGTTTTACAAAAAACTAAGAAGTATATGACAATAATAAAATAATAGTAAGTTAAAAAAATCTTTTTCAAACACAAAAAGTAAAAAAAAATAGATTTTTTTAATATGGCTAATTGTATGCATTGATTAGAGTGATCATGATGCCTACGGGGTAAGTTGCATCAAATTGCTCGGGGTAAGTTGAATCACAAAAGAACTGCGGACTTTATTAATTTTACGCACTTTTCTAAATAATCGACTTTTTTTTAATAACAAGACAGCAAAGAAGTTTTTGAAAAAAAATTATAATTTTAAAGATAAGACTATGTAACGTACATATGTATGTTATATTTATAAAGCATATGTATACATGTCTAATAATATAAAAGATAAGTTTATATTCTATGTTTATATTTATATTCGAGGATTATATAATCCTCGAATATAAATATAAACATAGAATATAAACTTATCTTTTATATTCAAAGACATATATATATATATATATATATATATATATATATATATATATATATATATATATATATATATATATATATATATATACATACATATATATATATATACATATATATATATATATATATATATATATATATATATATATATATATATATATATATATACAGTGTGCAACATGATACGTGATTGACTATAATTATGTTGTATATCAAAATGTTTTATATAAATGTTTATATTCTGGGTGGCCAGCAAATTTTCATGTTTTTTTTCCGACTCTTATAAAAATTCCCTGACTTTCCGATGAAAAATTTACCAAAACTTTAATATAAAAAGCAAAAAAAAAATCTTATATAGCCCGTTATCTTAACCTAAAAACATAAACTTGCTTCAAAAGTGGTCTCATTGACTTTTAAATAATGATGTCGTTTTGAAACTTTAAAATTCCATTATTGCAATCTTATTTTCATTGTCAATTCAAATAATAACTTATATTTTGCAACTGAATCAATCCAAATCCACTAAGTTTTGCATAATTTATTTAATAACCTGACTTAAGAAAAATTTCCTTATTGCTGGCTACCGTGATAATTTATAAATAATAAAAGTAAATTTATAGAGAAGCTTTATATAATTATTTACAGATTAAAAATCTATTTTTTTTTTTTTTTCAATTTTTTGTTTTCACTTATTAATCGTAATATAACAATATAATAATATATAAACTTCTGAAAGAAAATCTAAATGATCTTGTTGCCAGAACCATATAAAATATATTATACGTGTATATATAATAAAATAAAATTACAATTGATTTAATAACTATTAACAATGTAGAATAAACAAAAACTTAAAATAAGTTTATAAATTATCCAGAGTGAAATAATTTTAAATTTCAAAAAAAAAAAAAATATATATATATATATATATATATATATATATATATATATATATATATATATATATATATATATATATATATATATATATATATATATATATATATATATATATATATTGCCAGAAGAAAGAATATAGTTTTTTAATTTAGTTTTAATCCAGAAAACGAAATTGACAAATCAAAATTTGGAACAATAATTTCGATCCACAAATACGGTGCTCGATAGTTTATGCAAAATTGATTAAACTTTGTTTGACAAAAGAGTTCAATTAATAAATTATTATTTCATAAAGTTTATTTGTTTATAGCTTTATGGGTAAAAAGATCTTTGAAAATGAACAATGGTTGTTTATTTTTACAACGAAACATGAAACATAAAATATTATAGACGTTGATTTCGTAAACGTTGAGTGCTTTAACGTTTTTAAATAAAATATTTGAATGAGAAAAACGATTTTCAAAACATATTAAACGCATTGCGTGTTTCTGACGATGGTAGAGATTTTGTAACTTACTTTTAGAGGTACTTCCCCAAACAGTATTTGCGTAATTTATATAGCTATAAATAAATGAGTAGTAGAGTTGAATTAAATTTTGTGTTTACTTACATATAAATTAGTATCATCCGCAAAAATGATACTCATAAGGTGAGAAGCTTTATATAATTCATTTATATAGACTAAAAACAAAAGTGGGCCTAGAATAGAACTTTGTGGAACACCACATTTTATGTCAATTAATTTTTCAATTTGAAAATAATCTCCATAGAAAACAAATTGTTTTCTATTTTTTAAGTAACTTTTATACCAATTTATTAATTTGCCATTAATTTCGTAAATATTGTGTTTTTAAGTAAAATTTTGTGATCGACGGTTTATAATGCATTTGATAGGTCAATGAAAACACCTAGTAGTTTATTGTGATCTACCAAATGATTGGAGATTTCACGAATGAACTGTGTAGTGGCTTGTTTAGTTGAACAATTTTTTTTAAAACCGAATTGATTTTTATATAGAAGTTTATATAGATTAAGGTAATTGTGTGTTCTATTATATATAATTCTTCCTAAAACCTTTGAGAAAGTTGGAAAAACTGAGATAGGGCGATATTTACTAATATTTGATTTTTTTTCCGTTTTTGTAAATAGGAGTAACTTTAGCTATTTTTAATTGGTCGGGGAATACACCTTGCTGTATAAATGCCCTGAAGACTTTATAGAATGCATTTAAGTTTTCAAAGCAATCTATGACTATGTTGCCATTTATTTCGTCCGCACCCGTAGCTTTGTTTATTTTGAGAGATTTGTAAGATCTCTCAAACTTTTTAAAAGATAAGTCAGAATATAAATTATCTATAAAAAGCGAATTATTTATAGGCTCTAGGAAATCACTAAAATATTTTTCCGTAATAGGAATCTTATTTACCAATTTAGTTCCTATATCAATGAAATATTTATTAAACTCGTTTGCAATATGGTTTGGTTTATATATATTTGTTTTATTTATTTTAATTAATTTAGGAAGGGAGTTTGAATTTGTTTTTTGTTTTCCTGTATTATTATTTCTTTCAATGTATTATATATTTCAACGTATGATTTATATTTCGTATATATTTCGTATGTATTTTTGGAGTCGTTTTTAAACTTTCTAATTAAATTTGAATAATAATTTTTTTTTAGTTTTTTGCGATTTTTTTCAAATAAATGTTGGTAATTTTTAAATTTTTGTTGCTTTTCATTTGATTTTGTTTTTAAATATTTTATATACAGTTTCTGTTTAATATTAAAAGATTTTCTAAGTCCTTTCGTAATCCATGAAAGTTTGCTTCGTATATTGAGAAAAACTTATCAAAGAATTTATTATATATTGTCTTCATTAAAGTTAATATGTTTCCAATGCAGAAGTTATAATTGATATTGAAGGGATTTTATATTGTTCTTATGAAAGACACGTTTTTTTATTATATTTTGTTTTTCGGGGTTTTTAGAGGATACAGTATGGATTGTTAGTAAAATGAAGAAATGATTGGATGGGTCGGTTTTTATAATTCCTTTTTGTAATTTCCTATTATAAATATTTGTTGTAAAAATATTATCAATTAACGTCGTTGTAGTTTTGGTTATTCTAGTAGAGCGATTAATTAAAGGGAGAGCTCCTGCCATAAATACTTCATCATAAAAACTTTTTATTTTTTTATCTATAAATTAAATAGTTCATGTAAAAATCTCCAATTTTTTAACGAAAAGTTTTCATCTTTTAAGTTATTAAATTTAATTTCCATTTTATCAATCCGATCATTAAAAATTTTCATCATAGTATTCTAACGATTTTTATCTGAGATAAGTCATTTAAAGTATTAAATTTATCACCGTATTTGGTTTTTTGTATTATATCTAATTTTTTCAGTCTGTTTATAGCAAATACTATTATTTTTTTAAATATAATTAAAAATCGAAAAATTGTTAAAGTTTATGCATTTTAACTAGGTAAATGGACTTAAGACGGTTTTAGAATGATCTAAAGTATGAAAAAATATTCAAACCACACTTAAAAAGAAAAAATCTTCACACATATTATGCAAGTATATTATTATTGAGAAAGCTTATCATAGCTATGTTATTTGCTCTTACTAGGTATAACTTATCATAATCTTCTCTTGTAAACGATTAAAGCCAGAATTAATTGATGGAGTACCACAAGGTGTCTGGACTGAATGTCACTAAAGCTGGTAGGTATTGAACTATTTAACATCCCCAAAGAAAATTTTGTAGCTTTTATGTGTTTGCCTTTTCATTGCACGCATCAATTGCAGTTCTAGGATTTGGCTTTTATGAAGCCAATTAACGCTTTCCATAACCACAGTACTAAGAGATGGCTGAAAATAAATCCTGGGCATAATCACTCAATTTTAAACAGCTACACTTCTTGGCTCAGCCTAACTTATAGCTGTCACAATTCCAAATTACTTAAACAACATTAAAGAAGCAGGTATATGGCTAATTAATAGAAGTGTTTTTTTTCAAAGCAGATATAGTATATCTATCAGCAAAAACTATTGCTAATAATTTAATTGAAATAAACCCTGTTGCTGATACATGTGACATTACTTGCAACCTCTGTAGTTCTGTCAGCCATCCATATGTAAGTGCCAGTCATCCAATGGTTTCTAAAAACCAAATATCTACTTTTAGCAGTAATTAAAATGTTCATAGCGTCCATACGATAGCATCTTCAAGCCATTTTTCTGATTTAATCAGCACAATGTCCAACTTTTCCAGCATTTTATCCACTTTTCGAGCAATGTTAATAGCCACATCATTTAAAAATCTCCAGCGTATGTTATTCTAATACTAAAACAGACACTAAAACGGCGATTATCACAGAAGAGTGGAAAAACTGCAATTCTGACCTCCTCTCTAGAGCCTCGGTATAAGGTACTTTGAGTAAAAATTAGTCATATACATCAAAATAAAGAAAAAAGGCTTAAAACGACAAGAAAAAATGGGTATGTATACAAAAAATGCTGAATTAGATTGATAAAACATCTAAAAAGAGGAAATCTAAATCTATAAAGAGCAAAACGGTGCATCTAAAAAGAAGAAAACGGTTAATTATTTCATGTTTGTATCTAAAAAGAGGAAAACGGTGAAAATTTTATGTTTCTACTGTCAAGAAAATAATCGATTAGTGCTGAAAATTGGGGTTTTCGTAGTGATTCTTAAAACTAGTCACATTTCTCAACTGCTGGTTGAGAAGATATGGATAAAAGGCCACATACTTGTGAATTATGCCTGAAAAAAAAAGTCTAGAACTTATGTTATTATTGCATTGTATACCTGATTTTACCTCTAAGATGAGGCGAAGTGTTAAAATAATTAAAAATAAAAATTAGTATGTAAAATTTTTCAAAAAATTTACATACTAATTTTTATTTTTAATCATTTTTTTCATTTGCTAAAGAATTATTTTTGTTGTATTTATCATTAAAAAAATTGTTTTGATTAAATTGAATTGATAACTATTTTTTACAGTTTTATGATGATTCTTTCGTAAGTACTTTAGTTATATAAGTAAATTAAGTACACACATGCCTCCATTGATTATTAGGAACTTGATAATTAAAAAGGAAGTTTAAAAGTAAAGGACAATATCCCTATTATTAAGTGCGCCAATATTGAGGAGTTTGTAAAGTTGCTTATTGAAATCAAAAATGAGAACTTAAACAATCAAACAGTCAAACTTGGTATTGATGGAGGAAGAAGGTTTTTGAAGGTAAATATTTCATTCTAAATATACTTATGAGAATTATGATTCAGTCAAAACAAAAAAAATGGTGCAACACTTTATAAAAATAAAGAATTTCTTCTTTTATATCTGTTTGAACCTGCTGTTAGATTATGAAAGCGAAGGTTTAGAACTTGAGAAAAACAATCAAAAAGACAAATTTACAATAAGTACATATGAAGAACCTCAGAATTCAAAATATAAAGAAGGTTCTGTAAAAGCTTCTTTTTTACTAGCTTTAGTTTCGAATGTTCGTGAAAGTCGCTACAATGTTTCTATATTAATGAACTGTCTCAATTTATTTAAAATAAAACACTCATTTGTTGCTAATCTTAAGCTTTGTCAAATAATGTGTGGTTTATCTCCAAGTGCTATGGTTACACAACATTGCCATATATGCAAGTTGTAACAAATGCAACCATTTAAAGAAGAAAAGCTTAGAACTTTTAGTTCTTTAGAGGAACATTACACAAAAGTTTCTAAATCAGCTGCAATAAAATGTAAGGCTAAAGAACTTTGCAACGTAATTAATCCTCTATTGACGCACGCTCTATTGACGCCACTTAGTGCAGATTATCTTTTCCCACCAGAATTACACCTAATGGAGGGAGCTGTTAATCATATTTATATTCATATAGAGATATATGGTGGTAAAAACAAAGATGCTAAAGTGTCAATGATTTTGAAACATTTTAAAAGAGGTCCAGAATAATGTCTTTAATGGTAACGCCTCCCGTAAAGTCCTAAAAAATTATCATAAGTACATGTAAACATTGCCAATAAACATAAAACCATTGGCAGAAGGGCTTAGAATTTTTACCTATTTGGTTGAGTTTTGTTTTGGACAAAAACTTCATCATGATTTTCAAACACATATTAAAAACTTTGAAAATAACTACAGAACACTGGTTGAAGATATCGAATAACTGTTTGTTTGAAAACTCATTTTATTTTAAAATATGTGCTTTTTGTGCAGTAAGATGGCGTGGATTAGGCTGTTACTCTGAACAAGTTGTTGAAGCAATTCATTAAAGCTTTGTTAATGAACCTTAGTAAAGATTCAAAGTATTTAAATGTTTCAGCTCCTTTTCTAAACATTTAAAAAAAGCCGTTATCAGTTTTTACAAAAAAGACCTTGTAACTATTGCAAATACTCCTAAAAATATATTTATGTTTTATCTTTGTTTAATTATAGCTTTATCATGCTAATGTCACAAAAATATGTTAAGTTTATTAATAAACAGAATATTAATAATATAAAACATTAATTGATGTTTTTGTATTTATATGTTATGTGTATGGGTTTGTATTTTAAAAATGACATTCATGCCAGTCATATCCAAAGGTTATATTTTATTTATTACTCATTTTCACACCTTAAATGGCTACAGCTCTTGAACAATTGATAAATTTTTATATAAACTTATTAAAAAAAATCCATAAATTTTGGAAAAAAATCCAAAATTGGGCCCTTTTGGCCCCTAAAACGTAGCTATTTTTTTAAAACAAACTTAATGATTTCGGTGAAATATCAAACCTAAATCTACTTATTGTAACAAATCTAACAATGTATAACAATGGCCGGGGTCAAATCGCAAAACTAAAAAGTGGTTGGAGGCATGTGTAAGTATAAGTCATATAAGTACTCCATTATGCCCAAGTCCCCCGTCACCACATTTTAATTATTCTTCGGGGTGTATTGATAAAGCAAATATTGTCTTCTTTTAGTCACGGTCATGTAGATTTTATTTATATATCACGCCATTCTGTTTTTTTTTTTAATGACAAATAAATAATAATAGTAATAAATTATATATGTAAACTAGTATTAATAATGAAAACTATGCATTAAAGTAAATATGTGTAAACGTGATAAGCAGACCAAAATATAAATTTCTTAATTTCATTGAACAGAGAGAATATTAAGGTAATCATGATTTGCGGACCAGATATGCTTGCTCTATGACAATGTCTTCAAAAAAGTCTAAAAGTTTATAGAATTATTAAAAAAATAAATGCATATATTTTTGAAAATAAACAATGAGTGCATTAATCATTACCATGAAACAGGCTTGACAAACTATTTACAAATTAGTAACAGAATTGATAAAAGAAACAAAACTTATACCTGAAAACTAGTCTCTTAGTAATATGTAAGTTGCTAGTTAAATACTTTTATTGGTGTTTTTAATTGCTGGATATTAAAACTGTGCATTCCTTTTCAATTATTTAACGGCGTGCTGCCATTAACAATAAAAAACTAATAAAACTATTTGTTTTTTATTTGTTGTCTATTTATCTATTTTTTGGATTTGTTTTGTCATCATTTTCCATGCTCCTGACTCAAACTTTTTATTTTGGATTATAATCTTTGTTGCTAGAGAAAGAAAACCCTTTATACCACAGTTTTTATTTTCTTTATTTGAACTAGTCTTTTTGACTTGAAAAAATCTCCGACCTATGTTCAAATATAATTTGAACAGTAGATATTTGAATTTCGCTCATTGTGGTAAAAAATGGTTCCAAATATGGGGAGATGTTCTGCATACACCTAAGGAGTATCATTAACTAATGAGATTATTATGTCCAAAAATGGAATTAAGATTTATTTTGTAGCAATGATATAAGATCTAACCGTTTCCTTAAGCAATTTATTAAACACGATGTAAACTTACGGCGATAGCAAACTGCACTTAGTCTTCGTTTTTTGTTGTTATTTTGTTAACCGGTCTCCGCTATCGTCGTCTAAATATTCAGTGTTTATAAGCCTACTCCCTCCTACATTATTGCTAAAAAGTAATTTGAAGTTTAGAGCAAAAGATTTAACGCTAAAACCTGTGTGATAAAAAAGTGTGTAATTTTAAAAAAATGTTTGAGAAATATTTAATTTAACTTTAACTTGGTAGATGAAGATATATCAGTAAGTAGGATAGAGTTTGTTGCTTTATCTTTACTTTGATAAAAATAATTCATCGAAGGCAATTCGCCGCTAATTAAAACGGACATGCATAATGCACCTAAATGGCCACTCTCAAATAATCAAGACTTGGTTTAACGCTTTATAACGTAAAAAAATAACATCTCGAGACATTACAGTTATAATTAAAGTAATTAACAGATTAATCTATTTTTTAATAAATATTTGACACCCAAGAAAGAAAAACTATAATTTTTCCCCAAAATTTAGGTTGCAATGTAGTTTTTACTTTTTTTAAAAAAAAAGTTTTCTCTCTGTTATACCAAGTGCAAAAATTTAGTAGCGTTATTCCAATAATTAAAAAGTTATAAAATTATTTCTTATTTAAAACAGCTACTGCGCCTCATTACTACATTTATAAGTAACTTATAAGTTACTTATAAATGTAGTAATGAGGCAACTTTATAAGTACCACCGCCTAAAACCCTTTAATAAAGTGTGTTCATAAAACTTTTGCAAACTTATTAAAAATAATGAAAATTTTAACATTAATAAATTAAAAATATTTAATGTACTCAAAGCTAGATCACAGTCAAAGCAGAAATTAATTTTGATTAATTTGGTTTGATAAAGGAAAAAATATAAGTAAAACACAAAATAGAAATGCAGTTTTAACGAGAATCAAAAAAAATTTATTGGCATCTTAAATGATATTGTTTTCAAAATGAAATTTGCAAAAAATCTCAAAATAATTTAGAAAACAGGAAAAGGTAATACCAACATAGCTTGCGATAACCTATTGTCGCAAAATTTATTTAAAAAACGTTCTTAAAGCTATTGTTATACACAACTCGTGCCAGACTTTTCTTTCAAAAATAATGCTGACTAAGTTTATATATAATTTATTGTGAAAAAAAAGAGTTTGCAAAAGTAAAATACCAAACGGTTATTGTAAATGTAACATAATTAATATAAATACATCATTAAGATAATTACAAAAAGATAAAAGTCTTTTTTTGTTAGGTATCCAAGTAATTGGAGAGACACCTACTCAAAATTAAAAATGGTAATAAAATTATTATTAAAAATATCAATGAGTTTTTTAATGATGCAAGAGTGATACAACAGCCTTTCGATCGAACAGTTTTTTAAATCTTACGTTAACAATCATTAAGATATTCTTTTTTGTTCTAAAGTTTTTAGCATTTAAAGCTATTTCTTGAACGTTAACGAAAAAATAACTGACTTAAAATGTCTATAACACCGAAAATCCAAGAAATGCCCGTTAAAATAAAAAAATTTTCACCGGTTTTACCCCCTTTTTTTGTAAATATAAATATAATATTTTTAAAAGAATATTATAACTCCACAAGGTATTGTGGTTTCAAAAAATCTACTCAGTTTTTGATATACTTTATTATTAATTAGAAATATTTCGAGTATGTATATTTTCTTTTTAATTTTTTTAAAAAGCAAGTAATAAAAGTTATAAAAAAAAAAAAAAAAAACTAACAAAACCAATATAAATTGAACAAACGAAGCGTCTATAAAAATTATGAAACTGTACTTTTGAGAACCTCTAAAAAACAACTGTTCGCAAAATTCAATAAATTTTTAAACACCAATTTTTAAATTAAAGTTTTAATTCATTGAACTTAATTTTTTTTAAGAAAAAATAAAATGAAATCCTTTTTAGCACCTAATTCTAGAGGTGTATTGCTTAAATTTGAGCAAAACTCAGTTAACGAACGCTTAAGTTTGTCATCGTGATATTTTGCTGATTCTTTGTTTGAGACTTTTAAACATTTTTATATTCTAATAACTTAATTTTTTACCTTGAAATTGCATCCAATGTGAAAATATTGACAAGGAACAATTGTATTAGCACAACTACCATGAATATGGGATAACATCTATGAATATGTTAGAAAAATAGTTTACTAACCAAATGTAACCAATATTCTTTTTATATATAAAATTGTTTGTTATATTATTATTCAAACCTCTTCACGCAATATTTTCATGCCACATTGGTTTACACAATAGAGTGGTAGACATTTGCAATATTCCTCGTGAGCCTAAATGTAAATTTACAAAAAAAATAGTAGTACAACGATTTTTAGAAAAAAAAGTTTTTCTTTTAGCACATTTAATAACAAACATCATCATCTTAAAAACTTAACCTTTTTTTTAAATTTTGGTTTAAAAGAAATATGTTTAGTCTTAATCCTAAAGATATTGCGTCACATAACTATCGCGATGTTCTCAAAAAAAAAACGTTTAGAAAACCTCATAATTACCTCATACAGTTTAATAAAATTAATAAAGTGTGGTTAGAAATATCAAATTTATTCAATATAGTTTTTACATTGAAAAAAAATGGCACTCCACTTTTAATTACAGGTATTATTTTGCAAATAAATGTAGTTATAAAAACCAAACTATTCACTTTTAAAAATTTCAAAAAGAAAACTGAAATCCGAAACTAAATTTTCTTCAAAATTCTCGCTCTGCCTTCAAATAATTACATTTACTATTCTAAAATTACTTTCAGCCAATCCTACTACCACCATACATTTTTAATCCTACACCGACATAAGCAACAAAACTAAATTTAAAAAGCAATTACGCCTGAATATTTTTTCCTTATATACTTAGCATTAGCGTGCAAATTATAGTGACATTTGTAACATCTGTCCAAGAGAAGTATTTTTGTTTTAACACCATCTCTAGCCTTACACGACTTGTTGATTTCATGTGCGTAATGTCATTGAGAATATATATCTTAGCATCTTCAAGTAATTTTTTGTTCAGACTTGCCTTCTTTTATTAAAAATTTGTTGTAACAAAGTTAATGTGTCCAACAAACTCAATCATCAACCCTCAATGTTTTACCCGTCTGTTCAGTAATATCCAACAATTAAAGGTTGGGATGGAATAACTGCCAATTATTGTGCCGGTTAAAATCTTTTACCACAAAGTAAATGAATGTCAAAATCATGGTAAAAGACTGTAAATACCAAAGATTATAAAAAATTTTTGAAAAAACATAAGTTTCAAATTGGAAACTGTTAAAATTTAATTTATCAAGGGGCAATTTGATGACGCAAAATACAACTAATGCTCTTTCACAATGGGTGGACAAATCACTTAACTTAAACCACAGTATAAATTATATTTTGTTATATAAATTATATAAATTATATTTTGCCGGAACCGGAAATAAAAATATACTTTTTTATTCATAAATAGAACCAGAACCAAAAATAAACTTAATCCAAAACAGGATCCAAAAATCAATAACAAGCATTGTTTTTTAAAGTTATAATTTAAACAAAACATTATTACTAATAAAATTAAAAAAATAACAAAACCCAACAAATTGAAGATTTTCGCAACAACAAAAAAAGATTTTCCAGATTATCTGAAAGGATTCTGTTTCTATTGTTGAAAAAATATTTCTTGTTGCAGAAACAGTCTTATAACATCTGTGGATTCCAAAAGGTGGTGTAAGGTACATTTTTGCCAACTTTATTAATGCTAAGTTGATTTTAGAATTCGCATTTTTTAAATAGCTTATCTAAAACTCAATGCATGGAGAAGCTTGATATCTGAAAAAATAACTTTTGTATCTTAGAACAGCACAAGCACAAAACACAGTAACTTACAGAACACTGAAACAACACTTACTTAAAGTAGAGTGGCAACTGAATAATACTTTGTTTTTTCTATTAGTAAAAAAAGTCTATCTATTGCATTTTTTATATCAATTTACAATTCCTAATCACTGACGATAAAGGATGTTTTCAAAACTTTAATTATTGTTGTCACAATTGGAATACAGGAAATAATGCAAGGGTCAAAAGACACCTAAAGTGAAGACCAATTTTTTACAAAGACTCAAATTTTGAACAGAAAATTTAATTTCCACTAAAGAAATTCGATTAAGGTGGCAGTAATGACTGACTTCAGCTGTAATATTTGCTCAAGGATTTAGTAGATAGAGTTCCATCTAGTGGGAACATCGCTTTTTATGTCAAGTCCTTCTTTTTTTTCTGATAGGGTTAGGATATTTTGCTATTTGTAAAGTTCAGTGTAGAAAGCAGTAGCGTGAGATGCGTAAGAAGGTTTCGACTCTTTTCAATCCGTCCGTTTATAATTGGATCTAAAACTAGTTCTTTTTTTTATCTCAAGTTAAAGAGAGTATTTAAGGCATCCATCTGAACTTTAATTTTAACTTGGTTCATTATAGGGTGCTTTTAAATTTGCTGCATTGCCTCTCAAGCAAACTCCGTTTTTTGAAGAAATTTCTCATTCCTCTGCTGTTGTTTCTATCCTGTTAAAAATGTTTTTTGGGGAATGCTTTTAACAATATTGAGAAAAAAAGATGCAGAATTTGACACGTTCCAATCTTCGGAAACAAAGTGAACTGTCAATCCCAGATAGTCATGAAAAAGTGATATATCAACAGCGGATCGATAGGGCCTTATAGATTCGCTGTTGATATATCATTTTTTCATGTTTCTGAAGATTGGAACGTGTCAAATTCTGCATTTTTTTTTCGCAAAAATATTTTTTACGCAAATATTTTTTGATACGCAAACATTTTTTGAAATATTTACAAAAAAAATTTTTTTGTATTTAACGCAGAATATTGTTTAAAAAATAATTTAAATAATTTAAAAATAAGATGAAATTTTAGTATAATTGTGAAATACGAATTTTCATACATTAAAACTGTCTTCCTTCAATTCCCACATCCTTACCAGATGGTCTGGATCCACCAAACAAAAAAAAACCCTAAAAACTGCCCCCTGCTTCCTCTTTACTATATAGTCTTAATCCGCCCTTTCCATTTATATCTTCTGATTGAACCAACTATTCCTTGAGAGCAATTTTTATTTTTCAAAAGTTAGATCTAGCAAACCTCTATAGTATTTTTCGATGGCAATTTCGTAGTTTAAATCAACAAAAGTATTGTGCATCAAAAATTTAGCATCATTAACAATAAACCACGATTTAAGTTCAAGAACCTTCATTTCAAATATTGACTTGTGACATTTTTGACAATTTTCAGTGTTAGAATCAATTTTTGAAGAAGCTTGAACCCTGCTTGGAATTGAAGATTTTAACATGTCAGTTTTTTGTTTTTTTGATCGTATATTGAAGATTGTTACTGTCTTTCCCATGTTTAAATTAAATTCAGATTTTTCGTTGGTTTTTAGATTTACTGAACTTTCTGGCGTAATTTTGATGTCAGGATAATTAACTTCAGGTGTAACCTTAGTCCATATAATCATTGTTTTTTGGGGCCGGAATTGGAAGCGAACCAAATTTCATGATGATCAGTGGTTGAGTCTATGAAAAAATATTATAATTTAGTAAGAAATATACATATATCCATTACATATTAATATAATCGTTATATGTTTGGCTTTTGTAGAAATTTTTGAAATAAAGTCTAAAACAAAATATAAATGAACTTCAAAAAATAGCTTATTAAAATTATATTTTTGATTTGCTCAAAGTTATTTATTATTTTACATAAAACTACTACAAAAAAAAAAAATTAGTTTGGCATTCAAAAGAAGAAAAGTTAAATGAGAATTTAAGAAATATTTATCATTTCAGAACAAAAATGTCTTTTTAAAAAAATAATAATAATAATTCACAAACATTTAAAAATAATGAACCTATTTGCATTTTATTGAAAAATTATTAGTCTTGTTATAACATAATGAAAAGAAAATTTTCTATAAGCGAAATGTCATTTTAGAAATTTTTTCACATGCTTTTTTTATCGTGAAACAACTAAGAATTTCTTTAAAAAATTTTTTTTTTTTACAAATTTTAGGGATCCGTGTTTAATGGTTTTCAGCAAACTCTGATTATAAATTTTCTAATTTTTGGAATCCAAAATTGTTTCATTATGCAAATCACATAATGAAACAATTTTGGATTAAAATTACAGAGTGAAATTACCCATTCTTTTCAAAAAAAAAATTTCTTTTAATAACCCTATGAATTTTATATATATATATATATATATATATATATATATATATATATATATATATATATATATATATATATATATATATATATATATATATATATATATACATATATATATATATATATATATATATATATATATATATATATATATATATATATATATATATATATATATATATATATATATATATATATCAATTTTTTATTTTAGGTGCCCCAAAAAGTCTTAACGGTCTTGTAACAAAGCACCGCGGAAGTGCGTTTAACCCAGGAAGTTCAGGCCTCCTTCCTTATCGTGACGCGAAATGTGTCCAAAGCTCGTTTCGAACCTGGATCTCCTGCTTAAAAGGCAAGTGCTCTAACCATTGTGCCACGGTCGCGTAATAATATATGCGAGCGTGTGAGTATGACTTGTTATGCTTATAATAATAAAAATATACATCAAATTATAAAAATGTTTAGCGAGTGTACGAGGTGAAAAAAAAAAGGAGCCGTTTTGGAGCCATAATTACTTAACACCCTGACCATCTTACCGAGTTTCTTCATTCATTATATTATACGTTATATAATTTTTAGCAAAATTATTAGGTTAAACAAATGTTTTTGTCAAAATATAATTAAGTGTAGAAGCTTGACATTTCCTAATATTAGCTCTATGACGTGCTTTTCTAAACCATTTCTTTACATATTTGCTTTGGAATTTATTATTTGGCGAATGTACTGTTCACATAATTGTTAAACTTGAAATAATGTTTATTATTAAAAAAACTTTGAATGGAAGAAAAATTTTGAATGGAACGTTCGCTTTTGAAATAATTAATATATTTGTAGCGTTGCCTAAGGGCTGATGTTCATTTGGAGTTTATTACAAGATTTTTCCACCAACTGGAAAAATCTTGAACATCACCTAAACTACTGAGCTACTCTTTTCATAAATATTGAAAGTTTTAGTTCAATGCCTAACTTTATTGTTTCTAAAGCATAGATCTTGTTCAATAAATCATCGTGGTTTATCAAAAACGTTGAAATTTTTATTTAAGTTATTTTTTTTTTATTTTTGTTGTATGGTTTTCTATGTTTAACATATATTTTGATATATTTTACAGCAATTTCTATGTATCTCTAGTTGAAATTAATGTCATGCAATATCTTTTTAATGTTTTCGTTTAGTGCTTTATCTCCTCCATTATTTTTTTAAATCCGACGAAAAATTGTGAAAGTGTTGATGCAGTGCTGCATAATTATTTCAAACAACCATCAGAAATCGCACACTATACAATACTTATCTTGTATTTAGAACTCGTTAAATATAAATTAGTTTTATACTTAAAGACATTGTTTTCGTTTCCAGTTTGCCTTTAGGATATACATTAAAAATAGGAGTATAATTTATTAAAAAAATTTTCACTAGTACAAAATGTCCCATAAAATCTTTCACTGCTAACACCAGACGATAGGTGTTATGATGATAAAATGCTATATAATTGGAAAACTGACAAAAAAGAAAAAAAGCCACGCCTTGCCAAACATGTTAGAAGCAGCATCACAAGCAAATGCGATTTTTTAAAATCAGAAATAGAAAACTTTATTTTTGCAAAGCGATATACAGTGTGTCATACAAATTTGATAGCTTTATACTGACTAATTATTGTTTTCGAATATCTTAACAACATTTTTATTGAACTGAGATTTTTTGCAAGCTTTCTTTAGTGCAGCTGATAGATTTTGCATAAAAGCTACTTCCTTATAAGTTTCTGTTTTCTTCTTTTCTTCTATTGTCTCTTTTTCATACATTTATTTGTTACTTGCAAGCCAACTTTAATTCTTTAGTTTTTTTTAATCTAAATAAATTGCTAAATTAATTTGCAGTCTAGCTTCTGCAAGCAGTACAACTAAGCAGTGCAACTTTTTTCTGTGGTATATACCAATAATCTAAGAAAATGATTCATCACATCAAGGATATACATGATTCAATACTTGACAAACCGATGTTTTCTTTCTTTATTTCAGTGTTTTCAGTATATGAACAGCTTTTAGAACTATGGATGTTTAGTTTTCTATTCTTTCTTCTCGTTTGCTATGTACCTTTTCCAATTGAAGACCTTAGAAAGAAAACCTCAAATGTCACAAATGATTGTTTACATTTAAACTGAATCTCATTGTTCCACAAATATATACTATTACTTTCTAAATGTCAAATCGTAACCCACTGAAAGTTCACGTTCACCTTTTTCAGTGTTTTGTACACTGAAAAAGGTGAACGTGACATTTGAAGTTTTTGCTTTAAAATATGGAGAAAACTTACTATAAAATTAAATGAAATACAATGGTTAAAATACTGAATTATTTGAGTATAAGTTTATTCTGTGTCAGTTAATAACGATAACCTCGTTATCTTTATCATAAGCTTCTAGCTTATCGCTGTCACAAGACAAATTTTTATAAAATTTGTCTTGTGAGAGCGATAAAATTTCATAAATGTCTTACAAGACACACAGGGAAGAAGCATCTTTAAAAAGTTGTTGAAGATATTTTTGTCATTAGTTGATTATATTACACTTTCAACAGGGATATATTTGCCTTCATGATTAAGATGAGCAGGTCTTTTTACTTTTTTTTTTATAATTTTTTTAAGTTTCTCTTTGGTGTAGTTAATTTTTCTTTAATGGGTTTTTTCGAACACTTTTATGCTGAAACGTTATCTATAAACACTAATGCAAAAGCCTAAAAATAAGCAATAAATAAACTTTAAAAGTTATAAACGGAAAGAAATACAAGGAACACTAACATTAAACAAATGATTAAAGCGCTAAGCAGAGGTAAAAATGCGAACTAATTAATATTTGCTACTTTTAAATCAAAACCGTTGTGATTATTGTTATTCTTACAAATTTCAAAGTTGCATGCTAAACAATAAACAACCAAAAACTAACGTAAAAAAACGTTACAAATTACACATCCTAGAAAATTTTACGGTCTTATTGCAAAGCATGCGGAAGTGCATTTAGGAAGTTCACGCCTCCTTCTTTACCAAAGTTGCTTATTGATTTAGAGTCGGTGTCAAACCTTGGATCTCTTAGTTCTGAGCCAGAATTGTGACTACAGAGCCACGGATCACAGTTGTTAAGATCATTTGGATAACCTACAACAAGTTTTTTCACACAAGAAGTAATCTCCGAGACATTCATGTTGCAGAGATTAGAAGAAAGCGGAGATTTATACCAGAATAGGCTTCTTCCATTAATCTAGTTATAATCTAGTTCATAATCTTCTTAACTTAAGCAATCATTTTATTTTTCTCAGTGTCTTCTCCATTGTTTATTTTAAAGTGACGCCTTTTGCATACTCTTGAAGGCTGTAGTGTATTTGTTGCACATATTTTGCAGTTTGTAGCATATTTATTGCATATATATTGCAGTTTGTAGCATATTTGCCTGTGTATATCTAAAGCAACATTATGATTATCACTTTAAAAAAAGATTAAGTAATAAAGTTGCTAAACTAAATCTTTTAAAAAAAATTTTTCGGCTGAAAAAATCAAAAAATTTGATGAATTTTCATATGAGTTGTTTTCTACCAATCACATCACTTTTATTTACAAAATATATAAAATTACCCAATTTTTCTACCTATCTTTCATTTGCAAGTACACTTTTAGTTATGCTACTTGTTAATTAACGTTTAAATATTTAAAACTTAAATATGGAACATAACATTCAAAATTACACCATTTAGTAAACTGTTTAACAAAAAGTGTTTAAAAGTGAAAACATCCTTACACTTAATACTCCTTACGCACAAGTATAAACTGTTTTAATTTTAGTGTTGTTTTGATCGAACTCATGAAAAAATATTAATTCTAAAGAATATTTTTAGTTTATATTCATTTACTATGAAGAGAAAAAAAAAGTTATTTTGGCGCTTAATGTAACTTTGAGGCATGTTTCTAACTTCAAACTCTGTTATATATCTACCTCAAACACACATTTGAGGTAGATATATTTTTAAAATTTTTTAAATTCTCCAAAAATAAAATTAAAAATTATCAATAGAATTTGGATTTATTTAAAATTTTTCGAATTAAAATAAGAACCCTGAAATCAATGAAGATAGTAAGAATGAAATTACTTATATGATAAATTGTGTATACAGTTTTGCACTGATTATTTTCTCAATGCTGATCTAAGCTCTGACTCAGGTACACAATCTGACTAACTGTTTTGTAATAAATATAAAAGTTTAGGCAAATTTATAAAATAGGCATATATTATTTATTTCAAAATAAGACATATAAGATATTATATATAATAAATCTGAGCCTTGAATATTAGGATACAAAAATATACTTGCAGATAAAAAAATTTTGAGCAAAACAGCGTTAAAACAGCATACTGAAACAGCTTGACCTCTAAAGCAAGGGCACTGTGATATAATTGGTAACCCTGATCAACACTGTGATTTAATTGGTAACTTGATCCATATTCAGTCATTATAGCCATTACAGATCAGAAATGTAAAATATGGCGATGAGTTCCAATGAGGACTATTTCTTAGAAAAACAGATGTTGTATATAGACACTCAGTTCACGTTTTTTTTTAGGATGAACTCCCAGCTTCTAATAGTCTCTAAGAAGTCTTAGTTTATGTTTGACATGTTTGGTTATGGAAAAGCTGAGATTCAGAGTATTGAATTTTAAATGATTTATATCAAGAATTTGAAACAGCATCATAAATCGTGCCGTTGTGAATTATTGTTTAAAGAGTGCAGCAAAGCATCTTCACAACTTGCTAACTAAATAAAATAGAAGAGAAACGACAAGTCATGTTTTTTTTTACTGATGTGTACTAGCAAAACTGTAGCAGTAAAAAAATTTTAACTATACCAAAACTTTATTTATGGGGTGGAATCGGAAAAATCCGGTCAACTTTAAATTGAGATTTCTCTAAAACCATAAATGCTTTTTTATTTCAATTTTTTTATTATTAAATGTGTTTACATAAATTAGAGTTTCAACTTAACTTTATGGAGCTTGATGGGTTGTTTGGCAAGAAATCGAACTTTATAGCGGGTTGATGCCATCATTTCACAGATTTGTTCTTTTTTTACCATATTGGTGGCATTAATCTACTTTTTTTGGAAGTCCTTTTTATTATTTGTTACTCCACCTGTCTTACAAAGAACTCCTTTAACTAATGCCCAAAAATCTTCAATCTTGCGCTCTTTAGGACAATTTGGAAGATTCGCATCTTTAGTAACAATTTTCACATTATTATTTTTGCACCACTATAGAACTTTTTTAGAATAGTGAGAGGCAGCAAGATCTGCCGAAAAGAGGCATCGGTATTTGTTTTTTTTTATAAAAGGAAAAAGTCTTTTTGGAGGCATTTTTTGATGTAGAGATTGGCAGCCAAGGTATTATTAGTGACAACAAGACAAAACAAACAAGACAAACAAAAGGACTATATACCGAGGATACAAATTGCTTGCCACACAAGGAACTTGGATGCAAATTTTTCTCGTTGAATATATTTAAATTGATCATTTACAGGTTTATCTTTGATTTCATAGTAAAACTGTTGACCAGGAAGTTGTGAAAAATCCGCCTTGCAATATGTTTCGTCGTCTTCAATTATGAACATATTTTTATCGGCCATATTTTAACCAACTTCTTTGCGCGTCGAATTCCTTTAATTTCACAATTTAAGCTTCTCTGAGGTGTATTTTTTTATGAAAAGCTTTAATTCCAGCATTTTCAAGTACTTTTTTGATATAAGAACGAGAAGTCTTGAATTTTCTAGCTAGATCTCGCTGTGATTGGTTTGGATTTCTTGCTATTGAACGTAAAATCGACTTTACCTTTTTGGATTTATGGAAAGTTTTTTTTCTTCCACTTCCAAGTTTTCACTCGAAGCTTTAAGTAGTCTTGAACTTGTTTAAATATCAATGACTGTAGATTTTGGGAAATTTGTGCGCTTAGCAATCAAGCGATAGGAAGTCGATAGATTTTTGCAAAGAAAATTCACAACTTTTTTACGCTCCTCAGTTTGTTTCCAAAACATTTTGCAAATCATTAATTTGTAAACAAAAATTTATCAACACCATTTAAGATAAGGAAGTAAAGTTGAATTAAAAAAAAATTAAATAAAAAGCATTTGTGGTTTTGGAGAAATCTCAATTTAAAGTTGACCGGATTTTTCCATGTCCACCCGATAATAGTACTATTTAATACTTACTTTTTATTCTTAATTTTGATTTTTGTTTTGTAATACAATTTTTTGCATACAAATAATAAATATGGTTTTAAAACAAATATTTTATTGTATTGGTAATGTTTTTTCTTTGTTCCTAAAGTTATTTAATAAAATATTCAAGAATATAGCACCTTAGACTTAAGATTTAAATGGATATAGATTAGTCTTTAAATTAAATCCAAGTTTAAGAACATTACTAACGTCAAAATACCAAACTAAATTGCCACATAATAGTCAACACGGAACTTATTTGATTAAATGCAAATGCTCAAGGAGATACGTAGGCGAAACTAATCTTCAAATTAGGACCAGTGTTGCCAACTGGCATTTTTTAATGCCAAATTTAGTAAAATTGGCATTATTTTAACATGTTGGCATTTTTTGGCATTTTGGCATTATTTTGGCATTTTGGCATTTTTTTGGAATTTTTAAAAAAACTGTTGAATTGATTTTTTTTCAGTTGGTTTGTATTTAATTTGTATTAGAACATTAAGCACAATGCCGAGGGTAAATTCAAGAAAGTACCTTGAAAAATGGGAAGCGGATTATCCTTGGCTTAAAAAAAGCTCTGATGGTACTGAATCAGCATTCTGTACCCTTTGTCGTGTGACTATACAACCACGGAAATCGTCTGTAGAACAGCACAGTGGTACTTTTAGACATGCTTTAAGAGAAAAGCATCTTAACACAAAAAGCCAGATTACGTTTCCTTTAGTATCAAAGAAAGCAGACTGTGAAGCAGATATTCATCTTGCTCTTTGCGTGTGTTGTCATGCACCCATTTCAACGATAAATCACCTTGGAGAAATCATTTCTCTTTATGGAAAAAATAGTCCCCTTGAAAATCTTCGTCTGCATCGAACCAAATGTACCCAAATTATTAAAAATGTAATTTCTTCATCAATCGAATCAGAAATTTCTGAATCAATGGCAGATAAACCTTTTTCCATCCTGATTGATGAATCAATTGATGTTTCTTTGACAAAACATCTTTGCATTTGTGCTCGATACTATTCAGATGAACAGAAATCAGTTATCGATGACTTTCTTGGTTTAGCTGCTGTGATATCAACCACTGGTGCAGATCTTTTTGCTGTTTTGGAAACAAAGTTGACGTCTGTTGGATTGTCTTTAAAAAACTGCATTGGGTATAGCTCAGACGGAGCTTCAAATGTCATTGGATTTCACAATTCGGTTTGGTCTCGTGTTCGGGCAGTCTCTCCTAATTGTATTTTAATGCGCTGTACATGCCACTCCTTGAACCTCATTGTTTAACATTCCTTTAAATTAATGCCATCAAGTGTTGGCTTTCTGCTCAGTGAAATTCCTTCATTTTTTTCAAAAAGTTCCATTCGACGAGAAGAGTTTAAAGTACTTTTTCAGACAATGGATCCAAGCAATGAAAGGATGGGAACTCCATCACCATTTCAAAAGTATTCAGCTACTCGATGGCTCGTCAGAGGGAAATGTCTTTACAATTTGATGGTGAATTGGTACGAATTAAAAGCCTATTTCTTATGTGCTGAAGCTCAAGCTCCTGCTTGCATTAGGTATAGAGTTACAACAATTAACAACATGTTCAAAGATGAAACTCTCTATCTTTATGTCGTCTTTTTGACACCAATTGTTCAAGAATTTGAGCGTTTGAATGCTCTTTTTCAAAGCACTAATGTGGATCCTGAGAAGCTAGTTTCAGAGCTAAACCTACACTACAAAAGTCTACAACAGCGTGTTCTTGACAACCAAGGAGTTCAACTGCCTCTAAAACGTGTTGACTTTGGGGCAAAGTTTTTATCAGATTGCCAAAAATATATTGATACTTATCCTCAAACCCAAAAAGAAATAGCCAGAAAAAACATTGAAAGTGTTCTAACACGTTGTCTTCAATTTCTTTTGCGTCTTTTGAAAGAGCTTGATCAACGTCTACCTGAAAACAAAGAAATTTTTCAAGGTCTATCTTATCTCTCACCATCAAAGGTTCTGCATCAAAGTTCTAAAATGCCATTCACTCATCTGCCTTTAAGGCATATTATGAAGGATAAAGCGCAAAACATTGAAGATCAGTACAGAAAAGTAAGTTTGGTTGACTGGTCTTCTACGGAGCTGTTTGAAAATTCTTGTATACTAAAAGATACAACTGAGTTCTGGACTGCAGTTCGCCACTACAAAAATACATCAGGAGATGCAGCATTTAAGTAACTAGCAGACTATTGCCTAACTTGTCTTGTTCTCCCTATATCAAACGCTTTTGTGGAACGTATTTTTTCTCAGGTCACCTTTGTTAAAAACAAACCAAGAAACAGAATGTCAGAGAAATTGCTCAGCAGTGTAGTGCGAGTAAAAGCCTACCTTGCTAGCCGCAACAAATGTTGTAAAGACTTTAAAATCAGTGACAAAATGTTAACTAAATTGGGAACGGACATGTATTCTGACGATGATGAATTAGTCGAAGATGATCTCACTCTAATTGATAATTTAAACTAAAGGAAGTTTGATATTGAGACATTTTTTATAATTCTTTTAACAGAATTTAAAATTTTCTTTAACTCATATTTTTTAACTTTAGATTTATATTTATTTGAAAGTTGAGTAAACATACTTATCTATTTAATAAATACATAATAAATGTTAAACGTCGTTTTTTTATTGAAAAATATATAAAAAATATGTTAAAACTGATTAATATATGACTTTTAAAATAGTTTTATTGAATATATAGTTAATAAATAAGGTTCAATGTTTTTTTATCAAGTTTTTCTGCTATTTTAAAAGTTGGCATTTTTTGGCATTATTAATAAAATTTGGCATTATTTGGCATTTTTTAGACAAGCATTTGGCATTTTAGCGCAAAAAAAATCTGGCAACGCTGATTAGGACTCGAATTTACAACATCTAAAATGGTTAAACAAAGAATAAGTTTTGCTCACAAGAAATAAAGTGGGAAAATGTAAAAACAGTTAAAATTGAAACAAAAATATTTGATCGAAATGTGCGCAAAGCTCCTGAAATACAGAGGTTTGAATGTTCTCTTTTATATTGCAGATTTAGTTTAGAGAACGGACAGTGTGAAAACTAGAATTTGGACTCTTTTTTTTACATTTTTAGGTAAGCAAGAAAAAGAAGCCATTCATCTGCTGCATCAGTTATTTTTAACTGTTTCTAACGTTACAAAATATTTTTTGTATAACTTTTACGAGCTGATGATGCTGGTAACCATAATTCATCGAAAATTTCTAATAATAAATTATTAAATGTACAAAGAGAATTTATTTATACTAATTGCATTAAAAATTTTAAATGCAGCCTATATATATATATATATATATATATATATATATATATATATATATATATATATATATATATATATATATATATATATATATATATATATATATATATATATATATATATATATATATATATATATATGAAACATGCCGTCGTCAAACCTCTATCAATCCACAGACATAAGCACAACCAATCAAAGTTTTTTTTTTTTTTTAGAATAATGACTTTGTAAAATAAAGATTGTTTTTGTTTGTAATAGAAGTGAGTTATATTCGATCGCATGCGTCATTCTAATAAATATACTTCAAAATTATACTAAGTTAGTGCGTTTAAAGCAACTTTTTTTGGTCTAAATTTATATATATATTTTTTAATATAAACTTTCAACCAATTTTAAATTAATATTTAGGCTTTTTACAGTTCAAAGAATAAAAAGTGAAGCTTTATTTAAATGTTTATGGTCCCCACATTAGGATTTAAAAAGTTGGGGTTTCGGGGCACAAATTGTAAAAGGAGGAACCTTAAAAATGGGGTTAAAAAATTTTTTTTCAGCGTTTAATTATTTTATCCAACCGGTCATTTAATCCAGTTCGTTGATTTTTGATTTGAAAAAATTTTTAAAAAATTTCGTTAACGTTAAAAAACGTTCGCTATTGGATAGTTTATTTCCAAGTCTGTTAGTATTAAAGGGTCCTATGAGCACGTTAAAGTTTTTCTAAAAACCTATTTTTCTTTCAAAATTTTGTAAAAAATTTTGTTTACTAACTTGGGTTCTAGACCACGGTCGTTCATACTCACCTAATAAACGACAAATTATTGTACGCAAGCGCAGTTTGGTTATAAAAACATTTGGACTTTCAAAATTGCTTCGGGCCTTCGCTTCAAAGTTACCTTGTAGTTAACAGCCAATTTATTATTACTCGTAGCGTTTTTATCATTTTCTACAAAGATAACCAGTTTTTGGGCTATCAGTAGTGTTTTGGTAACTTAATTTTTTTATAAAGTAAGTATTAATGATGCAAATTTGCTGAGGAAAAAATCTTTCTTTGATTTATTTATAGATTTTTGAGGCTTTTTACATTACTTTTGAGTGGTAAAACTTAAAAGTTTATATAATTTTTTTTTACATGATTCTTTTATCTTTTTATTACTTTTAACTGATCTTAACACTAAATTTTTTTTCTTGTTTAAAAATCAGAGCTTATCATTGCCATAAAGTGACACTATTTTAGTTAATGATCTATTCGATGTCTTTATGTAAAAAAATTAATTCCTTTATGTAAAAAAGTTAACTAATTTTTTTTTGTAAGTTTATATAGCATCTTTAATTTGGAATGAAGTTTATTTTTGATTTATTATTATAATTTAGTTAATGGATATAAACACTATTTAATAGATAAAGTTAAAGCTTGTTGGTTATTCAGAACACTAATTTACCTAAAAACTTTTCTTTTTCTCAGGTCGAGATCCATAACAAGAATTTAAATATTCTTTGTGGGGTTTGTAAATATTAGGCTCAAACTAAATTTTGCTGTTGGAACAAACCAACAGAAAAAAATGAAAACGTGTTCAATGTCATGGTGTCAGATGAGATTTTGCTATGTTATAATACCATAAACAAAATTATTAAAAGATTTACATCAACAATACTTCATTTAGGAATGATTTTGAAAACTCATTATGAAGCGTGCTTTTGTTGTCAGCATGTATAAAAACACAGTAAAAGTCTAAACTTTGCAATATAACTTAAAAAATAAAAAGCCTATACTGGTATCGGTGAAAAAGTCTGGTAATTCTCAATGATTGCGTACATCAAAAAAAGCATGGTGACAGCACACGACTCAGAAATAAATATTGAAAAATTGAAAAATGAATTCAATCCTCATTTACAATCTTGTCTATGTAATTATGAGGTAAAATACTAAAAAAAAATACTTGTATGAGGTAAAATACTAAAACAATCAAAAACTCTAAAAAATTGCAAACACTTATTTTGTTTTTTTTGCCTAATAGAAAATTTAAATGTAAACAAACTCAATGAAACCCTTTGTCCAAAATATAGAGAGCTTATATTATCTAAAATTTGCTGTCTAAAACAATCTTCTTTTCTAAATATGTTAACTGTTGAGTGTAAATGTAAAAAAAAAAGTTCAATATAATGAAAGAACATAGTTTAAGTACTAATCCTTAATGAATATTTGTATTGATAAATTAATATCACAAACAGCCCCATTGTTATCGCCAATATTGTCATTTATCGTCATCACCTTTTTTGGCTTCAGTATCATTGTCAACATCAATAACATCATACTTATTTAATAAGAGATTCTGCAATTTTTATTCTCACAGTGGATAATGATATTCCAAGAAGAGTTGAAGATATCGCATTCTATGCTCTTAAACAAAAGATTGCTAAAGATGGTGGACAAGTAGTTGAGTTAAAAAGTGGAGGATCTTGAGTAATAATGTTTTTTAGTTTTAACTTTTAAATTTATTATAACTATAAATTAGTTAAGCGTTTTTTTTCATAGATCTTTTTTTTTAACCAGTTTTGTTTTTACTTACTCCAAAAGTTTATGTAAGCAGTAACGAAGCATCAAATACAAATATAAAAGTAAGAAATGCTTTAATCAAAAGACACATAAAAGTTATGTCTGGCACATCCAACGATGCAATTTTTTGTCTGTAATCAAATCAAAAGTAATTTCAAGTAGAGACAAATGTTTAATATGGGATATTCTAAATACTAGAGGAATAGTAGTTTGTGCAACCAACATGATAACAATGAAAGCGAATATATAGAGCAAAAGACGTCTCCTCAAAAAAGAAATTAAAAACAGCTACTTTTATAGCCGCAAAAATAATAAAACATATTCGGTATAAAATAATTTTTGAATTATTAAGTAGGGCGATACATAAATATCACCCCTGTTATTTCAATTGTTGCTGTCTTTTTCTTTCGCACACATTTTATAAATTGACGGTTCATTTACAACATTCAAAATGTTTTATATTAACAGTACCGTGTCCCAGCCCTTTTTTTTGAAAATAACCAGTCATTAGAACAATAAAATCTTAAATTATTTTTTATTTGCTATTATTAAAAAACTCCTTAAATTTGCTCGTTGCCCCACCCTCCGATTGAGGTGTGTGAACTAACCTAGGCACGGTCTGAATATGTATTTTAAAAATACTTAAATAATTTAAAGAAATTGATTTAAAAAACTAAAACGATAATTAATAAGTAACAATATTTCACTATTTGTTAGCTAGCAAAAGCAAAAAACAAATTACATCTTCGTTTGTGCTTATCATTTGCAGGTAGGGCCTCCAAGTCTTTATATGTTATATTAATGTCTCACCCCTCGATTAGTAGTTTATTTTCTATTATATTTTTCAAAATACACATATTCAACAATTAGATACTTAAGATTCGTGTTCGTAGCATATTGAGGGCTTGGAGCCAGACTGAAAGATGTACCCTCGAGAAATAATAATGTTATCAAATAAAAATGATTTGTTTAAATTTTATATACAAAAAACAACAATTTTTAACTAAAAATTGGAAAGGTCATTTTTTATGACATTATGTTTGCAATATTTTTTTTTTAATTTTTCTGTAAAAAAGATTATGAATTTTGAAACCACTATAAAATATGGTTCTTTTGAGACCCAGGTTGATATACTTTTGAAGAAAAAAAAATTAATTAATATATAGGAGTTAGTGTGTAATCAAGGGTCATGGTGGGTGAAATTAAATACCTTGATCATAGCAACTTCTTTAGCATTTAACTTAGTTCCACTTCCCATAGTAGTCCTCTGTAATACAGAGGACTACTATGGGACTAATATGATTAGTTCACATTTGTTAGTCATTTGGTCTGCGTTAATATATGTGTCAATTACCTAGCATTAGCAATTCGTCTGTTGCAGTCAAATTTATTATATATATATATATATATATATATATATATATATATATATATATATATATATATATATATATATATATATATATATGTATATATATATATATATATATATATATATATATATATATATACATATATATATGTACATATATATATATATATATATATATATATATATATATATATATATATATATATATATATATATATATATATATATATACATACATATATATATATATATATATATATATATATATATATATATATATATATATATATATATATATATATATATATATATATATATATATATGTATATATGTATATATATATATATATATATACATATATATATATATGTACATACATATATATATATATATATATATATATATATATATATATATATATATATATATATATATATACCTACACACATACATACATACATACATACATACATACATACATACATACATACATACATACATACATACATACATACATACATACATATGAGTTTATACATGAATATATAAGATTATATATGAAATCATATGTTTGATAGGGTATATGAAAAACACTAGTGAAAAAAAATTAGTAGCTAAGATCTGTAACAGGTATTAAATACAAATAAAAGTTATCTAAACTTTAAAAAAAAAATAAACTTCTACGTTCAGATAAGCAGATTATGTGTTTTCAAAAGTATAAACAAATCACGCTCAATTGGAATGTTTAATTTCTTCGAAAAGCACAACTTTAAGCTATTTTAGAAATATCTGAAACAGTTTAGTTTTGAAACTTATAGCAGAAATACCTTTTAGATGGATATGGTAAGTGTGTGACCACTGGTAAAATCTGGTCAAATTTAGCCTGCGGAGAAACTTAGCTTACAAAATTTGCTTATTCACATTCACCCTTTTTTAAGTATTTTGCGGTGTCCTCAAAAACAGACAAAGTTTTGCAAAGGTCAAAATAATATTATTGACTCGCTCAAGAAACTTTCTCTAAAAATTTGTCTGTGTTTTTATTTTTTTTTTGCATTTATATGATCCTTGTCTGAACAGTTTCTAATTTCTATCTGGCATAGACAGTAGAAGCAAAAATATAGATGCGTGACTTTCATGCTGTCTGTTTTTTTATTTAGATGACAAGATGATACAAATACACCCTTAATTCAGTACCAATAAGATTCAAATTCCTATTGATAAGCAAACCCCTAGCAAGGCTCACTGTTAGTTCAACCCAGTCCACTATCAAGTTTCCAGAAGATTAAAAAGAGTTTCTAGTTATAAATATTATTTAAATAATAATATTATATTTAAACTTCCATTCATAGTATCAATGTTACTTTTTATTTGCGCATGAATGATTGTATTAACATTTGCCGTTACGTAAGGTTATTCATAATCAGAAAAAAAAACATTGTTTATCAAGTTGACCTTCTTGAATGGGTTAAATTAAAGTGTATAACAACGGCATATGCAATTTAAAATTTACTAAAATAACTTTACCACAATTATTCTCCATAAATTAATAAATTAAATTATTTCCTAAATAATTTACGATTAAAAACTTTTTTTTTTTAACTTTCGATTAAAACCTTTTTTCCAATAAATTATAAAACAGTGCCTAATAATCAAAGAATAATATGTTAACTCGTAATTACTTTTTACATATAGTTTCATTACTTTGCATACAAACTTGAAAAAAGTTTGAGGTTTATTGTTTTTGTACTATAAGTTATTTAATAAATTGTCTGAATTTTAAACAAAAATTTAGTTTAAAACTGAACAGTTTTTGTCATAAAACAAGCACTTTAATTGCAATCAAATAAATCTATTTTTCAATCTTTGGTTTTGTTTATTTATTAAAATTCCCCGTTAAGTGATTTGTCAGATCAAGTAAAACTTTCCGGTTATAATATTTAATGGCCCCTTTGTTGCTTAGAGCTCCTGGCGTTTGTCCACCCTGTACATATGGTTGTTACGCTACTAACTAGAAAATAGGTCTAAGTTGGGTGCTTAAACCGGTATATTAGTGCCAAGGTCACTCCAGGTATTTCAATATTTGTATACATTATTTTATACTTTAAATAGACCTGAAAGAATTTAAATACAAAACTTTTTATTTCGAAAATTAAATTAATATTGATAGATTATTAAATAAAATAAAAAAATAAATGCTTTTACTTGCTTCTCACAAAAAGGAATCTTTTGATTGCAATGTTGACAAGTAACCAAACGATAAATGCATTTTGTTTCCATGTGATCACATAGTTCTTTACTCAAAAGTGAAGCAAAACAGCGTTTATTGAGGCATTTTACTTCTTGATATTCACAAGATGATAGATGATTCTTAAATTGAAAAACATTTAAATTATTGTAAATTATTTTAGAATAGCGTTAACTTTTAAAACTTCTTGATTTTTTAAATGCTGCAAATAAGCGCTTTCCTCAAATCATTTTAGTAGGTTATTCTTTTTTTTTTTTTTTTTTGCATCTTATTAGAAACTTCTAAGAGATCTACCACTGTAATATTTTGTAATAAGACACATTTTAACAAAAAACTAAATTTATTCAAAAATATTTAAAAGTTACTAAAACCTTTTTGCTAAAAAAGTTTCTATATAGGGGTTGCAGACTTGTCGGTATTAATTTAACCAATTAGTTTATAATGGTAGAAGACTAAGCTTAGTCTTTTTTAAAGAGCCATTGCCTTAGGTTTATCCTTCCTTTTTTAAAAAGCTTGGCTTTATTCCAGTGCTTTAAAGTGCTGCTAATTCTTGTTTAATACAAGTCAAAACTTTTTTAGGCAATGAATTACAAGTTACTTATGAAAGTAAGACTTGTTACTTATATAAGTGAGCATTTTTTAGTAATCCATACTTATGTCAGTAAGAGGATGAATTACTAATTACTTATATAAGTTAGAGGGGATGACTTACTAGTTATTTAGTATAACCTGTTGCAGAAGTTATATTATATATATTTTCTGCTTGTTCTTCATATTTAATTCTTTTTTCTCATTGGTTCTGCAACACATGTAGACTCAAGTGCTGCTTTTACTTCCTCATGTATAAATAAACGTAAGTAAACTTTATGAGCCGATATAAAAATTTCATTGTTATTAGGGTATTTGAAAATAATATCTGGTAACTCTGAATTTAACTTAAAACCTTACTGGTTTCTTTTTAGTTCCACACTACTTGTAGACTCAAGCGCTGCTTCTACTTCCTCGTGAAATAAACGTATGTAAACTTCTTAAGCTGATTTAGCAGTTTTGTTTTTATTTAGATATATTTAAGGGAGTATCTAGTAACTCTGAATGTAATTTAAAGTCATTTGAATTATATAAATAGCATGGTAAACCTGCAATAACATATTTTTTTCTTTTCAGTAATTCACTCAGAAACAGCAGTAAATAACTTTTGACTAATGTTAGTTTTTTATTTTTTTTTTAGGACTTTGTTGTAAAAACAAAATTATTTAATTAGATTTTATCAGAACAAATCTTGTTTTCCCATGCCATAAAAATTAGTTTTGTAACATTAGGAGCTTGAACAATATCAGAGATGCCTTTTATTTCTTCAAATGTGTTATAGATATATTGACAAAAAAATTAGATCTTGTTTTAGTATCAAGAACTGGGTTAACCTCATTTCCTAATTCTGATCTACAAAGTTTAACTTTCAAAAAGTAATTTTCTTAACAGTTTAATAATTTTAGGAACCTTTAAAATGATGATACTACATTTTTCATTTAAAGTATTTCATTATCATTAGAGTTGACCTTTCTTCATTTCATCATTCTTCATTGTCTTTACTAATAGAATCAGAAAAAGATTCTTAATTTCAATTTGCTTCTTAATTAAAAAAATCTTCACCAGTTCTTTCTATTATTGAATTTTTTTTTTATAAACAATATCACATACCCAAGATAAACTCTATGACAATAGCAAAGTTGGTGGGTAACTTCTGTTTCTTGTCCCATTATTTTCATATCTGATGCACCGTCAGTTATAAAGCACAATCAGATAAATCATTGACCAAATTCAAGCCAATAACACTTAATTTTTCAATAATAATGTTAACTGATTCTGAAGGCATTGAACATTTTATTCTAATAATTCCAAGGCCATAATAAAATTTTTGTCTGAACAAGGTACATTAAGACACAAATACATTTTACACAAGCAACGCAACACGTTAGGTCAACGTTGGGAACGTCGGCTCAACGACTATGACGTTGTTTTAGCTCAACTGAGTGTGCCGCTCGCGTAGTTTCACCTAAAATTAACTTATCAAGAGGTTTTGATGATTTTTTGATAATTTTAA
>NC_061163.1:7742200-7899700 GCF_022113875.1 Hydra vulgaris | reverse complement strand
ACTAAATAATATTTAAGGTATAACACTATTTTAGCCAAAAAATCTACGTAAGTTTCTGTTCTTATTAAAAACTGTCGGTTATTTGGCATATGCCGATTACCCAACAAAACATTAATATTAATGCTATTAATAATAATATTAATGCTGTAGTTTAATTGCATAATTTAAAGCATTCAAGCTGAATATATATACATATGTATATAATATATATATATATATATATATATATATATATATATATATATATATATATATATATATATATATATATATATATATATATATATATATATATATATATATATATATATAAAATATATATATATATATATATATATATATATATATATATATATATATATATATATATATATATATATATATATATATATATATATATATATATATATATATATATATATATATATATATATATATATATATATATATACAGTATTGGAATAAACATTTGCAACCAATATCAAACAATGCTAAAAAGTATTCCTATTTTTACATGTCTTAAAAACGAAACGAACTATACTACCACAGCAAACAGTTTAGGAGTCTGGATTCATAGCATGCCATGACTTGAGCAATCAGCTGACAGGTGACAGCACACAGGCAGAATTTCGTTGACAAGTGCCATTTTGCAGCGGGCTAAACAAATGCAACTTTTTTGGTTTGTTTTATTTTCCTAAGTCTGTTACATGTCAACGTCACAGAAGTTTTTTAATAATTAAAGGAAGTATCCAGAAGTTTCCAGAAGCATGCAGAAGCTGTCAGAAGTTTCCAGAAGAAGCATCTGGAAGCTTTCAGAAACATCCAGAAGTATCCAGAAACATTAAGAAGCATCCAGAAGCATCCAGAAGCTTCCAGAAGCATCAAAAAGAAGCATCTAGAATCTTACATAACAGGTTCACACAGGTTCATTTTACTATATAAAAGACATGTAAACCGACATGTAATTTAGTCAGTATATGGAAGTCAATCAGCCAAGTATTATCAAGGCAGTTTTTCGAAGTGAGTTTTATTAAAATGTTTTATTGAAGAACATCAATACAGGATGTGAAATAAAATAATGTTTTATTACATCAATACAGTCCACATCCAACCAAGACGTTGTGTTCCACAGAGCATTATTGTATCATCACAAGGTAACTGTAAAACGGTAAGCCTTGAGAAGCATGATTATTTATTTTTATTTATTTTATGAGTTCAAGTGCAAAAATGGCTCCCGACAGTCGTGGATTGGAACTAAGAAAGAAAATTATTGACAATAACGCAAGTGGAGTGTCACAAAAAGGTGTGATAAATATCGCGCGAAAAATGGACTGTATTAAAACTATGTTCCAAATATCGTTGTTCGGGAAAGTTGGCAGCAGATAACAGAGGTGGAAGACTGCGTTCTACCACTTCTAGAGAGGATTCTATAATCGTCAGATCCGTCAAGAAGGATCCCTGGGTATCATCAGTCGAGATACAAAAGGAATTAGAGCTGCCTGTATCGGATCGAACATTCAAACGACGTGCTGTTAAAGCCGCATTGTTTTCTGGACGCCCTGCGAAGAAACCGCTGATTTAACTAAAGAACCAGAAGAAAAGACTTCTGTTTGCTACATCTCATATTAACTGGAATGTGTAGAAATAGCGAACTTCCTTTTCAGTGATGAATCGAAGTTCAACATTATCGGGAGCGATGGCATTTGCCGTGTACGTCGACCGGCCGGAAAATGCCTCAATTTACGTTACTGCCATAAGACTGTGAAGCATGGTGGAGGCAATGTAATGGTCTAGAAGTATTTTTCTGCCAACGGTCTAGGTTCAATACATCGAAACGATGGAATAATAACCCGTTTCATGCATAAAAATATCCTGAAAGATGTTATGTTATCTCATACTGAATGGAATATGCCAATAAAATGGGTTTTTCAGCAAGACAACAATCCGAAACACACAACAAAGGTAGCCAAGCAGTGGTTTCAAGACAACAACCTATTGGTGATGGATTGGCCTCCTTAATCTCCAGATCTCAACCCTATTGAGAATCTTTGGGAGATCGTCAACCGCAGAATTAATCGTGAAGGTGTTCGTAATAAGAACCTAATATTTGAACAAATCCAAAAGGTCTGGGCAGCGATTCCATAAAGTTTTATTGATCACCTAATCGAATCTATGCCTTGAAGATGCAAGGCTGTGATCAACAACAAAGGATTCGCCACGAAATATTGATAGCGAAATACAGCTTGGTCAACATTTTGTGGAGTTGCACTTGTTTTGTTCAGAAGGAAATCAACTTTTTTTAATACTTTTTATTAATTTTTTAATTTTTGTGTACAAATAATAAGCTTTGTGGTGAATAAAACTTGAAAAACGTTGCTTCTAAAGAGTTACATAGTTATTTCTCTAAATTGAAAAAATGCTGCACTTTTATAAAAAGAAGTTAAATTAGCATTATTTGGTAGCACTTGTTTTGTCCAATACTGTATATATATATATATATATATATATATATATATATATATATATATATATATATATATATATATATATATATATATATATATATATATATATATATATATATATATATATATATATATATATATATATATATATATATATATATATATATAATTATTTTGTATTAAAATGAAAAAAATACAACTTTATGTTGGTACTCAGAGTTTCATGCCAGGCGGCAATCATCAGCCATATATATTTTTTTAAATCAAGAAATTAAAAAACCGTTTAAAATATAAATTAAGCAATGCAATGGGATCTGACGTCAAAGCATCGACTAAACGAATTTTACCTTTAGCCTGTGTCGAATTGACAAAGAAGGAATTTATTTCTATGCCGACATTTTGCTATAGTTTCAGTCTTTTTATTTAATAAACTATTGCCATTATTTGAAATAATTTCAAATTTTTCATTAAGGCATAATTTGCACGATTTTGTTGTCAGGTTATATACTTCACATTTCTTATTATTTTCCAATTGATTACAGGACTTTTATCATTATCTTCTAAGTTCCAAACCTCCTTTGACTGCTCTGTATCGTTTCTATACTTGGGGATGTTAAACGATTTTAAATGGTTAGCATATCTCAGTTTGAAAAAATGGCCAGGTTTGGATGAAAAAGTCAGGCGGTTTGTTTGACGTTACCATGGGTGCGTTTGATGGTTCGGAGATAGGTGAGTTTGTTGGGATATTCATTCTTTTTCAAGTTTCACATTTTTATAATAAATATGACTTTGGCTTATACCGCGATGACGGATTAGCAGTTTTTAAAAATGCTACTGGTCAGCAAATGGAGAATATTAAAAAGCATATCACTCACTTATTTAAATGTAATAATCGTAAAATATCTATACAGTGCAACCTCAAAATTGTGAATTACCTCGATGTAACTCTTAACCTCTGCGACCAGTCATACCAACCATACGGCAAATCTGATAATACTTTAAACTACATACATGCTCAATCTAACTAATATACTAAAACAACTACCGCAAAACGTTGATCTCAGATTGTCCGGAAATTCTAGCAGCGAAGAGGTGTTTAAAAAATCTGTACTTATTTATAACGAAGCACTACAAAACTCTGGTTATAAACATAATTTATCTTACCGACCTAACTTGAAACACCAACAAAAGAAAAACCGTACGCGTAAAATAATCTGGTACAACCCACCCTATAGCATAAATGTCACCACAAATAAAGGAAAAAACTTTTTAAACTTGATTGTCAAACCTTTTTCTAATTAACAACAGACTACACAAAATTTTCAACAAAAACACAGTAAAAATCAGCTACAGTTGCATGCCAAACATAAAATCAATAATAAATTTACACAACAAGCACATCCTAAACAAAAATCTAACCATTAATAAAGATAATTGCAACTGCCTTAATATAAACAGTTGTCCTTTTCACAATAACTGCTTGACCAACAACATTGTATACCAAGCAACCATCACTTCGGATAACCCTTCAGTAAAAATTCATACATTGGTATTTGTGAAACATCTTTCAAACTGAGATATACTTACCATTTGAAATCGTTTAACACCCCCAAGTGTAGAAACAATACAGAGCTGTCAAAGGAGGTTTAGAACTTAATAGATAATGATAAAAATCCTGTGATCAATTGGAAAATAATTAGAAGATGTGAAGATGTGAATATATATTGTATATATATATATATATATATATATATATATATATATATATATATATATATATATATATATATATATGCACATATATTAAAAACATATGATAGCGATGCAGTTATTGGTATGACTCAATTATTGTAATTTTTCATTTTCTATTACAAACTTTACTACTTTTTCCAATAAAAACTACCTGCGTAGTTTATTATCTGCTATTAGAATAAAAAAATTATTACCTAATGTCAATTTTTTCCCAAATGTCAACCTCGCTACAGTTTCATTTCCAAATGAAATCCAGAGTTTTTATTTTATAATTATATAATTGTACTCAGAAAACCAAAAAGGAACCAATGGTAATATAAAATGTTGCTTAAAAGTCAAGAAAATAATTTTTGTTCTACCATAAGATTGTCTTATAATATTCTTTTCTTAAACTTAGATGCCAATAGTTGTGATAACAACTGGGGACGTGAAGTGCAGATTTATTAAATGAGCCGCCGAGAAGCTCCCATTACAAATAACAAATTTACTGCCATGGCAATTAAAGGTATTGTTCAAATAGTTGCTCCAGTCATTAAAAAAGCATTTGAGTGCTGCTGTTTTGAGAAAAATTCAACAAAGGCTGAGCTTAAGCAGTTTAAAATATGGAATAAAGTCAATGTTTTTTTAAAGACATTTAATTTTTTAAAGACATTTAATCAAATGATATGTAAAAATCACCAAGATGCTATGTTGGCATCAATGATATCTCCGATTGAAGTAAGACAAAGAAGACCTAGAAAAGCAAACGATCATGTTGATTTACATTACTATTTATATCAGTACAATTTATTAATTGTAAGAGATTGCCTAGTAAAAATTCAATTTTGTTACAATGTATTTCTTTTCATATTCAACTTTAACAAGTTCAACATCAAGACTTAAAAGAATTCAAAAAATCATAACAGCGTATGGTTAGTAGTTCTATTTTTATGAAGCAGTTGTTACATTTTTTATTGTTTGCAATAGTATTTATTAACAAGTAAACGGTCACCCAAAGACCAAATAGAAAAACATATAAACCGACCTCGTAGATTTATACAATAGAAAAATGATTATATTATTAATCATATTCGATCTTTTAAAGGACAGATGCCGCATTACTCTCTCAAAGATTCTTTGAAACAGTACTTTCAAGAATATTTAAATCTTAGCAAGATGCATTCAATTTACTCAGAAAGTCACCCTGGTGAATCATGTTCTAGAAAAAGTTACAGATTTGTTTATTTTGTTTCAATTTTAGAAGATGAAAAAATAAATAAACAATTTACTACAGCATTATTTTCTTTTAAATTTTTAAAACTTTTTGTTATTCTGAGTGATTTTTTTAAATTAAAATATTATGTATTTAAAACAATTTTTATTTTTATTATAAAGTTTTATTGTTATTTTTTTTTTTTTTTAAATACACAAACCTTTACGGAAAAATTAAAACTGCACAAGTAAAGACAACTGTTTACACAAGTAAAGACACATGTTCAACAAGCGATATATTTAAAATAGAGTTGCCAAAAAGCAACTTTCAACACGAACTACAAAAACTTTCAGTTGTACGAGAGCTTCACTAGAGAAATTTTTTTTATAAAAAAAAAGCCTGCTTCTATGCATGGAGCACACTCTTTATCCTGGTTTGCTGCAATTGCCTTTGATTTTTAGAGAATCTTCTTGTCCTAATATTGCAACTAATGACACATATTGCAGAAGAAAACTTTTTCTGCACACTTTTAACATACATAACCTTGGAACTAATAAGGTTTTACTTTTTTTAATGATGCAGTTGGAAAAACAGGTTCTAAGGATGTAGCATCAGTTTAGTTGCACCACTTTACTGAAATATTGCCTTCAGAATTCACTCATCTTTAACTCTTTTGTTATACGTGTCCTGGACAGAATAAAAATTAGACTATTATGCGGTCTTTACACTATATGGTCCATAAAATACTTTTAAGTATTAGCAGAGAGAGTATTAGTATTAGTATATACAGAGAGAGCTGAAATGGGTAACTATCTGATGCTACACTCTAAAAAAAATACCGTTAAAATCAACGGAGTTGGTTACGGAGTACTCCCTCATTCTAGCACCAACGGAGTACTCCGTTAATTTAACGGAACAATAATTTAACGGATTCAATCCGTAACTCTAATTTAACAAATTACTCCGTAAATGTTAACGGATAGTTCGTTGAAGTTACAAAATACTCCGTAACATAAAAAAAACTATTTTGTTTATCATGAAAAATTGCTGAAATAAAACAGTTATAGATGTTTAATTCCGTATTATTTTTGCAACAAAGTCTCCTATAAACGTAACAAACTAATTATTAGTGGTTATCTAAAAATTAGTTTAACTGATTTGTATTAGAGATGAGGGTTTTAGACAACATAAACAGCAACAAAATATTTGTAAAAATAAATAAAAATAACACGTTGTAATAAAATTGTAAATCTTCATGTATATTAAAATAAATAAATGATACATTTAAGTAAAAACATATTTAGAGAGTGTTGATCGCAGCTCAACCACTCCATTAGGCAACGAACCGTACTGCAGCCCATAAATATCTTGCATAAACTGCCAGAACATGATTGTTGATGGCTGTTATTCGATGTTAAAGCACCAAAAAATCTTGAATAAACGATCGATGCCTTCTACAATAGATGTGCCTTCAATCAAAGTTTTTTCAAATGCAATCTTTATAGAGAGAATTTTTTCACCCTCAATCCCCTGTATTAATATTACCAGATAAGGGGACTTCAAATTTTCTGCAACATCTTGCAGTCCATGCTCAGCCTAAATTTGCAATGAAACTTTTGTAATCTTGGTTACAATATTATTATAAATTGTATTTATATATTTATAAATAATAATTTTTTTTTTTTTTAAATTTAAAACTTATGTCCGCTGTAAATCAACTAAATAAAATTTCTTACACTGCATATCCGAATGATTTGATTGGCTACTTCTAGAGCAGAACGTTTCTGTTTCCCCCCTTGTCGCAGAAGCGAGCACAAAAGCTTGCATGCATAATAAGCTTTCCAATTTAAAACAAATATATAACCCATACGAAAACGTAAAAGTGCTAAACATACAAATGTAATTTTATGCAAAATATTTGTGAACAAAAAAAAAGAATATCTTTAATAAAATAAATGCAAACCATGATGTTTTTTAGATGCCATTATAGCTAGAGCTTTGATGTAATTACTATTTGACAGTGAAGCATATTTTAATACTGGGTCTGCAACAGTCTGATTAAAGGTTTCGAGGATATCAACTATGCAGTTTGAATAATTTAATGAAATTCCATATCAATCTATAAATAAATATTTTTGAATACAATGCCTAAAACTGTATTAATCTTATCAATATAATTGCTATAAATCATTTAATAACAAACTATCTGTACAATTATTTTATTATCACTTTTACATGTATGAATATTATACACTAAAGTTTGATATCTGATAAAAAGAGCCACAGATAATTTTGACAAAAAAAATACCAGCTCTGGAATAATCCTGATTTTTGGAAATTTAACTATCATTCGGGATAATGAAGGTTGATCTGTTGAATGAACCCAATTCTGCTGAAAACAAAACGTTGACTTTGTAGGAGCCTTAACTTCTTCTACACGAATAGAAGATAATGAATCAAGCTTTTCAATTTCGTCGAAGTTGCTCATTCCTGAAATTAATTCAAATATGAAAAACACAGAGCAACAATATAGATATTAAAATTATAATCAACAATAATTTTGAAAGACCTATATTACTAGGTCTTTTTTTATTTTATTTTACTTAGTAAAATTGTTAGCAACAAATAATTAGTAAATAATAAGTCTTTACAACATATGTTTTTTATAACAAAAGGTTTTTACAAGATATAGATAACTAAATAACCTAAACATAATGTGCAAAACGTGAAACCACGGGGACACCCTTCAGATTCTACTGCATGATCCACTGTTTGATATAGTTCAGTACCTGCAAGTTGAGTTGTATCACAACAAGTTGAGTCGTGTCCCATTTTACGAGACCAAAAAAACTTTTTTTCTGATCTTAGTATACAAAAGAAAATATAGCTTGTAAATGTAGCTGCTTGTATGACACAAAATAAGGCAATGATTCAAATAAACTTTTAGTAACTAAAATGAATTATTTTAATCGAGAAAATGAATTATTATAATCGAGACATACAGTGGAGAAATAACATCACAATAACACACAACAAAGAGGTTACAAAGCAAGTTGCTAATATAAAAAAAAGTTGGTAAGCATCTACAGTTAAATTTATATTCAAATAATTTAACTAATTTTAATAAACACCAGGTAACTTTCTTCTAGCATTTTCTAATCCTCTCTCCAGGATGCCATGATAATTAGTCGAATCATAAAAAGTACCAGTGCTTCACTTAGCACTGCTGCCACTAAAATCTTTTGATATTGATCAGGGTAATTATCATACACACTCATCATTTTGTGCACAACAACTCGAATGATGTGCTGTCTAGTAGAGATTGAAACTTTACCAGATTCAATCTCTTCAGTATATTGACAAGTACTCTATAAAGTAATACATGATATTGGTATTCATTAAAAAAATGTTCACAAAACCTTGAAAACTATTATTGCTAAATAAGCAAGTAAAGTAAAATTATTGCTAAAAAATTATTACGTAAAAATTCGTACAACTATGTATGTATGTAAAATCTATTTAAATATTGTACTTACAGGGTGTTGCACAAGAAAGGCTTTAATCGAATTAGCTGAAACAAACGCCTCATTTGCACCTTTCATTATATGGCTGTTGTTAACAGAAACACTAGATTCTGAGAGCGTAGTACTAGAAGTTAATGTAGTTTGATTTGGCTGCAACGAAGGCAACACTAATGGTGAACTTGATTTTATCTGTATTAAAACAAATGATTTTTTTAAAACTTATAAAAACAGTTTATAAAGTTAAAACACACTAGCAAATGCTAATTTCAAAATATTACAAAGTATTTATGATGAAAAAAAGTTTATTAAAGAGTTTGCACAGTAGCAGTCTTTAGTTGTAATTTAAATTGATTTACCGAAACAGCATTAGTTCACTGCTGACCATCTATGAGTAGAATGAAAATTGTGTTTGATTCTGCTAATTGTTTTATTATTTCAAAATCAACTTCATCAACTTCTGTGCCATCATTTTTGTAGACAAAGGTAAACAAGTTGATCTGATTTCAAACCAAACTTGCAACGCACTGGAATAACAACACACAGTCATTTAGCTTTTTATATACACAACCAAAAGAATTCAGACTAGTTAAAGTGAATATATATGAATGCACAGTAACAACTTCATATACAATTAAACAATTATACATATTTAACAACTAAAGGTTTATATATTTTTAGTTTGTAATGCATAAATAAAAAAACAATCAATATTTCTACAATATTTTTATTCTAAAAAATTGTTCTAAAAATCTCAGATTTACAAATTTGCTGTATTTTTACAATATTTTTATTCTAAAAAATTGTTCTAAAAATCTCAGATTTACAAAGTTGCTGTATTTTTACAATATTTTTATTCTAAAAAATTATTCTAAAAATCTCAGATTTACAAAGTTGCTGTATTTGCCGTCTTCTCCGGCTTTACATGTGACGTTGTATGGATGATAGTCTTTGAGCTGATTTGTATGTAAAACAAGCAGTGTATTTGGATTGTTAGATTTTTTAACTTCAAAAGAATGAAAATGTTCATGAAAATGTAAATTTTCAAATGGATAGCATACAAAGTATATTTGTTTTGCAAGAGAAACAATGCATTTTAGCTCTCCAAACTGAGGATGACTTTCCACGATGCCATGACACAAAACACAACCCGGCTTGATTTCATAACAGCCAAATTTTACTGAATGAGCAACATATATTTCATCACAATTGTCCACGTTTAAAACTGTGCGCAAACTATTCGATACTGCTGATTGGAAATTGCCTACAATTACTGTATCACATATGTCAATTCGTACACAGTCTGTATACAAAGACCCACTAAATTTGCTAGTTTGAGTTGACTATGATGCATAATAGTTTTTCAAATGTTTTTAAAATTGCGAACAACAGAAACAAGTTCTTTAGCAAATCGATGCTTTGCCTCAAAACGCATACACCAGTACCTGCTTTAAGGCCCATACTTTGCCATAAATTCTGGATAATGTAGCATAAAACGATGTTTTCGAAAAAGTCTCTTCTCAGAATATAAGTTTTTAAATTGGGCATGATGTTCCTCCAAATTAAACTCCAGCTGACGAATGAGGCCAACAGTTATAGTTAGTGCAAATATTGCATCCATGCAATCAAGTGAAGTCTCCAATGAGCATCACCTTCTGGAATTAGGTTTCCAATCATTAAAGGCAGATTTCTTATCAAACACCATGATTTAGCAGCTTGAATACGAATATTTTTTAAGTTTACTTCTGGTGGTTTGCTGTTTTTGTCAGCCAATGAATAGTTATAATTATTGATTACATTGTTGATACCTGTGACAAACAATTGAAAGGACAACCATGCTTAATGCCAGATTCTGAAGCATTGTAGTTATTGTTTCTACATTCTGATACACACATATCATATTCTGCTCGAGTCCTCCTAAGAAACGTTTCTGCCTTGAATGAAGTTTGAATTTTAAAATGTGCACACTTGCAAATTCGACAAAAAAAATTTGCATTAAAGCTTTCCATGAAGCCAAACAAAGTGTGTGCTCCTAAATTATCAGCAAAAAACAAAATCAAAATGACATTAATACTTTCTTCCACTCCATAAACTACGACAACAACACCATTTTAATGAAAAGTTTATCATCCGTGGTAAAAAATGCAAGTTAAATTGGAATCTAGATCCTATTCCTGAAATTTTCTCCAGTGATTGTTTAAAACGTCCTTCCACATTACCATCGCCTATTGCTTTGAGAAGACCATCTAAAAGTCGTATTTTTCAAGAAGATGAACTGAGTTCTTTTTCTGAAAATGATAAAGTTACTGAATGGACCATGCTAAGTATTAAACAATAATCAGAAGGTTTCCAATTTAAAAAACATCTCAATTGTGTAGTTTTTATAATTTAATATTTGATCCTATAACATTTTTTCCATCAATTCTTGAATCAATAAAAAATGATTATTGCTTATGTGTAGCTTTGCAATATAAAGGAAATAATGTTCCACTTCCTCCATGGTTATCTAAAGGTCGTAATTCTAAATTAACTAGTTTGAGTATGTTAGAAAATCTTGCAGCGTACATAAAAAATACCGGCTCTTCTAATAGAAATATACTTCTTGATGTAATATATAGTCGAACATACTATAAAGCCAAGGGTCAACCACAATATTCTGCTGGTATGATTAGACATGCTTTATTATTAAGATAAACATCTAAACAAGCATATGAAATTTTACTAGAATCATTTCCATTACCTTCAATTTCTTTGTTAAATAAAATAAAACAAGGTGGAGTTGATGCAATAAAGGCTGTTAAAACACTTTGTGAGAAAGGTTCAATACATGAAGATTTAATATTAATTGTAGATGAACTTTACCTTCCGAAACAAGCACAATATTGTAGTGGTATTTATGTGGTGGCAGATGATACAGGTACTTTGTACAAAGGAGTTGTTGCATTTATGATTATATACTTATTTTATGATCATCTTGTTAAAAATATTAAAAATAAGCTGGTTATATTACTTGGGGAGATTTTCATCATCTACATTCTAAAGATGAGAAACTTCAAGGCAATTTACGAAAAACTTCAAAAATTTCATATCAGAGTCTTCAACCTAGTAACAAAAAGCAAAACGTTTCTCATGCACTATCAATTTTTGATGAAACAACAATTGCAGGCTTCAAGAGTTATTTTCCAGAACGTAAAGACATTTCTGGTTTTCTTACAATTTTTCACAAATAGTGGACTATTTCAAACTCTAAAGAGCAATTTAGCCCAAATAAACTTGGTAATGCGATTATTCTTAATGATGGTAAAACAACTTTTTTTCGAAAATTAGCTAATTGGATTGAACTTTGGCAGAAATCTCCATATTTTACCTTATCACAACAAACATCATCGGCTCTCATCACAACTAATGTAAAAGACGTACCAAGCTTTGTTTTATCCAAATACTTTCCAACAGTTTGTTTTACCTGTGATATACATAATGGGGTTTTAGTTTTGCTTCTAAAATTATAATTAATGTTTTTTTTAACAATAAGCAGAACTTAATCAATGCTACTGTACGAAAAGATGCTGTTAAAAGTTTTAAAAGTAGACAGAGAGAAAAATAACCCTATATATCTATGTCTATATATATCAATACATATCTCTATATATATATATCTCTATATATATATATATATCTCTATATATATATATCTCTATATATATATATATATATATATATATATTCATATATATATATATAATATATATATATATATATATATATATATATATATATATATATATATATATATATATATATATATATATATATATATATATATATATATATATATATATATATATATATATATATATATATATTCTTGGAGTCGGAATCGCGTCATCATTTTTACCGCGAACAGCTACCATTATAGTTGGGCAAAAACAAACTCTCATGACAATCATTTTTTTTAATTAAATAATAATAATATATTATTTAATAATATATTATTATTATTTAATAAAAATTGATATTAGTGGTTGAATTGTTAAAGTGATATTAGTTGAATTTAATTTGAGATTTTGTCTTTCGCTAAATTTGAAGAACAGTTTAAAATGCCCAAATATTGTTGTGCTTTTGGACGTACAAACAATCAAATAAAAAACAGATACCAGTTTCACATTTTACTAATTTTTTTTTCAAATTTTTAAATAAAATAATTTTTTTTACTTAAAATTTTTTTAAGTTGAAAAATTAAATATTTGCAAAGCTATGTGACTTGGAACCTTTAAAAAAAACGTCCCAATTCTAAAGGGATCTAAAGTTAAAAATAAAATGATCATATTTCACGATCTTTTCTGAGCTAGAATCTAAAATTTATAAACATTTCTTATTTTACTAAGTACTCTTATCTGTATAAAAATCAGCAAAAACTGAGATAAATGGAGACATGGCCTGGGTCAATTGAATTACCCTAAATTTGTATTTATGGAGACATTGCCTAGGTCACGGAATTACTCTAAAACTGTATTTATATGGAAATTATATAATCTATCAAATATATTTTTACCAAGTATATTAAATATAACTTAAAATAAAGATCCACTTAACAAACAAAATGAGAAACTATAACTAGATTATATTTTATAATTTTGTAATAATAATATTTTAAATATTTTAAATAAATCTATTTTAAATAGCTTTTATCATATTATTATTATATATATATATATATATATATATATATATATATATATATATATATATATATATATATATATATATATATATATATATATCTTTTCATCATTTATTGACAACATTGTTCTGTCGACAGAGCGGACAATATCAGACCTTTGTCTTTGGTAATTTTTTTTAATTTAAGGCAATTTGGATGAAACCATTGATCACAACGATCACAACTGACCATATGACCATCACTCTTTGTAGTTTTGCAAATGCAAAACAGTCTTTCCTCTTAATCTAGTTGAAGAGTTTTATCTGCAATTTCTATGTTATGTTGTTCATCAGTTTTATCTGTGATTTCTAACTTCTTTGTCATTAGTTCTGGTACGATCACATGCTTCCAAAACTTTGTACTATATACAATCATCTCATAAATTAAATCAAGATCCTGTTCAATTCGAAAAAATAAAAAATTAATTGGAGTCTAGAAAATAAAATCACAATAACACACTTCCAATATGAATATTTGAAGTTGTACCTGACTAAAGTATGGATGGGTTCTTTCTAATTTAAAGCTGCTATTGTATTTTTTTGCATTAAAATTGTCATTGTTTGTTGATGAAGCTAATCCAATATCTTTAAGACTGTATGGAAATTTCACCTCAGTGACTCTATACCCACAACATAAACATTGTACAACACCATCAAGAGCACACTCAACCATGGCTTTTCTCGAGAAACTACAAGTCCAAATTTTTTACTTCAAAATCATTGTGAATCGTGATCACTGAGAGACAAAGTGATTTACTTATTTATAAGTCATCAGAGCAGACATTTATATACTCAGCCAAAGCAAATTCTCCTTTTTCTCTTCCCCATAATAATGAAGATGCATTGCTTTGGAAAATATTTTGTTTTGTAAGTTTTCTAACTAAAGGTTTTGGTGAATTTTGAACACATGCTTTCAAAACATCATTAATAACAGAGCCAGTTATTCGACCTCTGCTTATCTCTGCTCATGCCAAGAAATGGGCAATGACTGATTTCTAGTAATTTCTTCGAGGTATTTCTTTTATTTAGCGGTAATTTATATTGTATTTGTAAATTATATTGTCGTCTTGATATTGAACATGTGGACATTCAGTTCGGTCATCTTTCCAAGAATCTGCAGGGAATTTATATATACATTGATCAATTCCAAGAATTTCAAGTTTATTTTTGTAACGTTCAACGGCGCAACGATCTATTTTTTCAAAGTATTTGTAAATAGACATTTTTTTAAACTCTTTAACTTACTTTACGTTCGATTTCCTAGTGCTTTCTTCACTCAACTGTTCATTTGTTTTACCTTAACTTAGGTGGTAACCATTTATATATATATATATATATATATATATATATATATATATATATATATATATATATATATATATATATATATATATTTCATCTTTATATTGTATAAAGTACATCTTTTTAATAAATAGGCCTCTTAGAATCGGCCTCTAAAATGTCGCATATACGGCCGTATAATATAGTAGGCTATGTGCCATAGAGTATTTTTGCTCTTTACGTATACCCAGTGATATTTCTGTTGCCTCAATATAGTACCCATGTTTTTTTAGCCATTTGTTTCTTTTATATATAGTGTCAGTTTTATTGAAAATGCTAAACATACTTTCGACATCTTTTATCGCATCAAAAATAAATTCATTAGTTGGAGCTACTTTCAAAATAATTGCTAAAGTTTTTATTGTCTTTGAAGCTTAAACAGCAACATTATTTAGTAGGCCAGACATATTTTCCATAACAAGCTGCGAATTAGCTAAAGTGATTTTTGGTTTCGAAATTATTTCTGATACAAACTTCAATACGTTAACAATTGTGGCATTATTACAATATTGATCTAGGTCACTTGGAAAATTTGTGTCAAATGCATCTTTATGTGACTCACTTAGTAAATTGCTGCTGCAACTTTCATTATTGTTGAAGCCAAAAGTTTGAACTGGCACAACAGAATGATGGTGCTGTAAATGCTTTTTTAACTTACTAAAGCTAAGCCATGAAAATTTCGAAAATGGTAAAAAAGATCGAATGAATCTGCAAAATAAATTGAGCATTTAAAACATTGCATGTTTGTTTTAAAATATTTTTATATTGTCACCTTTTGCAGCAAATTCTTCACTGTTATTGATGGCAACTAACTTTTTAATAATTCGATCAGAAGTCCATACTTTGATTAGCACAGACATTCTGTAAATGTATAAAACGTTAAATTATACATTTAATTAATTAATAAATGTAAGTTAAATTTCAACTTAATCAAGAAATTACATTAATAATGAAAACAACTAACCTTAAAGACACATTATAATGTTCACTAATTAAAATTTAATACACTAATTAAATAAGTTTTTAGTTTCAAATAAATATTAGGTGTTCAAAGTAATATTTATGAACTAATTTACACGCTTGAACTCCGTTAACTTAACAAAGTTATTCTGTTATAGTAAATCTAAAGAAGTAATCCGTTGTAAAACAACTGATTACTTCCTTAATATGTATCAATTAAATCTGTATCCTTTACGAAGTTTAATGGAGTTACTTTCAACGGAGTTACTCCGTTGATATTTTAACGGATTTTTTTTTTAGAGTGTATAGTCACAAAACCAGTTAAAAAAAGAAAAACAATTTTGAAGCCCCTTTAGCCTTCAAATAGAGTGCCTACACCTCTTTTCTCACCAAAGTATGAAGACAAACAGCGTCTTAAACATTTTTGCAAGCAATACGCACAGACTATCTTCTGTATCAAAGAGAGGATCAATCGCCTTGAATGAAAACTCTGACTTAGAAAAAGAGGAAGTTGAATTTTGAAATTTAAACTAGTTTCTAGTCCCTTTTTGACATTTTTACGATGTATTTCTTTAAATAAATTTTATACATTTGCTTATTATTTTTATTATTTGGTTTCTTTTATATTTGTTAATGTTGAATTGCTTTTTAATTACATATATTATGGATTTTTTTTTATGTTTAATAAATAAAAATTTTCATTATTCCAGCTGGATAATGATAATTTTTGAAATGATTGAAATGATTATCAATTAAGTTATACCAACGGTATATTGGTCTGCAAAACACGTGTTTTGTACGTTTAAATAAAATCACCGCGTATTATGACATTTAAAAAACATTTTTTAATTTAGGTACCAAACACATTTAAAAAAACATTTTTATGGACCAAAATGCTGCTGCAGTAAAATAAGTTGCGGTTTTTGAAAAGTATCTACAGAGTAAAAATTGCTAAAAACCAACCTTGTTATGAAATAATTTTGGAACTCAAAAACCGGCGACGTCAGTTTTAGATAATGGTTACAAAATTCTATAGCAAATCAACAGTATTTGCAAAGCATTGAAACTAGTACATTTTATTTTCATTCTCAGGTCAATTTAAAAAAAAAAGTAGACAAGACTGTTTCTTGTAAAACAAACAGGTTAGAGAACTCTTTGAAAATTAAATTTGATTCATCTCAGTTTGCGAAAAACTGACATCCCCTGTTCTTCCCTCGCAGCCTTCATATATATATAAAAAAAATGTATTTATGGACTATAAATTTATTGATTAATGCTTTATGGTTTTGAATTAGATATGGATGAAGTTCCTTATTTTTTTCCAACTGCAATCATTAGATCAAGTAAAAATAACACTGTCGGTTCTAAAAGAAGCACTTAAAGTTCCTGTAACAAATGAACCTGTAAACAAGCGAAAAAAACGTTCTATTTACACAAGAGCTTAAGAAAACACTTATGAAAATAGGTGACAAACCCACAGAAGATAAAAATTGGGTTGGTTATGCATGCATGGCAAATCATGAAGAGGAAAAAAGATCAAAGTTGCGGCTGAATTGTGATTCATGTGATCGTGCTTTGCACTTTAACTGTTTTTTGAAGAGCATAAAAATATAAAAATAAATAAAAACTTATTAAAAGAAATAACTTTTGTATTGTGTGCCAAGAATGTAATTTAATATATAACTTAATTTTTTTAATTCTCCTAAATCTTTTGTTTAGTTTTCCTTAATTTTCACACAAATTGTGATTTTTGTTAGGGGTGGGAGTTAAGGTTAGTTTTAGTCTAACTAAAAATACTTAACTAACTTTTTAGTCTAACTAAAATTAGTTAACTAACTTTTTAGTTAATTAAAATTAGTGGACTAACTTAATAGTTAACTAAAATTACGCGACTAACTTTTTAGTTAACTAAAATTACCCGACTAACTTTTTAGTTAACTAAAATTAGTCGACTAACTTTTTAGTTAACTAAAATTAGTCGACTAACTTTTTAGTTAACTAAAATTACCCGACTAACTTTCTAGTTAACTAAAATTACCCGACTAACTTTCTAGCTAACAAAAATTAAGCGACTAACTTTTTAGTCTAACTAAAATTAGTCGACTAACTTTTTAGTCTAACTAAAATTAGTCGACTAACTTTTTAGTTAACTCAAATTAGTCGACTAAATATTTAGTGTAACTAAATTTAGTCGACTAAAGCAAGATTTAGTGCTTGAAAAAAGAAATAATCTTTCGCATAAAAATTTTACACACGAGGAAGCATTATAAAGGCGATAAATATTATTTTATCGTAATTAAACACTTTACTAGTTGTGAATCCTAGAGCCCAGTTGAACTAAACTGTTATTCAAAAGAAATGTTTTAAGCAAAATTTGATTATTTTAATTTTTTTCCATTTTCCCATTTTCCCATTTTTCCATTTTCCCATTTTCCCATTTTCCGATTTTCCCTTTTTCCCATTTTCCCTTTTTCCCATTTTCCCAATTTTTTCGATTATTTTAATTTTTTCCTCTGAGACAACTGCCTATGAAGTTGTGGCAACTGTTTATAAACACCCAATCAGCATGGAATATACAAATAGTGCCCTTTAGTCAATTTTATCAAATTTGGTACGCTTATTGAACGTTTAACTTGTATTTTTTATGTGCTGCTTCCTATAGGTAGTGTGCAATAACAATCGCAAATCAATAATAATCTTTCCTGCCAAGGCCGTATCGACGTGAGTATGGGAATCTTCCCGGGGTTACAAAATTCTGTTGGTTTTGTCGGTAATTTAGAAAATTTGAGACTCGGTCGGTTAAAACTGCAACTTGCCTTTTAAATAAAAAAAAGCCCTATTTTATAGTAATAGTAGTAGTAGTAATAATAATATTTATTGCTGTAACAATTACATATTTGTTTAAATATAAATATTTAAAAATAAAATAAATTGTGGAACGCGATGCAAGCATCGGGTTATAGACAGCCCACACAAATTAAAAAAACACAAGTTATGAAAAATGTTTATCTATTCGCGTTTTGAAAACATTCAACGATGTTGCTTCAATGATTTCATTTGGTAACAAATTCCAATTTTTACAAACTCGATTGGTAAAAAAATTATATCTCGGTAAACATGATGGTACGTATTCTCTTTCTAGCCTGTATTTATTGCCCCTTACAGAAAAAGCCGGGCCTGAACTAGTCACGGATGATGCCGGTTTTGGATTTTTGTACCAATTTATTTGGTCTATATTTTGCTTGAATCTGTATTGTTGTATAAGATCTCCTCTAGCTCGTCTTTTCTCTAATGTTGTTAAACCCATTGCTTTCAGTCTTTTTTCATATGAAATCTTTTTAAGTTTTGGAACTAACTTCGTTGCTCTTCTTTGCACTTTCTCTGACTCATCAATATCCCGTTGTAAATAAGGCTGCCATGCAGGTATAGCGAACTCAAGAAGCGGTCTCACAAATGTCGTATATAGTGATTTCACCATTTTCACATCGAAGTATGTAAACGTACGTTTAATTAGACCCAAAGTTCTTTGTGCTTTTGCTGTCGCTGAAGTCACTTGATCATGCCATTTAAAGTCGGATGAAATAATCACTCCTAAATCTCTTTCACTTACTGTTGTTTTTAATTTATACTCTTTGCCGTCGTGGTTCATACAATAACTCATACGTGGATTTTTTTTACCTAAATGCATCACCTTGCACTTTTCGATGTTCAACTTTGTCAACCAGATATCCGTCCATTTTACAAATTCGTTAATGTCATTCTGCAAAGACTCATGATCTTCAACATTTTTTATAACTTTGATAAGTTTACTGTCATCTGCATATAATTTGCAATTGGAATTAATAACTGATGGTAGATCATTTAAGAATATCAAGAATAACAAAGGACCAAGCACAGAGCCTTGAGGCACACCACTAAAAATCTCAAGCCATGGAGACACGTCTACACCCATCACAACTCTTTGCCTTCTTTCTTTTAAAAAAGACGATATCCAGTTATTTATTACACCCTTGATACCATATGCTTCACACTTTTTCAACAGTCTTTTATGTGGAACCTTATCAAAGGCTTTGGCAAAATCCATATAAATCATATCTACCGCTAAACTGTCACTCATGCTTGCTGTTAAAATGTCTAATGTTTCTAGCAAATTTGTTACACAGGCTTTATTTTTTACGAAGCCATGTTGATTTTTTGATAGCAATTTATTTTCCATCAGATGAGTCATTATTGCTTCTTTTATGAATGCTTCCATAACTTTGCCTGGTACAGATGTTAATGATACGGGTCTGTAGTTAAGCGGGTCTGTTGTATTTCCATTCTTGAATATTGGAGTAATATTTGCTTCTTTCCATTTGCTAGGAATTTTTCCTGTTTCAATTGATTTTCGGTAAATTAAAGCTAATGGAGTTGCTGCACTACTTGAACAATTTTTAAGTACGTAAGGACTAATACCATCACTACCACATGCTTTGTTGACGTCCAAAGAATACAGTTTTTGCTGAACTGCCTCATTTGTAACAACATTTTTCCAATCCCATTCAAAAGGTTTTGTAATACGTGGTACAAACTCCGGAATTTCACCATGCTCTTTAACAAAAACCGATTGAAAACTTTTGTTCAATATATTAACAATCTCATGCCTGTCAGATGTGAGTACATTTGCATAGTTTTTCATTGATTGTATTTTACCGATGTTTTTTTGGTTCTTTTTCGCGTATTTGTAGAACAGTCTCGGATTTTTTTTTGCATTATTTATAAGATTTTTCTCATAATCAATAGTGGATTCTTTTAATTTGCTTTTGACTAATTTTTTTACTGCTTTGTACTCATTTAATTTATTAAGATATTTAAATTTACCAGCTCTTAATTGGTTCCATAAATTTTTCTTTTTACGTATTAATGCTTTAACTTCAATTGTTATGCATGGGTCTTTTTTAACTTTTTGATCAAACCTGGCTCTTTTCTTTGGAATATTCAATTCAATCAACTCATTATATTTTTGTACGAAAGCACTGTAGTAATGGTCCACGTTTAAATCCTTGAATAATTCATACCAATTTATTAAATTAAAACCAAGATTTATTTTCTCATAGTCTCCTTTTTGGTAATTTATATCTTTACTATTGAATTGTATAGGGATTGTGTCAGCACCTTGCATGTCATATTTGAATTGAATTACATAATGTGCTTTTTCAATTGGTCCAAGTGGTGCGCCTATTTCTACGTCTCTAATCCTTTTGCAGTTATCTGTCATTAGTAAATCAAGTGTGTTTGTAGGTTCTTCGTCGGATATTTGAAATGTTGATCCAAAAATACATTGTTCAATAAAATTTTCATTTAATTTATCAATAAATTTTATACTAATATCACAGTTTTGTTTCAGTTTTGTTCCACCATCTTTGTACCATTTTATTTGTGGATAATTAAAATCACCAGTTATAATTAATCCGGTATATTTTTTTTGGTCTACTAGACTTTTGGCTATTCCAAGCACTGAATTGATTTTAGTGTTTACGCTTTCTGGACTACTTGGCGGTCTGTAAATACATCCAATTAATAAATAGTCTGGTCCGTTGGTCAAACTACACCATATCTGCTCTATTCCATTGTCACATAATGCTAAATGACTTACACTTGTTGTAATAAATGTTGATTTTGCATAAATTACTACTCCCCCACCATTTTCACCAAGCGGTCTGTTTTTGTTGTAGCAGTTGTACCCATCAATATTGATAACTGATTTATCATTGAACCATGTTTCACTTACTAATATAATATCTGGTTTATTACAGAACAAGTACGCTTTAAGTTGTTGCATTTTATTATTAAGTGAAGTTGCATTGGTGTACCAAAGTTTGATGTGATTTTTGTGTGGGTTGTTGTTTCTTGATTTTTCGAGGCTAGGTATTGATGTTGGTCCACCCTTAAATTTAAACACAGCATTTCCTAATACATTTACATGTGAATATGAAAAATGATTTGAGTTTTTGTCCTTTAGATCATATAGCTATTTTTTGATTTTTGTTACTTTTTCATTTCGAATTCCATAGTAGAACTCGTTTTCAATGTTCTCTTTGTTTTTTTTTTCTGCATTCTTCTCTTAAAAACTTTGATTTAAACCTTTCACTTTCCGTTAAATCGGAATTTATATAGACATTCTCATATTCTTTCGAATCTCGTAATTCTTTGGCTTTTTTTAAGATAGAATTCCTTTCTCTTTTATCTTTCAGTATGACAACAAATGGGGCTTGATTATTGGTGTTTCTTGGTTTTAGTTTCATAAAATTTTGAACATTAACGGTTACTTGCAATTTTTTAAAAACATTAATTATAGCTCGTCTATTTTCTTCTTTCTCTTTACTCTTTTCTTCGTTTTCCAATGGTTTAATTCCGAAAATAACTACATTGTTTTCTCTTCTTTCTCGTTCTTTTGTCTCACTAGTAACGGAATTTATCATAAGCATTTGTTCTGGTGACTTTTTTACCATGTTTGCCCACGTTACATTGTTATTTATATGACTGGTACTTGATTTATTCATTTCTAAATCATCTACTCTTTTTGTTAAATTCATATTATCAGTTATTAATTTTTCAATTTGTAGTTTCAGATCTCCAATAATTTGTTCCTGTTGAGCCTTGTAGTCATTAAACTCTTGAGCATTTACCATTTTCTTGAAAAATTTAAAATTATATTAACTAGTTCTTCAAACTCTGTTGTTTTTTCGTTAATAACAAGACGTATATATAATATTTCATTAATATAATGGTTGTTATTGTTTTTTATTTCAAAAGCATGTCCGCCATCTTTAATTCCGCCAAAAAAAAAAATTTGGTGAGATTTTTATGGTAAAAAAGGTTATTTCATTTGCACCTTCTCCCCCTACGTCTTCGTTGCTCAGTACAGCCCTGTCCCTTGCCATTTTATAGGAATGGATTCAATCTCTAGTTTTATATAACCACTAATTTCTCTTTTTAAATCTAAACTTATGATTTTGTCACCATCGTTTCCAGAAATATCATCTTCATCGTCAAATGATAAATTAAATTTTTTTAATTTGTTTGTTACCTTTTTAAAAAGAATTATATCACAAACTTTTTTTGTTTAATGAAAATTCGACAAAAATTCTTTAACACATTTAAAAAAAATTTTTCCCTGGTACTTTTCAAAGAATTGAAAACTTTTATAATTTGGATCCAAAAAAGTGGCACATAATAAAACCGAATTATTGTAATATACTGTAGCTTACAGGGCCGGCACAAGTAGGTAACACGTAGAGAGTGCCGTTAAATTTTTACTTACTAGAAAAAGGAAAAAAAATTCTTTTTTTTTTTAAATTTACCAACTGACTGTTCTGAAAATCTACATTTGCCAACTTACTTATCTAAAAGAGTCAAATTGGCTTACTAAATGAGCTAAAAGTTCATTGATGGGATGTCACACACGAAACCAACCAACCCATTCTTACACCCCTTTGCGTTGGCCTTGGTAGCTTATTCAATTCTATAGATATTTGTGTTTTACTATGTTTAATTTTTGGATTTTTTATGAAAAAGTTTCTTGAAGTATCTTGATACACTGATCCTAAACCTTTGGAACTGAAAACTGAAAGAAAATTATTTTGATATTTTTATATTTTTGCGGTATTATGCGATAAAATGATTATGCATTCGCAATCTTATTCAAAAATTGTAATAGAAATGATATCATGAACTTAAATTATTCATATTATATATTTATAAAATTCTTTAGTTGGACTAAAAACAAAGTCGCGTATATTTAGTTAACTAAAAAGTTAGTCGGGTAATTTTAGTTAACTAAAAAGTTAGTCGACTGATTTTAGTTAACTAAAAAGTTAGTCGACTGATTTGAGTTAACTAAAAAGTTAGTCGACTAATTTTAGTTAACTAAAAAGTTAGTCAACTAATTTTAGTTACGGTATTTTTAGTTTAGTTAGTTACAATTTTTAGTTTTGGTCACAACACTAATTTTTGTTGGTAAAATACAGTTTTTACTATATGTATTTATTCAATATATTTTACATTTTTGTAGTTGTTGAATTTAAAAAAATTATAGAAATAATTTTTTTTTTAATTGTTTATTAGGATCTCTAGATATTAATAAAATAACAATTAAGTCACGCACTCCAATAAATGATTGAAAGTGCCACTCAACACACATTTGTAAATATACTAAACACATATACTATAATCACTTTTTGCAATATTAAAAAAAAATGTCCTCAAAACAAAACTAAAATACTAGTTTTTACATCAAGATAAATAGAAAGAACACTTTTATCGTTGGTGATAAAAGATTTGTCACCATAGAAGTTATATGAGATATGACATAATATAAATGTTAACTAATAGCAACTTTCTTTGTTTGTACTAGTTTTTTGTTGTTGTTTTTTTATCTCTTAGTCATCTTATAGCTTATGGTCACTCTCGTAAATTTAGCCAGCCTGAACCTGAACCTCTAAACAAATACTGAAAGATTTTAGCAATGTTAATAAAAAACAAACTTATCACTTGGTGCTCTTTGGTGACTGAAAACACACAAGGTGCATGGAAAGTGTGCCCAGCCATGTCCAGCCATGACCAGTTAAACTTATGAAATCTGCTTTATCTAACTCATTCTTTATTTAGGCTTTAATTGTTTCATGCATCACTGGAAAAATTATTTAGGCTTGTTATTGCAAAGTGTAAAGCTAAACTCTATTAAAGTCTGATGAAACCTTTATCCTTTAAAATTTATGCTAGTTAACATGGACATTTAAAAAAGTCGTATCTCTACAGAAAAAGTACGTGTTAAGTATTTTCCAAGTTATCTTCGTATGTTGATTATAAATTCATATATAAAATGCTTTTGTTTTTTTTGTTTATCATTATTCTTTATAGAGGAGATAACAGCAGCTTGACATTTTAACAAATGAGTTGTAGTATATTGCTGCTTGCAACCAGGAAAATGAGTTTGAAAAAGTGTTTTTCGATAATGTAATAAGTTAGTTTTTTAATTAGATTTTATGAAAATGAATGAAGTGTTGAGTGAAAAAGATATTGGTCCTTATTTTTAACTTTACTTTTTTAATAAAATTATAGAAATATTATTAAATACTTGTTTTTTTCAATTTTATTGTATAATATGATTATGGTCTCTTGTTTAGGCTGTTAGGTTTTTAGCAAAAGAGTTTTAAGGCTGGGGATTCATTATAAGTATATAGGGGGAAAATAATAACAAGAAAAAGAAGCAAAAATATTAAGTAAAAGTTATTTAGACAATAATAAAGGATGTAATATATTTGATGTTTGCTAGAACAAAAAAAATATGAGGTAGTACTTATAACGAGTTATTTTCATTTATATTTTAGTCTATACCTTTTTATATATTTGACTATTATTTCGGAGGTTATGGATTTTTATTTGGAAGGCCAAATTTAACCTGAAAATCAATTTTGCTTCAATAAGCTGTAAATAATGACCAAGAGATTTTAACATACGTCAAAAATAGTTGCACATTGTCAAATATGTCATTTAGTATTGATACTACACATTCAACATGTATGACACAATATATTAATGATTCCCCAAATAATATTTTAAATTGTCAACCCAAGTCGTGTGTTGTTAGTGGTAGGCCCCATCTAATAATATATGCAAAGATAAATGTTCCCAAAGATATGGAGCTCAGACACAATTATGGTGATGCTTCTAATCAAAACATTGATTAAATGTTTTGATTAGAATTATGTGATTGAATAAATCACATAATGCCATAAACAGTTTTCTTAGTGTGACAAAATATGGAACTATGTAAATATATAAAAGTTACAAAATGTTGTAAAATAAATATGATTTTAAATTCTTTTTCTTTTTAGTTCCTTTCATCGTTTACAAGTCAATCGTCTGAGTTTAAAGGGATTATTTTTTTTATAATTAAATGAATAATTTTAATAACAGCATCTATTTCTAATACAAATAACTGCTGTAAAGTATCTATTTTGTTAAACTGAAAAGGATAAAATGGAATGTTGTAATCTAATGCGTGACAAATATAAATGTTTAGGTTTTAAAACAAAGAAGTTATAATAGCTTTATGGCTAAAAAATCAGTTTGTAAGTTTATTAAGAATGCTGAAACAATAATAAAAATAAAATTTAATTTATCAAAAATTACCATATGTTTATTTGGACTAGCATTATTATTTTTATTTTTTATATATATATGAACGCACTACTTTATTATTAGTTTTACTAATTTTAAAAATTATAGGATTTAAAAAATTGTGTTTATCTACTATTGAGATAAAAAGCAGAAACAATGATGATAAAAGGTATAGTATAGTGATAATTTAGTATGCTATTTTTCTAAAATAGCTAAATAATAAACTTTGTTACCAGGCAAGTACCTATATTTATTAGGCCGGCTGAATAAAAAAAAGCAATTGCTTTTACTCTGCGTTTTTGAAGTAATTGTTCAGCTTTACATAAAAAATATTTTTAGCAATATTGCTCAGATTTTTATTCAGGTAAAGCTAAGAAATTACTGTACTTTTAAAGTAAATTGTCCGAGTTTACGTAAGTAAAAGTTCAAGTGATTTTGCTCAAATTTTTATTCACGAAAAGCTGAGCAATTTAATCCAACAATGCTAAGCAAAAGCAATTGCTTTTTTTTATTCACCCGGCCTATTGTGTTAAAAGTTTATTTAATGAATTATATATATATATATATATATATATATATATATATATATATATATATATATATATATATATATATATATATATATATATATATATATATATATATATATATATATATATAGACTATATATATATATATATATATATATATATATATATATATATATATATATATATATATATATAGACATATATATATATATATATATATATATATATATATATATATATATATATATATATATATATATATATATATATATATATATATATATATATATATACCGAGCAGTAACCACCAGGGGGCCCAAGGTGCCCTAAGCCCTCCCAAAAAATTATTAAACTGTAATTGTTAGGAAAAAACATTTTTTTTTAACAAATATTTTATCTCCTGGGTACCTAGAAAAATGGGTACCTAAAAAAAAGTAAAAAAAAGGGGGTTTTGTATGTATATGTAATATACATACAAGAATATGTATATTACATATACATACAATATGTAATATGGGCCCCCTATTATGAAAATTGTGGTTACGGCTCTTTTATTTTTAGTAATTTTACAAGCAAAAGTTAATTTATTGTTAGTTAATCTTTATTTTCGGATAAGTTATCACCAAAAGATTTTCTTTTTTAATGTTTAGGCTGTTAATAAAATTATAATAGTATGAAGTTTTTTATTAACAAGTTAAATGTTACGCATATGGTTCTGCAATTTAAATTTAATTTAAAAATAATTTATTTTAGTAGTTTCTGACAGGTATTTGGATGATCAATTTTTGCTAGAAAGTAATGATGTCATTGATTTAAAATATTTTTTATTAGGGTGAGTTACGCATGTATTACTTTAATATTTGTTTTTGTTTCTAGTGATTTTGAAAGTAGAAGTGCATTGTTTGCTGCTGAGACTCCAGTTTTAGAGTAAGTTTTTTTGTTTATAGATGTTTAGTAGAATTTGTTAAAATATTTAGTTCAGATAGTTTGTAGTATAAAAGTGCGGAGAGCATAGTTTTTGAAGTTAGCAGGTGAGGTTATGTTTATTTATAAAGGACTTTCAAGTAATCTAAAGATTTTTTGGTTTTTAACAATTATAGAAGCAGAAAAAAATTGATTACTAGTAAATCCTTAGTTTTAGACAAAGTTTGCAGCTAAATTTTTCTTTCATTTCTCAATTTTTGGTCTGTTGATAAAATTGTAATAATATAATTTTTTTGTAACAAATTAAATGTAACTCATCATATGATATAGTAACCTAAATTTGATTAAAAAAAAGTTGATTTAGTTATGTTTTTGCTAAGTTTCTACTTGTTAGTTTTTTGAATTAAAGTGATTATGTCAACGAGTTTCAAATTTTTATATGACATCTGATAACCTGTTTTGTTTTAAAATGTATGTTTGTTTCTATTGGTTCTGAAAGAAGATATGTAGTCTATCCTGCAAGGACTTTGGTTTTAGAGTAAGTTTTTTTGTTTTTAGTTGTTAGGTATAGTTTGTTATAGTATATAGTTCGGATAGTTTTATTGTTGAAGTTAAAAGCTGAGGTTATGTATATTTATAAAGGATTTCAAAATAATCTCAAGATTTTTTGGCTTTTAGAAATTATTAAAGCAGAAGTAGATTGATTGCTTTTGAAAAAGTAATAAAAGTGTACAACCTAATTATTCTATCATTTTTATTTTGACTGTTAGGTGTTAAAATCCTTTTTTTTTATTTAAGAAAGTTAAGATATTTCTATTATGTATTTAAATTTTAAAATTATTTAATTTGTTTGTTTGTGTAAATTATGAAAGATTAGTATTTTTTTTTCTATTTCTATCTATATTATTTCTCAGTTTTAGAGTAAGTTTGAAATAATTATTTTTTTGTTTGTTTGTTTGTTTTTGTTTTCTGATTTGTATATAATAGTTGCTTGTTGAATTTCTAGTTTTGCTTAGTTTAATGTAACTTACAATATGGTTTCAAAATGTAAAGTATTTAGGAAAGCTTTTTAATTATGTTTTTTCTTAGTATTTTTTTCATTAGAAAGTGACGATGTTTATAATTATATAATAATTTTTAACTTTTTTTTTGAGATAAGTTAATATCTAAGAACATGCGTTGTTTCTTTTTTGCATTCCTTAAAGTTTATTTTATTTTTAGTCGTTCTGATAATAGAAATGCAGTTTTTTTCTGGTGAGTCTCCAGCTTTAGAATAAGTTCTTTGTTTGTAGCTTTTATTAGAAAGTAACAAAGTATGTAGTTAGAAAAGTTCTATTTTTGGAGTTAAATGAAGGCAAGTTAAGAACATAAATTTTTTAAAAGACTTTTTTATTTATCAATATGTTTTTGTTTCTAGCTAGTATCAAAAAAAAATTTATATGGAGTTTTTGTTTATTTTGTTGTCAAAGTATATTAGTATGAGAAAGTTTTATTAAATAAACTTATTTTTTTAGTAGACAAGAAGATTATGAAAAGTGTCCATATTGCCATGAATTTAAAAAAAATATGAATATTCGCGTTATTCGTAAGCATAGAAAATCTCTTAAAATAAGTAAGAGTGTTATTGGTTTGTGAAACTTAAGAAAGGACTGCCAGAAAAAGATTACAAAAAAAAAAGTGTACTTTACCAAACTGCTTTAGTATAACTAGAAATATTAGAAAGCATTTAAGAAGTAAGTTTCATATACCTAAATCTGCTCCGGAATGTTATTTTCTGCTAAAATCTGCCAAAAAATGTGTATGAATCACAAGAGCTATTAATCTCCAGCTATTAATAAATCCTCAAGTAAAATTGCAGAGAAATATAAGCCTTCTATTTTATGTGCTAAAAACCAAATACAAGAATATTTTAATATTATATTTTTTATATAATAACAATATAATATTTTAATATTTAAATATACAAGAATGTTTTAAAATTTAAACCTCACCTCCAACTGATCTCAAACCAACAACTCAAACGTTATGTGAAGTAAAATAAATGTTTGAAGTTTTACCTAAATTATTTGACAAAAATTTATCTTTTGCACTTATTGTTTTAAGTGATTACTATGATGTTGATTTTGATATTTCAGCTAATAATAATATTTTAATGATAATACTGATGATGATGGTGTGGATGATGATTATGATGATAATTATTACATGCCTAATGAATGAGATAAAGAAACATCCAAAAGTCTTTCGTCATCTATATTGACTTTGTTGAGTAATTTCTACTATTGTTTTTCAGACCCTGATACAACCAGAAAAACAGATTGATTTAAAATGTTAAAAATGATGTGAAACTAATTTCTATAGCTATTGCTGTAACTAACTCTATCGAAATTATATTTAAAAAAGACACTAACATTATAAGAAAAAAATATTTATAAATTTATTGTGTTGAACGAAACTTAGAAACTGGTTCAATTAAAAATATATTTGAACTCTTTAAAAGATTTTTGTTCGTTTATACTAAAACTAAATTATAGATAATTTGGTCAAACATTTAAAAATGAGTATCCAACTATTTCCAACATTAAAGATTGGAAAAAAAACTATCGAAATAAAGATAATTAAAGTAAACAGAAACAAGCTGAGAATGATCTATTAATCACGCCAGAGCAGGTAAAGGCATACGAGGGTAGCAAAAATACTATATTTGCAAGGCAATGGAGTTACAGAGACCATATTTTACCTATCGATATGACGTGACATCACAATGAACTTTGATGAGTATAATAAATCAAGGCTAGTAAATGATGGAATGTTTATGATTAATGTTTGGGATTATAAAACTGTTGCTGTTTATGGACAAGCCAGGCAATCACTTAAAGCTTATGAGTTTGAATGGATAAGCATTTTTAATAACCTTATTAGGTCTAGGTTTCATTCTTTTAGATATAGTATTTTTATCGTGGTCTGGTAAAAAAATGTCTCATGGAGATATAGTGGTTGAATTCTCTTTGGGTGAAAGCAAGTATTTTTGATGATCGTTTTGTACCCAAAAAGGTGACTGCTAACGTCGTTCGAAAAATAGCATCAACTAAAGTTTATGATAATTTTTATAAAGAAAGAGGTGTAGTAGCCAATAATGTTAACGACATGGTTCACCGCGACAAATTTACGATAAGTTAATCAGCTTGAAAAGAGATTTGTTTTTGATTGAGTCTTGAGAAAAACAACCTTTGTATTTGATTGAGTCTCAACTCAATCAAATACAAAGGTTGTTTTTCCTCATCATTTTTACTAGTTTATGTTATTCTATTGTTTATAAATTAATTAAATTATTTTAAGCTAAAAGTTAAGTTTTCAAAGTAAAAAAGTTATGCTTTCAAAGTTAAAAGGTTAGTTTTTTTTATTTTGAATTAGACTAAAAAAGGCAAAAATTAGAGCAAAAAATGAAAATTTTGTACTGAAAATTTTAAAGATTTAAAAGAAAAAAAAAAAGAAAAAAAAAAATTTTTGTGAGGACCTTTTTTGCGTAGTCGCATTTCAGGGAGTTTTAAAAAACTCAAAGTTGATAGAAAATTATATGATTACTCAATTAAAAACTAGTATCAATCATGAACGAAATTTTTTATGATAAAAGTCGGGTAGCCCAGGACACTTAAGGAAAATATAGATTGTGCACTTGTGTTAACAGAAAAAAAAGTATCAAAAGACTTTTTTAAAAAGTTCAAACATTCATCTATCGAATTAGAAACAAAAAAATAATTATTTTGTATCTTAATAATATACACAACATAAAAGAAAAAATGTTAGAAAAAAGACATGTTTCAAAATTGGAAGGTAGATTTTACCTCTTTTTTACTAGTGTGACACAAATGTAATATATAATAATTTAACATTGGACTGTTCTTGACACATTTTTAAAAAAATTGCTTTTAAAAATTTTCTCTGATATGTAAGGAATAAGAATGAAAATGGCATCATTTTAAAATATAAACATAAGCTTTTATATAGACGTTTATATAGACGTTTAAAAAAATTTTTACACAAATAAATATTTATGTAGTTTTATAAATCTCTAATAGATGGTTTAAAATTACTTTAGAATAAAATGAGTTTATTTTAAATTCTTGGTTACATTTTTGTTAGTTCATTTTCTCTTTTTATGTAATTTGTTGTACCTTATGCGTAATAAAAAGTTTTACTAAAGTTTTTTATGTTTAAAATATAGCTATACTTTTTTATCAATTTTAGTTTAAACCTGATAGTTGTTATTAATGTAATTAGATTCACCTTATTTCTGAGATTAATAAAATAAATCTCAGAAATAATGTGACCTTACTTCTGACCTTATTTATTGACCTTATTTGACCTTATTTCTGAGATTTATGAAATAAATCTCAGAAATAAGGTGAAACTAACTAAATCTAAGATTTATGATAACAGGATTTTAGAAGTCCATTTTTTATTTTTGAATCGGTAGTCCCTCGCCACGATTGAAAAAAAATCATTATAGAAAATAGGAAACTTGGTTTAAAGGTTCTGGGAAAATCTCATTGTTACTAAAGTTCTTTAGGAAAACTTAGTTTTAAACTTAGGCAACAATATTACTTCTAGCAATAAAGAAATGGATTATAAGCATTACCCATAAGGTATTTTTCATAAATTATGCAACACTAAACTTATTTTAAAAATTGAATTACGAGATCATTTGCTTTTTTGTGCGGTAGACTGAAACGCCTATTTTTATTTTCGGTTTAACTAAAGACTCTGCGAGGGAAAACTTTTGATCTTTTTTGTTTTCTTTATTTGTTAAATTTAACGTTACGTTACGATCCCTCTTCTTTGACCAAAATAGGATTTTAGAAGTCCATTTGTATTTATAATTTTTTTCTTTCACTTCATATGAATTGACCGATCCCACCATAGATAAATTTTGCAATGCATTGTGGTAAATGTATGCAAAATAATAAATAAATTTAGTCAGTCTAAGAGTTATTGATGTTTGCTATAAATTAAAAATGTATCAAGCAACCGATTCTTTACTGCCAAAAAATGTTTATCGCTAAATCTCTAACGAAGAGTTTAATATCGATGAAGAACAAAATATTTCTATCGAAGTAAAGGAATGGACAAGGAATTTTTCTTCTTTACCTTCAATATCACACAAAATCTTATACGAGTATATGGTGGCCGAAACTATATCGAAAGATAAAATGCAGAGGGTGCTATTAAACACAAAATTTAAGGATACCAGCTTTTAAAGAGTCCTATGTTAAAAGAGTTTGTATTAAAGCTGATGTTTAAGCTGGAAACAAAGCTGGAGGATGTTGTAAGCACGTGGCAGCAACCTTGTATTAACTTGTGGATTTCAAGGAACTTAATATAAAAAGTGTCCCAGATCACAAAGTTTGTTCAGACTTGTTACAGCAATGACATGTCCCTAGTGAGTCTATGAAAAATTCTGAAGTTATACTATTTTCAAACCTTGCATTTGAAAAAGCAGATGCTTCAAAGGATATAAAAAAGTCTCGTTAACGACCACTGGCCTTTGATCAGCGAAAGTTTTGTGCTACACCAATATTTGCAAATTTTGCAATTTTGCAACAAGTGAAAAAGTTCAAATGTTGTATACAGAATTTCTAGATATAAACCAAGGAATGACTATGGCAGTATTATTAGAGGGAAATAAGTTTAAACATCATGATTTTTATTGTACTCCAATTAACTTAATTACTAGTACGTCTTCGGTATTAAGAGATAACTAAAAAATCTTTTGAAAATTATGTTCCAGACATAGAGATGGACGTAAATGACATTAATTATAAATTTGTCACTGACCATCTTTTGTTGTCTGTTGATAATGCTATAAATATAGAAAATAAAACTTTAGGTCAGTCTAATAACAGAGTATGGTTTATTGAACGAAACCAACTTTTAACTGCATCTAACTTTGGTAATGTCATAAAAAGAAAACAAAATATTCACCCTACATCATTAATTAAAAAACTTTCTGTTGGAGACAGTTTAAAATTTTCTGCGTGTAAATGGGGTACTGACAATGAAATTGTGTCCATAAAAAAGTAAGAAGACTGCTTCCAGTGTCAGGTTACTTCGTGTGGTTAATTTGTTAATCCTAAATGGCCTTGGCTTGGTTGCAGTTCTGATGGGTTAGTTTTTGATGATAAAGTCTTGAAACTAGTCGAGGTAAAGTCCCCTTTTAGTAAAAAGGATACATCTATTTCTTTGGCTTGTACTGAAAATCAGTTTTATATGCACGTTGTAGATGGAAATCCAAAGTTAAAGATTAATAGTCAATATTACTACCAGTGTCAAGGTCTTATGGTTATAACACAAGTGTTATGGTTACTTAATATAACAATAATAACAAATTATAATATAATATAATAACAATAATAACAAATACAAACTAAAATATAATAACAATAATAACTAATATAACAATATAACAAATTATTTATTTCATTGTTAAGACACCAGAGGACATGTTTGAAGAGAAAATTGAGTTTGATAAAGACAGATAGGACTATTTTATTTTGCCTACACTTATAAAATTTTATTTTGAGTTTATGTCTGCTGGTATTAAAAAACTAAATAAATATTTTAAACTTAATTGAATTAATAGATATTTAAAACCATTATTTTTTATTTAATATTTTTTCCATATCGCTATCTTTAAAAATAGTAAGAAAAAACTTTCTTATTATAAACATTTTGTTTTAAAGAATTTTGACACACAATAAATATTTCCCTGGTCTTGTTTCTAATATAACCGGACAATTAGACCAGTAAAATAGATTAAAAATTATATTTATTCTATTTGTTGAATCAACCACTCTTTCCATTCTTTGATGGTACATTTAAATCAATTTTATTCTAGTTAAAATTTCTTTTAAATCTAATCAATGTTTTGCTGTGGCAAACATTTACCACAATGCATTGCAAAACTTATCTATAGTGGGATCGGTTAATTGGTATTTTTGTTTATCCTCCTCCGGCTAATTGCCATACAGAAGCCACAGTCCACACAGACAAATTCACCTCATTAAAGAGCATCATAACCCGCTTTGCAGACCGAAAGTGAAATAATTTTGGGAAGAACAAATATATTATAAAGTAAAAGTCAGAAAAAGTCGAGTTAGAAAGATAGTATAGAGAAAACGGACATATATTGCACTAGATGTCAGAACGTGCAATTTGAGTCCAATGTCAAGGTCTCTTGATATGAACTTTACTATAAAACTAATCCTGACCCTAACCCTAACTCTACATCAACTTTCTTTGTAGGACTTGGAGCGCAATTAACTAACCTTTTATATAAAAACTAGCTACAATTGTCCTATGGTTTACCTTCTCGCAGTGCAATTCATTAAATAATTTGGCACGTTTTACGCCTATTTTATGAACGGAATAGCCAAGGCATCATATAACACCTTCAATCTGAAGTTAGTTTTTTTAACAAAGTTGAATACCTTTAAATTAAAACTGTGTTATAGAAAAGGACTCGTCTAGATACCTCCATTTTAAGATATACAAAGAATATCCTTATATGGAGAACCGACCATCACAAAAAGACTAAAAAATTGATACTTTTATTTTACCATTATTATACATCAATGTTTAAAAAGTTGTTATTGATATGAGTTTTATACATCAATGATGCGTTTAAAAAGCTGTTATTGATATGAGTTTTGTATTTCAAGGAAATCGAATATCTATTAAATTAAGTTATCTGTTAAATTTATGCATGACAGATTGTGTATTGGAACTAAAAGCTGTTTTTTTTTGTTTGATTTTTCAAAACGAAAAATGTCTTTCAAGATGCAAAACCATATTTTGTGTGTTTTTATTTTCATTAAAAAGAATTACCTTATTTTATTATATAAAGAGATGGTCTATCCAACTCATCAAAGGTAGTCAAAATCCCGCAATCTTTGATACCTAAAACACAATATTCACTAATTACTATGAAATTGCTCTCGGTATCAGTAATGACAGGAACAAAAAAAAAATTTTTGATACAAGATTACATATATTTTCTACTTTGTTAATAGTTTCACCCATGATTTATAGTTGTAGTTATAATGATCTTTCTAAATAAAGTTTGTTTAAATACCGATAAGAACTTATATGTGTTTTATATGCATCGCTTCATGTGCCTAATGCTTTTCTTTAGATTATTTAGTAGTATATCTTAAGTTACAATCGTTTCATGGTTTCCAGTTACAGATAAATTAATCTCCTGAATAAATTTCGACGCAATGTACAGATTCCTATAAACATTTTGATAACCAGGATGTAACAGTAGACTTTACGCATGTTGTCTTTAACAGCATTTTCCTATAGAAGAGTTTTAAAAACTGCCAATATCGGTAACGGAGATAAAGCATTGTTTAACAACTTAAAAAAAGTGCACACGCACGTTATTTTTCTCTCATAACAAAATTTAAAATTTAACGTAGATTATCTGAAGGCTGGGAAAGCAATGATTATAGTTCAGTTAGTAGGTAAATTTAAGCCTTTTAGTTCAGTTAGTGGGCATATTTGGGCTTATTAGTAGAAGTCTACTTTCCACTAAATTAGTTTGAGCATGTTTGGAAGGAAAACCAGGTATAATTTATTGGTCAGCAAAAATCAACTACTCGCGCTCTGGCTGGTAAATAGTTATTTTGAAGTTCGTTTGTTTAATTTTTTTTTAATTTGAATCTTAAAGCTATGCTACGTTTTGTTTTTATAAATTCTATAGGGTAGGGTAGGGTAATCTGAGCCTATTTTTACGTATTTTTGACTTTGAGTCAAAAGATGTCTTAAAATCATAATCGGACATCCTGCTGAACAAATTTAACAAAAAACTATTACTAAAAATACTATTAATAGGTCTAAGGAGCCTTTATTTGAAGACGCCTATATATACCAACATTACCCTACGTAGTGGGGTAATGTGGGTCTACATAAAATGTTGGCAGTTCCGGTTTAAAGTACTGCTGCTTATGAAAAATCTGACATACATTCTATATGCCAACACCTTCATTATAGTATATATACAAGGTTTTAATTTAAAAAGTAGTCTTAAGATATTTTTATTTAAAAAGAAAGTGCATACATATACAGCGCAACAATAAAAATTAAAAACTCAGAGAAATAAAAATAAAACAATGGTGATTAATAACAGAAATAATAATGTTTTAATAATGTGTTTTATAAAAAATAACTATTTTTTTGATCACTGCACTTTTCTGGTAACATTCGTGCTATTTTGGGCACTACTTAGATCTTTTTGGGTATTTCTTTACTACTTTAGTAGAGGTAATAGTTTTTTTGTACATTTTTTTTTAACTTGGTTTTTTTCCTCTCTAACTTTTTGTTCCTCAAGTAACCGTTGTTTGACTTTCTCATTTGTAAAGAGTTCTCCACATTTTGGTTGTATTCTCTTCCTTTTTTGTTTTTGTTGTTCTATTATTGCTGCTGTTTCTGCAGATACATTAGGACATATGATTGACTTTAAAGCTTCTTGCATTGCCGATCTTGGTGTTTGTAATCTTGGAGGTTTAGGGCTATAACGTTCAGGTTGAGAAAGTCAATACCTGTTATTCTTCTTTCCATCTTTACTTTACTTAATGGTGAGATTTCTGTAAAGCGAAATCCTGCTATAGCATTTGCTGGAGAGAGTCTCTGACACAGTTGTTTCAATATTCCTGTAAAAGCTGTCTTATTAATATTTTTGTATTGCGTTTCTCTTGAAAACAGCTTTAAAATTTTTATCCACTAATTCTTAAATGGTCTGAAGACAGCCGCATCTAATGGTTGTAATGCGTGTGAGTAATTTGGTGGAACACAAACAATTTGGATATGGTTATAAATGATTGCCATGACCATCATAAAGCAAGAGTATTGGTTTTTGATCTTCGTCAACAAATGGTATAAAGTGCTCAACAAACCTAAACGTAGAATGTATTTACTTCTATTGAATCATTTGTACCATCTTCAAGAACAATAAAGGTACCAACATAAAAAGAAAAGAAAAAAGTTGAAGGAAAAAAAATGAAAATTATAAAATTCAAGTAAAATACCAGTTTTTGAATAGAAAGTCTTACATGCATCCACTTGCTGTTGTACCAAAAGCACATCCTGGTGGTTTATTTTCTATCCATTTAGAATACAGATGGCCTTCTCCCTTAAAAACAACAAATGGTGGAAGATATATTCCATCTGCAGACACACAGAACAGCACAGAATAGATAGCTTTACCAGAAGAAGCAGCCAATTCATAAGCATCTTTGCTTTTTGGATGTACAAATACTCTCTTCGTTAAGTGATTTGTGGAGAGCCCAGTCTCATCAAGGTTGTATATATTACTTGGTACAATGTTATAATTTGGATTACATTAGATAAAATAGTAAAAAAATGATCTACAACTTCATGTGTTAAACTTTTAGCTCTTGAAAATATAAGTGTTTCAGGTTTACGTAATCGAAGTTTATCAACATGACGCTTCCTAAAAAAAATTATTCAATTTTTCCCATGAATTCCTTTTTTAAAAGGATTTTTCATCCTCATGGCTGTGCAAAATTGAGCAGCTAAATTACAAATGTCAAGAAAATCTAATGGAAGACCATATTTTTGACAATGCTAGCTGCAGCTACAATCATAATTTCATCATTATCAGTCAGCACACTTTTTAGACCTTCACGTTTGTTTGCATTAAATCTTGTTGTTTTATTCTTCGTCTCAATGTTTCTTTTGGAAAAGAACATTCTTTAGCAGCATGATAAATAGTCTTTTTTTCTTGATATACTAACATAACTGCTTTTTCCAAACTATCAGCATTGTACTTGGTTTTTATTTTTTTATTGTAACATCTTGGCATTTTTTAAATACTTTTTAAAGTAATATTTATGAAAAATCTGTTAATTTTTTAAAGAAATAAATTAGCATTAATCATAACATATCACCAAAAATATATTTTTAACACCAAATAGGTCTTATATAATATTTTATTTGACCTAGTTGAATATATTGTTTCATACAAATGAATACACATGTTTCTTAATATGTTTTCAAAGATATAAACTTCAAATATAAGTGTTTAATAGTTCTAAAGAATTATTAACACGAAAATAGTTAGGTCTGATGAAGCTAATAGGTTTATAATGTTTCTAACAACAACTTCGATTATGTAATTACATATCATAACATTTTACACACATAGACTCAATTTACCCCACCTGATTACGTATATTTATACGGTTGTAATACAATTTTTATAAAATAAAATGATACAAAATTTATTTTCCAATTTGATTTATTCCATAAGATATTCCTCCCAAAGCTGCGCCACCTAAAGTGGCTCTTCTTACTACAGGTAAAAATCTTGGTAAAACTCTTGAAGCAATTGCTCCTATCGCTCCCAAAAATTTTCCATGCATTCGTCTTTTGTAATATTTGCATCAAATCTCGCAGTTTTATCATAAAAGCAATTTCGGTATATAACAAGATGATGGATTAGCTATATTTAGGAATAAAAGTGGTCAGGAAATGGAGGGGATATAAATATTTTTGGTTTGGTTTATATAAATTTTTGGTTTGGTTTATAAAACTTTATATAAATATTTTTGGTTTGGTTGCTATTTAAGTTTAAATTGTTTTAAAGATTCAGTTTTAGTTCACGGACGGACGAACGGACGTGTTTTGGACATCAATTGTACGTACAATGAACGTACCTGTGCCCGCTGGGTACACCTACGTTTTTAAAACAAAAAATTAGTACATGTTTTTTTAGAGTATTTGGAGATAAGAAAAACCATTGCGTGAAATAAGTTAGTCACAACATGTTTTCTCAGTTATACTTTGAAAATCAAAGATTAAAAAAAAATCTTCAAAAAATTTAATTTTTGCCGCACTTTTACTACTAACTGCCACAATTTGCCATGTGCTGTCTTATATTTATTTGAGCTGTATGATGCTTCAATCAAGTTTACATTAATTGCTTATCCCCTTAAATTCCCGTTCAGGTTTTATATGTTTTAATTTTGTTGCTATGGTACTTAATTTTGCATAGCAACAACCTATTTTTACATTAACGTTGTTTTAACAATATTTTTTTTAATTACGAACACTTGTAGTAACTTAGTAGTACACTTGGCATATTTATTATAATGTTAAACTTTTTAATACAAAATATTTGTTATAAGAATTATTTAGATAAAGTAAAAGTACCACAAACTTGACAGTGCGCAAAAGCGGATACTTATCGGGGAAACTAAATATCTTCACTAAAAATAAAGATATTTGGAAATTTTAAAAAAAGTTTTTCATTTTTAGTGTGTGTGAAATTATAAAATTTCAAAAAAAATTATTAAAATCATTGCTTAAATAAGATATTTAAGTTTAAACAAAATCTAACCCTGAAAATCTAACTTTTTTTGAAATTAGGTTCTTAGCATGAAAGATATAAAAGGGCAATTTAAAAACAAAGAAAGCTATTTTGTTGGAAATTTTCTGCTAATTTCAAAGAGTTATAGATTTTCAAAATCTTATTCTGTTAAAAAGTTACGACGGAAATAAGATTTTCTTTAGTTTTTATCTTAAACCGGACACAACAAATTTTCCTTTAATCAATTAAAAATTCATTGGTTAATCTGCTTATTTTTTTGTCATTTTAATTGAATTTTTTTATTATGTTAAAATTAATTTATTTTATTATTTTTTCACACTAATTGATTTTATTTTTTTTTGGTTTTGTAAGTTTTCACAATTTCGTGTTAATTAATTTTGTATTTTTGCACTTATACTGTTTAAGTTAAAATGCAAAAGTAAACAAAGTAACCACCAAAGCATCGTTTCTTCATTTTAAAAAAACTTTATGAATCTGTTTAAATTAAATTAAATTTACTAAATTTAAAATGAAAAAAACAAAACAAACGAGAAGCCTAACACTGAGGAGACAATAAAAAAGCGCATTGGATAAAAAAAATGAAAATGGCAAAGTGCTTAAAGAGCTTAAGACCCGCAGCTTACCCGCAGCTTAGTTCTATCGCATACCAAAATCAACGTTATTCGACTGAAAATGAAATAAGACTATAGTATTTGTTAGTGCCAATACAACAAAGTTGAGCCTTTTTATCGAGTTAATCTTGGTTCACCTTCTTCAGATGTTTGGCGATTGGGGTTTTGGTAGACGGTTAGATCAAATTCTAATTGTATTTTTCTATGTTAAAGATGTTTGTCATGATATTATTCAAAAATTTTATGCTGAAAGTGGTTTTAGCAATTTGTCCAAAAAAACTTTTGTCGTAACTTAGTAGTACACGCCCAAGTTCTTTGCCTCAAACTGCTCGACAAATACAAACCTAAATTCCGCCTGCAACTCTAACTTCAATTCCAAACTTAAAATTAACTTCTCAAGAAGAATAGGCGACTCGTGTAAAAATCAGTTTTGAAAAAGCTCTCTTAAACCAATTTCAATTTTAAAATGCGTTTTAGCATCCTCCAAAAAAAAGCTAGAAATTTCATAACAGTGGCTGATTAAGCTTTTACAGAAGATAAATGGTTAAACCATTTAAAAGAAGAAGACGATGCAAAGTTATTAAAACGAACATATATTGAAATTGCAACAGCAGAAGTAGAAACTCCTGACAAGAAAGCCAAAAAAAAGAGGACAAAAAGTGCCTAAAGTTTTTTTGAAAATGATAAGCCAGAGATGCAAGTTTTATAGAAAACTTGAGAGAAATCAAGTTGCAGTATGTTGATTTGTCTCCCAAACTTTGTCTCCCAAAAAGATATATAAAAGGCAAAGAATTCTTTTGCATGAAAAGTTGCAGAACCTACTCAGTAAGCACAGATCGCTTTTAAAACGTTTAAAAAACGTTAATATTTGTTTTTATAAGTTTTTTAAACGATTTAAAAACGTCCTGTGCTTACTGGGTAGTTAATAAATTTTTTATTTCATACTCAAGGTTGCTCACATTTTTTTTATTTATTTTTTCTGTTTGTATTATTATTATATGTATATTTTAAAATTAAAAACAAAAATATTGAATTTATCAGTGTTTTTTTCATATAATTTGGAATTGTCCACTTTTAGGGATAATTTTCCAAAAAGTGGACACTTTTTAAAAAATAAAATATTTTTTTCCATAGAAACTTGAAATTAATTTTTTTTATTTTTACACTGCAGAATTGCTCTTATAAACAACTATATTCCAGAAAAATAAATTTTACAAATTCTCAATATTAAAAAAAATTATTTAGCTTTTTGTGAAGAGTGTACGGTTTGCGGTACTTTAACTCTATGGTTTTATTAAACTTAGACATTCATAATTTTCTCCAAAAGAACAATCTTAGTATTTCTATGTAAAATATTACTGAAGATATATTAAAATTTATTCAGTCAAAAACTGCTGAATTTAAAGACATTGATTTTAGGCATACTGTTCAACGATTTGTTTACTTGTATAAAAAAAGTGGAAATCTTAAAATTTTTTACAGTAAAGTTTGCATTTTATCCAAGTAAACGATTTTTTTACTTGCATTAAATGCCAGAAAAAAAGACAATGAACTAATTGCAAGTAGACGTGGTTGAACAAACAATTACATATAATGATATATCTAATAAAACTAAAAATTGGCATTTATCAGGCTTACTTGAATCCCGTTCATCTAATAAATTATTTTTTGCTCTTTGTAAAAACATAAGAGATGAATCTATTTTATTGCTGCTAAGAACGTTTTAAATAATTCAAAAACAGATAAAGCAAGTAAAAATTCAATAGACAAAGCACAGGCTTTAATAATTGATGCCATTCTAACAAAAACTTCTTATCATTTGATTAGAAGTGGAGCCTTCTATCCCGCTTACAACGATGTCAGGAATGCAAAATTGAAATGATATTCTGCAAATATAACAGTGGAGGACGATTCAGCTTCAGTTTCTTTAAAAGATTTAATGGTTCGTACTTTGCAAAAAATTTGTGAAGTTTAGGAACCTGTGCTGAGGTACTTGATATTGATTTACAAAGCAATAAAAAAAATGACATTCACGTGTAAGGCTGGTTTTAATGGTGCGGCTGTTCAAAGCATTTATAAACAAGTTTTATTAGAACCTGAAATGAACAAAGATTTTAAGCGTGAAGAATCAATATTTATTACTTGTCTAGTCCCATTGGATTTGACTGGATTTAACAACAGCAACGAAAAGGTATCTATTTGGAGAAATCAAAAGTCGTCATCAACAGCCTATTGTAAACCCATAAGATTTGCATACAAAGCATAATCCAAGGAATCTTTGATTGAAGATCAGTACATTAAAAGTGAGAAAGCTTGGGTATGATTTTATTAGAGGAGTTGCGATCTTTTATTGAAGTGAATTGTATTTCTTATATTATAGAGTTTAAATAGGGTCTTTCCAGTCTCCATGCATGAATTCATATTTTGAGATGATTTTGCATTTGCATACAAATATGAAACAAGAAATTGGCTGGCAATATCTAAAGAACATAAAGGAAAGGCATCTGTAGCTAAACAAAAGATTTAAACTAATTTTATGGACTTTTTGTTGATTTCCCTAAAAGCGGTGGTTCTGGAACAAGCATCGATGACAATACTTCAAGACGTGCTTTTGCAGCATGTGAACAAGCAGCTGAAATTCCGGGTATCGATCAAAACCTTATATTCAGATTTTAAATTATTATCTTGGTAGCACTCTCTTCAGGATATAAAATAGATTGATTAAAATTTAATGATTTTTTGTTTTAACACTGTTAGACTATATGTGTCTTTTTATCCATAGTATTACATGCTTCAATCTGTGTACAAAGTACACATATTGAGCCATGTAATACTATGGATGCACGGACATGGTATAATTAAAAGCTTTACATTACCCATCGGACGTCAGACGAAGCTTAAGAGGCTAGAAATAAAGACTTCAAATCTTATCGTGAAAATTTCAGCCAAAAAACATTCAGAAGAGCAACAAATGCTAATCTGATCAATAGACTTATAGTTTCCAGTGATCCTGTTATTTTATCTCTGCGTAAATCAACATCACATTTAAAATATCATAAAGAATTTCCTTCAGAAGTTTTACAATTACTTAAACAATTTTTAAACGATAATATTGCTTTATAAGTTTTTGGTGTAAATTAAAATTGACAATGTTTCTTGCACTATTTTTTGTTTTTATTATTGCTAAAACATTATTCACCTAAATACTTCATTGTTATTCTATATAGGTGGGTCAAAAACCAGATAAAATTTATTCAAAAATCAAATTACCCCTTTGTCACTTAATGGGTAAATTGATTTTTAAAAAGAACTGGTAATTAAGCAATATAAATATCCATAGTGATTAAATTTAAAAAATTATCACTTTTAAAAAGGCGTGATCTCATATTGGTACTCATGCCAAATTTAGTGAATATAGCACTCGTAAAATATCTGTAAATAGCAAAAATAGGTTATTGCTAAGCAAAATAAAGGTATCCATAGCAACAAAACAAAAAAATTACCTTCATAAAAAGCGCAAACATCATATTAGTACTCATGCTAATTTTAGTGAATACAGCTCTAATATTAAATTAGTTATGAATTTTGTCGAGTAAAAGTGAATTCTGGCCCACTATGCGCATGAATAAATATGTGGCGCAAAATTTTTGTGCAAAAATAATGAAATTAATTTTTTTATAAGAGAAAATATATTAGCTAAATATCTAATCCATTTTTGTTTGAAAAACAATGCATAGATTCATTTAGTTTTGATTTTATTTAAAGATGCCATTTTTGTGTAATATGAGCATGCTCAAATTACCCACTATTTTTCATTTAAATTACTTACTTTAAAGTCCTAAAATAGCAGTGGTTTTAAATGCTTTTTGAATAAAAAAAAACATAGCAAAAATTTTTAATATTTTAACAATACCAAATACTTTTCTGTAACTTAAATTCAAAATATTAGAGTTTTTATCGTTCAAAAGTTTGAGTTTATATAATTCAATCAAATTCTTTTTATTAATTGATACATATAATAATAATTCCCAATGAACATTTTAAACGATTAATTTCATTCCCTTTAGAAATTAACAATGATTAGAATAATTCTAATAATAATAATGATAGGTACTCATGCAAATCTTTTAGGACATTATATCTGCATGAAGGAATTCTTATTTGAACACACTTAATAGCCGTGACTTCTTAGACTTAATTGTGATGGCTATTTTCTTCTTATTCTCTTTTTATGGTAGAAATAAAATGCCGAATCGAAACATTCATAAAAGTAAAGTCTGGAATTACTTTGTGAAAAACAATGACTCTTCAATAACAACGTGTAAATATAAAGATACTTTAACAAACGAAATTTGCAACAAAGAGCTAAAATACAATAAAAATACCAGTTCAATAGCAAATCATTTGTATCCATCGGATTAATATTTAAGAGTCTAAACTTCCAAGTACAAGAACAGGTCATGTATTTATCAAAGCTACATTTGCAAACGCTCACTCATATTGTTCAAGTTTTCAGAAATATGGAGATTTTGAGGAATCTATGTGTAACTTCTTTTTCAAACAGGTAAACCGCTGTCAATTTTTGAAAAAAAGTATTTTATTAAAATGCTAGCTTCGTTTGATAACAAGTACAAAATGCCGACGAGACTAAAAGTTTTCGTATGAAAAAGTGCCGCTTAAATTTGAATCATTTAAAGTAAAAGTAATGCATCATTTAAACCAAGCTGAATTTTGCCACCTAACCACAGATGGGTGGACATCACAAGCCTTGCATTCATACATCGACGCCAGAGTACATTTTGTTGATCAAAATTTTTGTTTGAAATCGATTCGAATTGCAGTAAAGCATAGCCAAAAAGCCGATACTAGCTTATATTTAAAGGATCAAATTTAGTTAATTCTAAATGAATGGAAAATAAGTGACAAAACATTTTCAACGAGTAGTGACACTGCTGCAAGTATCAAACATTGTCTAGAAGATCTAGTTAATAAATTGTACATACCTTGTTTTTGTCATATATTAAGTTTAATTGTTGAAGATATTCTTGTAAAAGAGAATAAGCTATCAACTGACGAAAATCATTGCGTTTTCATAATTTTAAAGAAATGTAGGAAACTCGTTGACTTATTCAAACATAGCAACAAACTTTCTGCTCAGGTTATAAATTGTGTCGAGTTAAATAATATGAAAATTTGACAATCAAGAAGATAAATGTTCAATTAACAAATTAGAACAAGACGTTGCTACTTGGTGGAATTCGACCTGTTTAATGTTGCAGTCAGTTTTTAAACTTAGCGCTAACACCAATAAGTCTTCAGTTGTTTAGCCAAGAGTCGTCATCTAGTCAAAGAAGTCCATCAAAAAAAAGAAAAATACTGTGATGCAATGAAACACTGTCATCAAAAGATTTGTTATCAGTAGACAACGAAACCATAATTTATTGAAATATGAATATAAAAGTATCGGAAAATTCATGTGCTCTTGCATTTTATAAAAATAATTTATGCCAATTTCCCATTTTGTCTAAGATAGCTCTTTTGTATAATTGCTTCATCAACGCTTTCTGAAGAGTTATTTTCAAGTACTGCCAAAATCATTACAGAACGGCGAAATAGATTTAACCAGATTCGACTGAACAATGTGTCTTGTTAAACCAAGATTCGGCTGAATAATGTGTCTTGTTAAACCAAGACATATAAAATAGTCATCTTATTTTTTTCTATTGTAAAATCTGTTTTGTTTGTTAATTCTCGATTTAAATTAATCTAATACAATAGTACCACCTAATTTTTTGTTTAGTCTCTTAAAGTTTTGTTATTTCATCTAAGAATTAAATTGCCGAGCAACATTTAAATATTATAATTTTAAAAAATTCAAATATTTCGACTAAATCGACTTTTTATCGACTTAGTCGATTTCCACAAAATAATAGTCGATTTTAGTCGACTTTAAAAAACACCTTAATCGATTTAGTCGACAATCGAGTTATTTCAAAGTCGTTATAACGCTACTTCCTAGGAATAATTATAGATGAAAATATATGATGGAAATATCATATTAAATCTACTGAAAACAAAGTCTCCGAAAAAAGTATCAATTTTATATAAAGTTATACCATTTAATATTGTGTCTTTAAAAATTATATATTTTTCATTTATTCATAGTTATCTTTCATATTGCAATATTGCATTGGAAAGTACCAACTATGAAAAGCCTAATAAAATCTATAGCAAACAAAAACATGCATATAGGATTTTATTTGGTGTTAAACGAACTATTAATGGCAAATTTCTTTTAATGGAACTTGATGCGCTAAATGTTTATAAACCTAATATATACCAAGTTATGCTTTTAATGTTTAAGTCAAAACATGGTTTATCTACTAATATATTTCACTCTTACTTCACCGAAGTTACTCATAAATACCCCACAAATGTTCAACTAATTATTTTGTTGTTTCAAGATCTTATTTAAATCTCAGTTCAACTCAAATTCAATACTGTTAACCATTTATATGGAAAAGTTTTTTGAAAAATATCATCAAAAATAAAACTCTTTTATAGTTCCCCCTAGAACAATTCAAAATAGAATCTAATCGGTTTCCATTAGAAAAAAACCTTAAAAATCTATTTTATAATTAGTACCTAAAATAATTAAACTGAAAAAAAGTTGTCACTATTCACTTATTTTTGTCTTGATTTTTTTCTTACTTTCTTCTTATAAAAATGAAAAATAAATAACGAAAAAAAATATATATATATAAATTTTATTATACGATTTATTACTTGTAATTATTGTGTTTTACTAAATAATTTTCAACTTCTAAATTTTTAACTTTTTAATTTTTAACTAGTTAAATAAACTGAAGGCGACAATGTAAACGGGGGCTGATGATATGACAATATATGACTTCCTCTTGCTCCCGTCATTTATTATATATGTACAAACTTTCTTATTGTAAACATTATTAAACGGCAAATAAATAGATAAATTTAAAAAAGACAATTATAAAATAATTTTTTCTCCCTGCTATAACACTATGTATTAATTGGGGTTCGGAAACCCGTTTGAGCTCTAAAACCCATTGTGGTTCCGAGCCCTTTTTTACACATAGAGTTGCAGAACCCAAATTTTAGAAACCCATTTTAAGGAGTTTGAAACTCTAAATTTTTAGAACCCTGGTTTGCAACAGGGATTTTAGAACCCGATCTCCAAAACCCTTATTTTTAAGGTTTCAAAACTCCAGGGTTCTAGAACTCCGAATTTAAGTAGGGGTTCTAATTCCTAAAAGTTTTATATTATTAATCAACAGTAATATCCCTATATAAATTAGTGACCGTCAAAAACTAAAAATAGAATCATAAACATTTTTAGCATAGGTTTTTTGCGAATTTGAAGCCACAAAATACATGCGCCCAACCTTTACATAAATTGCACCGGTAACACACTTCGTTGGTCTATACCATATTATCTATTTTATACAATACCATGATTTTTATCGTCCTCTTCATAAATATTTCGTTTTATTAATTCTGTAAATGTGTTTTATCAGCTGATCTTGTTTTATTATGCAATGAAATGATACCACTAAAATCAATGGAACCAAACTGTTGTTGTTTTTTTGTATTTTTGTTTATTTTTTGGTTCTTTTTTTGTTTCTTTTTCTTTGATTTTTTTTTCGGAAATCTGTGATTATAGTTGAGGCCATTTTACAATCTTTAGGTTTTAAATTCTTTCTAGGTCCTGATTTTAAAAAAGCTCAACAATTTCAGGTCTAACGGTTTGTTGCTATGATGTTAATGGTTGTATTAAAGATTCTGACGTAATATTTTTGGTGTTGGGGGTCTAAAGTTTTGCGGAGTAGCATCATCTAAAAAAACAGGTCTCAGGTCTATCAGTCATATGTAATGGTTGTATTAAAGATTCTGACGTAATATTTTTGGTGTTGGGGGTCTAAAGTTTTGCGGAGTAGCATCATCTAAAAAAACAGGTCTCAGGTCTATCAGTCAATAAGATTTAAGAAAATCATCATAAGAAATTATTTTGGAATTTAAAAGGTAAACTCCGGTCTTGATAAATTTATTTGTATTATTAATCAACAGTAATATCCTTATATAAATTTGATACCGTATCCTTATATAAATTTGATATCACAATACACTAATAAAAAAACCTGAAAACTACGGAGTGAAAAATAAAAACTTACTTTGATTCAAAGGGTATCTGACAAACTGAAGGCAATTTTTGTATTATGATCAAAATAACATAACTCTTTATTCCATAACTTGCGGGGTTCCTTAGGGCTAAATTTTAGAACCACTTTTATTTCTCTTGTATATAAATGACTTTTATTTAGCAACAAATCTTTTAGACCTAATATTGTTTGCTGATGATTCCAATCATTTTTATTCTCACAGAGATATTAAAATACTTTTTAAAATAGTTAATGAACAGTTATGTAAAGTTAATGAATGGTTCGTAAGTAACAAACTTTTATTAAATGTATAATAAAACAAACTATATACTTTTCCATAAAGTAAATAAATCAGAAAATACTTCTCTAAAATTACAAAATCTTATAATTAATAATACTTATATTAAAAGGAAAACATACGTAAACTTTTTATAAGTAAAACTGGATGAAATTTTACTGTGGTATTCACATATAAATAGTATTGAAACAACACTCTCAAAAAATATTGCAAGGATGTTTAAGGCTAATCCTTTTCTAAATGGAGCTTCCCTGAAAAAAATGAATTTTGCTCTTATTCACAGTTTTTTGTCTTACTGTAATATTGTGTGGGTTAGTACTGGCTATACAAAACTTAAGAAAATCTATAATAAACAAAACATACATGCAGAATAGCAGGGCCGACGGATCCGAGGGGCCAGGAGGTGCGTGCCCCCTTCCTTGCTTTTTTTCTAAAGGCCTTTTTTTTTTATTATTTTAAGAAAAACCTTTAAATAGAGGACTTTTTTCACAAAATAATGATTGTGCCCTCTCCCCATCCCCCTTCCCCCACCTCAAAACCCGTGTTGTCGGCCCTGAATAGTGTTTGGAGCTTACAGAAATACTCCTTGCGAACTACTTTTACGTGCGCTCGGTGTTTAAACTGTGTATAAACTCAATTTACACCAACTTTTGTTGTTTATGTTTAAAACAAAAAAGGGATCTTCACCCAAAATTTTTCAAACTTATTTTAATAAAGTTTATCAAAAATATTCAACAAAATTATCAGATAACAACTTTGTTCTTCTTAAATATAATATAAAATTAACCACCTATTTAATTAAATACCGCGGACCTTATCTGAGGAAAAACTCCCAGATATTGTCAACAAAAAAAAGACTTCATTAGAACAATTTAAAAGTGAATCAAAAAGATTCACTTTTATAAATTAAGATAAATATAAGTTAAGATAAATTAAGATTCCTGTTTAGGGATCTTAATTTACCCGACTTTAAATGTTTCTTTTGAAGTAAGCTTAATCAAATAAAAACAAGTTTATTTATATCAATGAAATTTAAGTGATGTTATTAAAAATTCATCATGTGATTATGTTAATTATTAAATTTTATATTGTTTTTTTTTTATTCGAAGATTTTTAAGAGACTCTTAAACATTTTAGCGGTTGTAAGCATTTCAACACTTCTTAATTATTTGGTATTTTGAATTTTTTTATTTTTTAAGTTATTTTCTGTTTTAATTCTAATTTATGTTTTTATATATATATTTGTATGTTACGGTTATCTAGAATTTTTTTTTTTTTTTTTGTATATGGAGCTCGGCGATAAGCTAAACTGTGCCTTCTTCTTGCTCCAGCCGTTAACGTCGTTATATGTATATGCAATATAAACATTTTTTAATGGCGAAATAAATAACACAAAAAAAAAAAAAAACTGCGCAACCTGATAAATGCTGACTGTTTTTCCAGGTTTTGAGAGCATACATTCAAGCATACCTATTCTTTATCTTATTTTCAAAAGGCTTATACAATGCAACGTCTAAAGGCTGTAATCTATGTTCAGTAACAGATACAGAACATTTTGTTGGGGGAGATGCATAACCCCTTCCCCTCCTTCCCTGGATCCGTTACTGCTTATGGTTACAATGAAGTGAAAAAGCTAGAATTTTTACAAAATATTTCCTACACGAAGATTAACATGGGAGGTAGAATTATCTAATATTATTAGGACAGGATTTTGTTCACTTGGTTTTTCTTGGCTTACAAAATGTTCCATTGCTTCCGCAAAGTTATTTTTAGTCATCAATCCTGAAACAGAACCCCCATTATTCAACATGCAATCCAAAGAAAAATAAAGGGAGGTATAGTACCTCCAGAATTAATAATAAAAAGAATAGTCACAAGCGTCCCTCGTTCTGATGATGTAACTTGTCCTATTTGTTTTAATTCCTTTGTAGCTATAATCTTTTGAGTTGCTAAAAAAATACTGCATCCTGTTTCATATGTATTGAAAATATGGTTAAATGGAAATCTATACTTTTTGTAAATGCACGTTAACTTTTTAAATAAGGTGTTAACATATTTCTGGTTAAAACCAGAATGTTTGAATCTCAAAAAACAAAAAATCCTTCCTCCGCCACTGGCTAAAGTTGTCGCTTTTTAGTAGTTGATACTTGCGAAGAAATGTTTTTTTCCTGAAAAAAAAAATATTAAATGTAGTTTAGCTTGATGATTTGATTACTTCAAAAATTTAAATTCGAGATACGAAGGGCTAATAAGCAGGCTGATATGCCAGAAAACAAATTGTTTGATTTACATCTTGACAATAATTGGCATGTCACATATTTACTATGCTAGTAATATGTGAGTGAGTAATACAAAATAGGATTTGACAAAATATTATGACGTTTGAAACAAAAATAAATTATTTATAATCATTTAATTTTCATTTAAAAATGCGATTTTTTATATTTAAATAAATATTTTTTTAATTCAATCATTTTTTTATTGTTAATAAAAAGTTAATAAGTTAATAAAAAATTTTGGGGAAAATTTTGCCTCAATTTCCAAAAAAGTAGTTTTTCTTGTCAGGATGTACATCAAAAAATTCGCTCTCTCTTCAAAGATCAGACTGTTTATAAATTCTTAACATCATGTAATTAAAATTTTATCTTAAAAATAATAAGTAAACACAAAATTAGTTTTAATCTTCGAAGTTTTTCGTGCACTAAGAGTGCACTTCGGATTATTTACTTACTAAGAATAAACTTCGAACTAAGAACTAACTTCGGACTTAGGACTAACTTCGGATTATTTACTTACTAAGAATGCATTAAAAACTTTAAATACAACTATTTAAAAAAAAAAATGTTGTGTGCAAAACTGCGAGTGGTTAATTTTTATTCAATTAAAACTTAATTATGTTGTAGAGACTATTGCTAAATCATAACGATTTAATTCTATTTACGTCAGTTAACGATTGCGGTTTTCCTCTTATGTACCGACTGATTTTAAGAACTGATTTTATATGTGAACACTATAAGAAACATTTTGAAGAATATTTTGTTTTAAAACAAAACGTCGCTCGTGTGAACATGGTAAAAGTGCATAATGCAACACTAAATTTCACTAATAAACAATACAAAAAACCCATGGGGTTGTAAACTTATTTACAAAACAAAAAACTCATAGGCACAATCCCATAGACAAAATAATCTTCAATGTTTATAGTTAAACAGTTTTTCTACATATGCAATAAATATATAATAAAACTAAGAAAGAAAAAAAATTATTATAAAAAAATAAAAAAGTTTCATTTAAAAATTAGCAACTTTTAAGTGGCACAAACATTTCACAAAAATATTCAAAAATGTAAGAAATCACATAAAATAAAAAATATTCCAAAATGTAAGAAATCACATAAAATAAAATTTTGCATATAACTAGCTTGAGAATAGAGATGTGCAATGAACCTTAAAAGCTTCCTAGCTAAATTATTTTTTAAGACCGTGCTTCATTTTTTTAAATGATTTAAAAGCAGTTCTTATTTTACTCTTTATTGTGACTAAAAAATGGTGTGTTTTTTATATTTATTATATTTATGGTGTTTTTTTTTCAACACATACATTCATATAACTTTAAGGTTTATTTCACAACTTAATACATAATTAACAAACTGTCAAAATATGATAAGTTTTGGTCAAACTGTTTCTGAAATATTCTTGCCACAGTCAATCAAAGTGAGTAAAATATTGATATTGAATAAAAAAACAATAAAAAAAAATTTATAGAAATTCTATTTCTAACAATAATTATATTTGTTTTGAACCTTTTTATCTTTTAAATATTGCGCTAAAGATTATGACCAAATATTAGATGTAATTTTATTCATAAAAAAACAGTTTCATAAGTTGATAACTAACTTGCCCAAAGGTGGGGTTTGAACCACGAAACTTACGTTTCTGAGGCAAGAGCAAACTTTAACCTTTGAACCATTTAACTTTTTATACAAAACTGCTTTGCGCTGTTATCTTAAATTGTAACTCCAGAGCTTTCTGTAAAAACGTTCAGTCGAATAAAAGAGTATTAAGTACTGTGAACATCAAACTTTTTCCTCGTTTAGATCGAAGTTTACGAGATGGTTTTTCTACCGTTTTTAAGTACTTTTAAAAAAAAAAACCTTAAAAACGGTTGCTATGTATGTTGCTACTTAAAATAAAAAAACATCTGAATAAATTTAAATTTTGACTAGTTTCAGTATCCATTTAGAAGAAATAAAAACCAAAAGTTTCTACAATAAGTTTGAGTTAAGTTAAACATATTTTTGAAGTTTTTTTTTTAAGAAATTTTCACTTTTTAATGGAGTTGTGCCTACTTAAATAATTAACACTTTTTGATGGAGTTGTGCCTACTTAAGTTAAATAAAAACAAAAACAAAACAAAAAAAATCTCAAGTTAAATAAAAACAAAATAGCTTAAGTTAAATAAAAAATGAAAAAGTTCTTACTTAAGCTCATTAAGTAAAGAGCTTAAGATCTCGTATTTCTTTTAAAATAAATGTAGCGTTGCGTCATTTATGGACAATCCCTATTCATTTTCGCCTTTCAAACCGGATTTGCTAGATTTATAAAAAATAATTCATTACTTTATTTATGATAATACATGCATATAAAAAATTACATTCACATCTAGAAATCTTACTCCCAAAAAGATAATATCAAATTTACATTTTTGTAATTTTTTGCAGTTTTTAAATCGGCGAGAAATTTCAAAGAAAACTTAATAAAAACATTTAAATGTATACACAATATATATATATATATATATATATATATATATATATATATATATATATATATATATATATATATATATATATATATATATATATATATATATAATTACAATGTAATAAATAAAATATATCATTTTATTTATTACATTGTATTTATATCTTATTTTACTATTCATTTTTATTATTACATTGTATTTATATCTTATTTTACATTATATTTTACATTTTATTTTACATTATATTTTATGTTATATTTTACTTATACTAAATTATATTTTATACGTAATGGCCGGGTATTCAGCGGGCATTGTAGAAGTTTGGCAGCAGGTTATATTGCGGGCTATGTAAGGGGCAGGTACCCCGTTGGCATTTTAGTTGTTGTGTAGCAGACAGTGTAACTTGCAATTTAGCGTATGGTTAACCCGCAGGCTTTGTAACAACTATGAGCAGGCTATGAGTTGGTTATGTAGCGGGCTATGTATATCGACTTATGCCTTAGAAACAATAAAAATGAATTAATACTAATAAAAAGCATCAACCAATTCTTTTCGCGAATGCGCAAGCTATCCTACTTGTAATAAATAAAAAATGTTACAAAGATAATCGTTATCATAAAAGCTAACTGTTAAAAAAATAACATTCAAAATAGCAAAAGAGAAAATACCAAATAAGACTAAATGTTGACGTCAGATAATCTAATAAAAAATGGCCTCTAAGCTTTTATTGTCACGTTGTCACCATCATCCTTATTAATAACATTTTCGCCACTTCCCAACTCTTGTCGAACTTTAGCTTAGTTTATTTCCGTGGATTCTTGAATTTTCCAAATATGATTTCCTGGAGCAATTGGTATGGTTTTTTGAGTTTAATTTGTCAAACGTATCTTGGCATGATTTGGAATGCTCGATAGCACCTGAATTGGCTAGATTTTTCTGGTGCTCAATACATCTTGATTTAATTTTCTTTTTGGTTTCACCGATGTATATAGAGTTACATGAACATTTTATTTGGTAGACGCCTGAGTATGTATTTAAAGGAAGTTTTGTTTTATTATTACAGAATATATTGTTTAAATTTTGAGTTGATGTAAATATAACTTTTATGTTTTGGTTTTTAAATTCTTTTATAAGTTTGGGACCAGTAATTGGTATCCATGGTAGCTTTATAAATGGTTGGTTGTCAGTTAAGGATTAGTTTGGTTTAAGTTGAATATTAGTACTACAAATACAATATTAATATTACAACACATATTAATGTTACAAACACAAAGCATGGAGCTTATAAAATTTAAATACATCGAAAAGAAGCAATAACTATATAAACAGTGGCGGAAAATAGTCATGTGACTAGTAAGTTTTTATTAGAATTTCTCGCTAGATAAAACAGAAACACCAAACAATCACTCTATATTTGTACAGTGTTTACCTTTTTCATAAACTTTTATTTTAAACTTTTCATAAACAAGAATAGTTTAAGACATTAAAACAGCACAAAAGTATAAAAAAAAAGTAAAATCATCAGTTATTAATAACAGCACACGTAAATATCAAATAATAATCATTGTGCAACATACAAAAACAATATTACAGTCAGCACATACGCTGCACAATATCAGCCAATGTATCTCTAGACTAAGAATGTCAAACTGTACAAAATCGATTAATGTGCACACTGTCTAATCATTTAAATTATTAAAAGTATAAAAAATTCACTATATTTTACTAAATGAACTCTAAAGCTGTTTTTTTCTCCAATTATTGAACAATGTGTATTGAGTAAATATTCATAACTGTTTGGGATAGTTGATCAAATAACTTTACAATGGTTTTTACTATGCATCACGTATAGAAATATTTAATTAAAAAAATCATTCTAAGTACATATAAACACCAACTCTATAAAATGAAAAAAATTTGTGGTCGGACATATGATTTTTTTCCGCCTCTGTATATATATGGAGAGTTTACTGGGTTGGGATCGCATAAAACATTTTTTGTTCAAAAATTTTCAGTGTTATTTTATAGCATAGAACAAACCTTTAAAATAAATAGAAGAAACTTTTCAATAAAAGTAACTTTCACCCCACCAAAATGTACAACTCTAAAGTATTAACAGGCATCATTTTTTTAATTTTTTCAAGAAACTAATACCCGATGGGAAATGAGATAGCGACTAGCTAGATTTATAGCAATTTTCAAGCAATTTTTTTTCTTATTTTATTTTTTCTTAATGTCTTTAACACCTTTAAAAATTCAATTTTTAGTGTCGAGTCAATTCCCAGCAGGCACAAGCCGTATAAAAAACGTATTTTTTATGTCTAAAACGCATCTCGTCTAGCGCAGATGTAAAATAAACGCATTTTAAACTTCTTTGCAAGTTGGTTTATTATCCTGTCTATACGTTGCGTTTAAAATAGGTTGTTTTTTTGGTTGAACTAGACAAGACGTTTTAATCACTGAAAAAATATGTCTTTATTTAGTCATTAAAAAGACGTGTTTTAAAAGACCTAAAGCTTAAATCGAAAGTACTTTCGATTTATAGTGAAAAATTTCGCTCGACGCCATTTTTTCAACATAGAGTTAATCTACTTTCCTAAGGTTTATTATCATTATTAAGTTAAGATTATTAAGTATAATATAGTAATCATAAATCAGCTATAATATATAGTTATAACTATATACTATAGTATACTATAGTACAAACAGTGCCGGATTGTTATGGTAACATACGTTAAAACGTATGTTACTATAACAATCGAAGGAATGCTGTTTTATACTATAGTATAAAATGATAACTTACAACGATATATCGTTATAAGTTATTATTTTAAGTTATCATTGGAGTCTATTATGATAACTTAAATTATTAACTTACAATGATAATGCATGTTACTACAATAATAGATGGCATGTAATAAAACAATGCAAGGCCTTAAAATAAGACGCATGCTATAAATTATAGCATAATATATTAAATTATAGTATAATATAGTAGCATGCGTATATATAATGATAGCTATAATTATAGTAAGAATAACCACATGATTTTTTATAGCCTTATTACATCCTTATTATATTACAGTTATTACAATAACTAAGGATTTTTATCTCACAATAAAATCAGCACCTAATTATAATGAGTCTGTTAATTTTATATAAAAATTGTATTATTTTCAAAACTGTTAAGCTTACAAGTTGCAAAGTGGTGTTAAAAGTTGTGTAAGTTTGTAATTTTTTAATATCATTTTCATGTGTCTTAGTAACAATAAGATAGTAAATTAGAACATTAAGTAAAAAGGTATATAAAGTAAGGTATATTTAATTTATATTCAATTTGTAAAGAATTAAAATTAGAATATTGAAAAACAAAATATATAAAAAGATAAAGATAAAGTTGGGGAAATCAATTTATGAATTTTATCATGTATTTGTTGTTGATAAATATTTCGCCTCATGCTTATTGCTAAAAAAAAAAAAAAAAGACTTTGACTAATATTTTGTTTTGGGTGTATTAAGGGACATCCAACAATTTTTTGAAAGTAAAGGAATTTTTCAATTGTTTTTTTAAATTATCAAGCTTATATTTAAAAGCATTTTTTATACTTTAGTAAAATAAAATTAGGGAGGTCCATTGGTGTATCTTATATATATATATATATATATATATATATATATATATATATATATATATATATATATATTATATATATATATATATATACATGTAAATGATTAATTTTAACTAATAAAATAAATTAATAATAGATTTTAAAACTTAATAAAATTATAATTGCGGTAAAATTTTGAGTAAAAAAGCTTGAGAGCAACAGGCATTTGAAAAAACAGGCTTTTGAATCAGCATTGCCGAACGCCAACCTGAATTTTGCAGGCTGTATATGTATGTGTATGTATTTATATTTATATTTATAAAAATTTGTATATATATATATATATATATACATATATGGCTAAACTGCCACAGGTCATCATGCACTGCACTACTTAAACTGTTTATTAAACAAGGCAACAGGTTATAATACTTTTACTACTACTACTACTACTACTACTACTACTACTACTACTACTACTACTACTACTACTACTACTACTACTACTAATACTACTACTACTACTACTACTACTACTACTACTACTACTACTACTACTACTACTACTACTATGTATGCATATGTTCTGGTCTTTTAAATATCTACACTCTAACATATCTTTTCTTTCTGTTTATCCTTTTAAATAAATTAAATGAAAAAAAGTTGTAGCATTTCTAATTATTAAGCAAATTGTTAATTTGGCTTCTATTTTGCTGGCGTTTTTTAAATCATAACAGTTTCTACAACCTTATGGTTAAATTTATATTAGAGAGTCTAAGCATAAAAGTAACTCAATCTGAAAGAGGTTGTGCTAAATGAGTTAAACAATATTTGTTTTCCTAATTTGATATCGTAAATTTTTTTTAATTTTTTATATTTGTTTTTATTAAACATTATTTATAAAATATTAAAAACACATGTTTAATAAATAGTGCTTATTCAATCTTTTTTTAAGCTATAAATGAATTAAAATATATAATATGGCTTATTTTCGGAAATATAGAAGGGTGCAAGCAGAACTAGCTGCTATTTTAAAAGGAGACTCCCATTCAAAAGAAGAGTCTCATTCAAAAGATGACCCATTCACACCTGTACTCAGCAGTGAAATCTCACACACAGAAAACAATAGCTTAATGAATGATGCTAAAAATGTCTTGTACAAAATTGATTGTCATAATAATGACAAAATTGATTATACCACTAACTTAAGCGAACAAGACACATCTTCAGATCCTGAGTTTTGTTATAGTGATGAAGATAATGTTAATAGTAAAGGTAATCAAACTTTAAGCCAAGATTTATCTGTCATTGTAAGTAAGTATAATCTTCCCAGACTTTGTACAAATGAGTTATTAGCTGTGCTTAGAAAACATGGGCATATTCTCCCAAAAGATGCTCGTACTTTACTTAAGACACCAAAGCAATTTGAATGCAAAGAAATGTGTGAGGGTTCCTATATCTATTTTGGAATAAAAAATGCTATTAAAAAACAGTTGCAAATACTGCCCAATTACACTAATAAAAACAATAAAATAGAACTTTGTGTTAATGTTGATGGAGTTCCTTTATTTAAATCATCTAAAATACAGATTTGGCCTATTCTCGGTTTATTTTATGCTTCTAATGTTTTTATGATTGCACTTTATTGCGGAAAATCTAAACCTAGTTCTGCTTCTGAGTATTTAAGAGAATTTATTTCTGAAATTAATTTACTTGAATCTGAAGGCATTACTTATGAAAGTTGCAATTATGAAGTTTCCATCAAATCTTTTATTTGTGATGCTCCTGCTCGTTCATTTCTTAAAGGAACTATTGGCCATACAGGTTTTTATTCTTGTGAACGATGCGAAATAAAGGGATCATATGTTGATAGCAGAGTAGTATTTAACAACGATGAAGATTTTCCACCACGCAATATGACTGATTTTAATAATTTTAATTACAAAAATACTCATCAGCATCTTTTGAGTCCTCTTGTTCATACTCAAGTTAATTGTGTAAATGATTTTGTTTTGGACTATATGCATTTGGTATGCCTCGGTGTTGTGAAAAGATTACTCATGTTTTTAAAAAACGGACCAAGATTATGTAAACTATCAAGCATGCAAATAAAAGCTATTTCAGATCACCTTTTAGCATTAAATGGTAAACTACCATCAGAGTTTGCAAGGCAACCAAGATCGCTTGATGAGTTGAAGTACTGGAAAGCTACTGAATTTAGACAATTTTTATTATATACTGGTTTGATTGTGTTAAAAGGAATTGTGTCAAAAAACATTTATCAACACTTTCTTGCCTTGAGTGTAGCTATGCGTATACTTTTAAATGAGAACATAGAACTTCGTATGCATTATCTTAATTTTGCTCATTCATTGTTAGCATGGTTTGTAAAAAATTCTAAGCATATCTATGGCGGTAGTTTTTGTGTGTATAATGTACATAGTTTATTACATATTGATGAAGATGTTATTAATATGCAGTGTTCACTCAATGACGTTTCTGCATTTCCTTTTGAAAACTATATGAGGGTGTTAAAAAATTTTGTGAGAAATTCAAAAAATCCTATTGTCCAAGTGTCAAAACGTCAAGCAGAGTTTGAGAGTATTACATATCAAATACAAGTTTCCAAAGTTAATAGAGTGTCAACATGCTTTCGTGATTCAGTCTTTCAAATTGAAAATGGTTTTTGTTTTGTTAAAGAAAAGCGGGATAGTGGATACTATGTTTGTTCCACGTTTAAATTTAATCAATTGGAATCATTGTTTGAAATCCCGCTACACTCAAAAGATTTGAACATTGGATGTGTATCGAATTTTAACGGCTTTAACATGGCATCAAAAGTGTTGCATAGATCACAGCTTTTAAATAAAGTAGTTGTCTTACCATATAAATTTGGATTTGCATTTTTTCCTTTAATTCATATGTAGTTGAAATTATAATAATTTTTTTTATTGAAATTATAATTTAATGTTGCAATAAATTTTTTCAAACACATCTTAAAAATTCAGAATTTTAATAAATTTCATCTTGAATGTGTTGATTTTTTAAAATTTAATTTATGTTATTTATATGCATATTTATATATTATGTGCAGTATTTTTAAATGAAATGTTACAAATGTTTCACAGACACACACACACACATACACACGCATGCACGCACGCACGCACGCACACACACACACACACACATATATATATATATAGATATATATATATATATATATATATATATATATATATATATATAGTCTTGCATGTCTCTTGCGTAGCATCAAAAAATATTTCCCATAAACTGTAGTTTTAAAGAGCGCGTTAATAAACCAGACCAGAAAAAGTTTTAAAAATTAAATTTTTTTTTTTAATTGATAGACTGCCTGGCCAAACCAAACCCTCAGTCGATGTAGCAGCACTCTCTTGCGAGTCAGGCTATTTGTCAGTCGTTGTAGCAGCACTCCCTTGCGAGTCAGGCTATTTGTCAGTCGATGTAGCAGCTTTCCCTTGCGAGTCAGGCTATTTGTCAGTCGATGTAGCAGCACTCCGTTGCGAGTCAGGCTATTTGTCAGTCGATGTAGCAGCACTCCGTTGCGAGTCAGGCTATTTGTCAGTCGATGTAGCAGCACTCTGTTGCGAGTCAGGCTATAAGATAGTCGATGTAGCAACATTTACGCATGTTTAAAAAATGTTTTTTATTAAATCAATAACAAAAACACCACTAATTAAAAAAAACTTTCTAGTCGTTATAATTGCGGTTTTTTAAAAATTTTTTAAAAAACAATTAAATTTAATGTACTTCCGCATAAATTAATTGCTTTGACATTTCGATGACAATCAAAAACAGCTTAAGAGACGAGGTAATTAAAATTGTAGTCGTAAGAGACTTTTTTTACATTAAAATGCTCTTAAAGCGACACTATATGAGTATATATATATATATATATATATATATATATATATATATATATATATATATATATATATATATATATATATATATATATATATATAGTGTGTGTATGTGTGTTTGTGTGCAGTTTATCTATAATAATGTTGTGGGCACGCGTTATCTGGAAAGAGTTAGGTCATCGGATCTATGAAGATGTTATCCCCAGAACTTGGATAAACCGTGAAAAAGGTGTTATTTATTGGCCCGATGTAATAAAAGATGAAAGAAAGGCAATGGAAGGCAAATTGGAAATAAAAATGTGGAAAGAATTTACACTGATCAAGTTTATAATTGAAAGTGGTAATATTTTTAGTTTTTTGTTTGTTTAGATATTTGAAGGGTGATTATTAAGTATGAGGAGACCATCTGCAAAACGCACTTAAAATAAAATTTTTGAGTTAATTTCGTTTCCACATTCTATCTACTGAAATCTGAATTCTCTATCTATTTTTATGACTCCTAGTCATAATGCAAAATAATCAATTTACTTGGACTTAGCACATTTTTCAAAAGGGCTTCTAATACATTGAAGTTATATTATCTTTTTGTTTTTAATTAGATGATGAGCAATTGTGTAGAGATTATGCATTTTCATCAGAAAGTGAAAGTGAAAAAAACACTAAAGATGGTGAGTGACCAACTGATAATTTTGTAACTTTTTAAATACAGTACAGTGCTATGCATTTAATACTATATATAAATTTGAACTATGAGGGATATATAAAACATATATGAATATTATTTTTATAGATAATGTATCAAATAAATTGATTGACTTTGCAGTTGCCCAAAATTTGCCAGTTCCTCCTTTGCCATTCAGAGGTAGCATTTGATTATAAAAAGTTTTTCAAAAATTTAAATAATTATATTTAAGAATTATAAGAGATTAAGATTTATAATGTAAAACAAATAATATCAAATAAAGTTCGATTTTAAATTTTAAATGGTAAGTTTGATTAAATATCTTATTTTATAGGCATTTGTTCATCAAGCTTAGCATCACATCATGTAGCTCCTCCAACTCAACTATTAACTTCCTCTAGTCAACCAAAGCTCTTATTAGACTTGTTTAGAATACCATCTTCTGAATCAGGTACATTGGAATTCTATTCTCATTGAAGTTAAATTAAACGTTATAGGAAATAATGAGATGAATTAGAAATTAAAATGAATAATTAAATTTCAAGTTAAACTAAAATAAATTTAATTATAAATAAACTCAAGTTGGTTATATAAGTGATTTTATGATGTTATCAAGGGTTGCAAAGTCAAAGTCAAACTTTCAAAAATAAAACTATTAATTCACGTAAAGATGAAAATATGGATAATATAGCATCTAAGAGATGTAAACTTTCTAATGATGCTATGAGTCTGGAATCAGATTTTGAATCAGGTGGGAGTTCTGCACTCCATTTATCAGAAGAGTGTCTTATGCCATTAGCTAGTATGTTTTATATCTTTTATCAATATATTTGAAATTATTTTATACCTAAATATATTGTGTTAAATTATATTTTATTGTAAACTTTATTTTAGAATATCAAAAAAAAACCCTTTCGTTATTAATTGAGATACGAGATGGAATAAATACATTATTAAAAGTTAACAAAAATAATGAAAGTTCGAATGATGTAAATATGATAATGGATGTTGAAACATTGGAAATAGAAAATAATAGATTAAAGAACATGGATGTAAAGAAGATTTTGGTATGTATCATTTATATGTATAAATATAGCACTTTTAAAATTTAGATTAGTGGCGCATCTGGAAATTTCCAGTTTCCAAAAGTGCAATAGACTAATTTATGGACCTTTTGCAAGTATTATTGAAATTTTTTTGAAAATTTTCAAGGCAGTACAGAATTTTTATATCAATAGTTTACACTATTAATTCCGTATTTGTAAAATAATGGTGGAGATTATTTATTCCTTTTTTGATCTCATTGCAATATTTATGCATTTATGCGTTTAAACTGGGTTATAGATTTTTCTATTTCTGGAAAAAATGAAGGTTTATTGAATTATTCTCTGATTGGTGAAATTTTTATATTAAAGTACCTTTTTTCTCATTTACTTGTAGGTGGAAAAGCTAAAAGCTATTGGTGGGGATAATTTTGAAAGACATACACGCAACATAATAACAAAGTAAATTTATAATTACTTTACTTTTTATATTGTATTATTTTAATCTTGAAACAATTCTAAAGTTTTTAGATGCATTAATTTAGATATAAAATTTACTGAATTTGATTTAAATATTCTTTTTTTTATTAATTGGTTTTGTATTATTTTTGGTTAATTGTTTAATTATATAACTTTTTCATATCATTTCATTTTTCAGATTATTCAGTGTTGAACTACGCTCGAAAATGAATATGAAGGGAAAAGACCGAAAAGGTTCTTTAACAACAAAGATTGCATTTGATAAATTAGAGTACAGTAGTGTAATTTATGGTGAGATTAGTTTTACTTATCTGTACTTATTGTTTTATATTTTATTTACACATATAATGTATGTATTAATGTTAATAAACTTATAGATGCAGTTATGTTTAAATGGAACAATGCCGATCAAAGTTCGATCCGAAAAATTATAGCAAACAAGTTGAAAAATGCACCTGCAGAGTTAAGACTTTCACCAAAATAGCATTAATTTATTTTATTTTTTTATATATATATGTATATTGTTTTAACAGAAAGATCAACTCAAACTAAAAATTTATATGTCATTTTTTATGGTTTGAATTTCTTTAAAAGGCGCATTGTGACTTAGCTTTAAAAAACATCTTCAAAACACGTTTTTTTAGATTTGCGATCTAAACTAAAAAAAGACGCATTTTATACATTTAGCTTCAACGTATAAAAAACATTTTAAAAGCGTATTTTTATTAGGGATAAATTACGTATTTTCAATACGCATAAAAGACGGCTTTTTAACACGTAGTTTCAGATTTGCATTTTATACTATAAAAAGACGTTATTCATACGATTTTAATATGCGTATTTATAACGTTTAAAAAACGTAGTTTTGCCTGCTGGGTTATAATTATGAGAATAATTGAACTTTAAACATTGCGATTTTGTAGCAATGTTAGCCACATATCATAGCTTTGTAGCTAGCTACAAAATATCTACAAATCTACAGCTGATTGATAGGTACATATAAAAATTTCTCAGACAGCAATTTTATTATGATATGAAGCTAGCTACAATAGCCAGTAGGTCTGTAGCCTATTAAGCGAACTGACCTCTTAACCAAATAGCTGTCTTTATCGACTAATAGTGATAGCTTTTCGCTATCTTAAAAAAGCAATCCTCGAGGCCAAATCGCTGTCGTTACGATTACAGCCAGCTATTCGCTGGCCAATCTCCCACCGGGTATTGTTTAAAACTTTTAGCATTTTAACAAAAAATATATTATTTTTTATCAGTTTAAGATATAAAATGTTTATTTTTTAATGCAGTTAGTTAAATAAAAACAATTTTTTTTTTAACATTGAAGAATCTAAAATTTTTTGTTCAACTTTTACTTATAGGTAGTTTCTGAACTGATGAAAATAAGTCATTGAAAACTCAATAAAAAAGGAATTAAAATATTTGTAAAACCGTTTTGGCGTATTTTATACTCATAAACTAAAAATAAAAAACGCAACTCAATTATTAAGTATTAAAAATTAAATTGTTCTTTTGTTTATGAACAAAAGAGTATCCTTACTTAATACTTTCTCTTTTATTAAAAAACTTTTCTTTTTTAAAAATAACTTTTTTCCAAAAAAGTTGATTTAAAAAAATAAAACATAAAACACTATTATGCCAAGACGTAGAGTTAGTTGTACAACCAAATGACATTTTTACTTTAAGAATCATATAACATAAGGTCCGTATTTTATCAGATGAAAATAATCTTATTAACTAGTGTAACCGTAATCGCCTTTTATCAAATTAATTTCTATATACTACGTGTCATATTCAATGTGGAATATTAAAACAAGCAGAAGTAATAAAGGGAAAGCATTAAAATATTTTTAAAATGTAAAAAATACCATGAGATCAAATTTTTCATCAGAAATTGTCTTTCAATACAAAAACAAAAAGACAAAAACAAAAAGAGCCAAGGAAGTAGAACTAAATTGCAAACACACTACTGATCGTTGAAAAAAAGTAAACCTTTAGTATCACAAAAGAGCTTTATTGTTAAACTTTACAAGTTATTTACGTGAGTTTGTTTGAAAATTTCTGGACGCAAACAAAAAGGTTTTAGTGAATATTCTTCGTATTAACTTATCTGGTTTGAATATATTTAAAAAAAAAAAAAAAGATAGAAAACTTTAAGTAAATTATCGATAACGTTCAGATTCTTATGAAGAATGATTTTTTTGTTGTTATTTTTATGGTTCGTGCATACAGAGGCGATTTTACAGAGGGTAGGGTAGGGGTGTTCAAACCCCTCAAAGAAGGTGATTTTCAAGTCATAGTCGGTTTTTGACAAATATAATTGGTAATCATGTGTTTAACATAATTTAGTCAGGTAAATTTTAGTTTGAGTACCTCTATTTTTGTTAAAAAAAAATTCAGTTGGTGTACTTATTAAGGATTAACTCCCCCCCCCCCCTCATTTTGTTTGTAAAATCGCCTCTGGTTGCATACATAGTAGTGGCAAGCCTACCGTTCACCTAACAATTAAGGAAGGAGGGGGGGTTGAGCAGCGAATTTATGAGCCCATTTGCAAATTTAGGGGCTCCTCTGAAATTTAAGGAGTTTTTTTATTATAGCAACACCTAGTGTAAGATTTTAGGGCCCTATTGACAATTTTTGAATGGTCTCTAAGCCACCAGCCACGGCGCTGGTTGCATAATTATGCAATAAAGTTTTTGAAACGCTTTTTAATTTTTTTTAATTATTTTGCTAATTATTTTATTGTTCGGCAAAATACTAATAAAATAAAATCGTTGCTAGTGGGATGTTTGTATCTAGATCATATCCAACTCGCAATAATTTATGATATTAGTATATTGCCGAACAATGAATTAATGGACTGGAAAACTTTATATACAAACCGCACCCTTAATCTAATGCGGCTGTCCCTAAATCATTTGATATATGTGCACTCACTACCTACTCAATCCCTAAATGGTATACTGTTTGGGAAATTACTAAAGTTGTCAAAATCATTGCGAGTGGGATATGATCTAGACAACCAAGTGGGATATAATTAAAACAACCCTTTTTTTTCCATATCTCCTCACACATTCATTTAATTCTACCCTATTTACACACACAAAAAATATTATTGAAAAATTATTTAACATAATAGATTTTTTTTTGTAAATCTCATATTCTCTTCTATACTTCTTAGATAAATACACTTTTGAGAAGGTGAGAATTACAAGATTTGCCTCTTTCAAACATAAATAGTAAAAAGCCAGGAAAAACTAATTCATATGTTAAAGGATGCATTTTTAAATAATGATCATCAATAACAGATACTACCTTAAAATATAATCATTTGGTCTAGGTATCTAATTCAGTCATAATTAGTGTTGTCTTTATTTTAATCTTGTTTATTGTTATAAAATTAGTTTTAAAATCTTGTTTGATTTTATATAAATGTAGAAGCGTTCACTGTTCACAAATGTATTGAAAATCTAAACATCACTATTTATTATCATTTTTACAAGTTTTCTTATCAATCATTTGTTGACTTCATACAAATTAGTGTTTTAAATGTATCATAGGTGAATTATATATTTTATCAACTTTACTTTTTAATTAATGTTGTTATAAATAATATAAAATCTTTTCTTTTAACCTGCATTATTGAAGTTATCCTTAAAGGCCTACACTTTTCTTTATTTCGAGTAACTTTTGGGGTACCTCAAGGTTCTATCTTTGGTCCTGCTTTATTTCTTATCTACACTTAATTTTCCTGACATTCTTACATCTAAATTGGCTTTATTTACTGATGACTTGACTTTAAACTCTTTTTTTGAAAAAATCTTCTATTTTTGATCACTTAGAACAAGCATTTCATCTGGAATCTGATATCTGTAACAGATTAGAGCTTACTGTGGCTTGTGAGTTTTAAGTCTAACAAAACTCACTTATTCAATTTAAAAATATACTGTCAATATAAGACTTCTGTCGACATTTCTATACTGATAAATGGAACCCTCTAACTGAGTTCTATTCTTGACCTATTTTTGGATTTTTGTTCGCACTGACCTCTCATAAAAACCATATATACAATCAATTGCTAAATTAGCATCTGCAGGGGAAAAAGAATTTACAAAATAAAGAATAGAAAGTTAAATACAGTATTTAAAAATAAACAATGCCTGTTTTTGCGCCAAAAATGTTTTCATCCGCCCTGCACTCCATCAATTTTTTATTAAATCAGTATTAAAGTAACATTTTAAAAATATAAATTGGATTTAGTAAGATTTTTATATTATTTTTTCGTCATATGAATTTTTTATATTTTTTATTTTTGTTTGTTTAATTATTAAAAAAGAGAGTTGCAGAGGAAATTAGATCGCTTATTGTTACACTTTGGAAAAAGGGAAAATTACAGCGAAATATAAGAAAAATAGTGAAGAAATCACATGCAACTGTGCAGTCCATTATCAAAAAATACCAAACCACTAAAAAAATTGCTGAATTACTGCTGAAAAAATAAGCTGCGTACAGGGCGTCCAAATAAAATTCAAGTATTGCATCAACGAGCTATTCTGAGAACAGTCATCCAGAATCCTAAAATAAGTGTTCCAAAACTCGCTGGAATGCTGCAAAATAATTACAACTTAATAGTGGATCCTATAAATGTTAGAATACCCTTAAGAAGATTTAAAAATAATGGTAGTGTACCATTGAAAAAGCCCTACATCAGCAAAGTCAACAAAGCCCAAACAGCTACACTTTGCAAAGCTTCATATTAATAAACTACAGACATTCTGGGAATCGGTCCTTTTCAAAGATTAGTCAAAATTTAATGTATTTTCATCAGATGGAAGAGTTAAAATTTGGAGAAAACCAAATGAACCATTTAAAAAACAAAATTTGTGTCCAACAGTGAACAGCATGCAGGAGGAATTGTTTTAGTGTGGGGGTGTAAAAGTGCTTCAGGTGTAGGAAACTTGGTTTTCATTGATGGAAATATGGATCAAAATGTGTATTTAAACATTCTGAAAAACAATCTGGAGGAAAGTGCCCACAAATTAGGACTTACTCTGTCATTTAATTTTCAGCTAGTTAACGATCCTAAACATACAGCCAAACGTGTCAAGGAATGGCTTATATTTAAAATGGCAACTTCATACACCCCCACAATCTCCAGATTAACATCCTATCGAACATCTGTGAGATGAATTAGGTAGAAGAATAAGAACAAACATTGCAAAAACTACAGTTAGTAATTATGAAAGAGTTGGGCTAAATCACTTTAAAAATTACCAAAAAAATAGTTTGTTTTTTGAAAAACAGACTTAATGAGGTAATAAAAGCTTGTGGTGAAAACACAAGTTATTAAAACACTAACAAATTGAATTTGAATAACAATTTTACTTGATTTTTGTAAAGTGGATAAAAACTTTTTTTGGACAAAAATATCTACCTTATATTCCAAAATGCTATATTGTTTTTGTTACTCATTACTTTAATAAAATCTTTTTGTACAATATTTTTTAAATATTTAAATGATATATTTTGTTTATATCATGCTTACCTCTTTGCTGAAAAAAAAGTTATTGGACTTTTAAAATTTGCAAGATAGGTGGATGAAAACTTTTTTGACACAACTTATTTGTGCAAAATGTATAAAGGTCTCTGACTAAGTCCTCTTCTTTATGTCTTCTCATTCATAGTTGCTTGCAGCTATGAATGAGAAGTAAGAGTGAATCAGAATAATAAGAGAAAAAAGTAACTCATACACACACACACACACACACACACACACACACACACACACACACACACACACACACACACACACACACATATATATATATATATATATATATATATATATATATATATATATATATATATATATATATTTATATATATATATATGTATATATATATATGTATATATATATATATATATATATATATATATATGTATATGTATATATATATATATATATATATATATATATATATATATACATATATATATATATATATATATATATATATATATATATATATATATATATATATATATATATATATATATATTTGTGTGTGTGTGTGAGTGTGTGTGTGCTCTTATGTGCTTGTGGTATATACATGTTTATATATATATAAGAAATGTAAATTATACCGGTAATGCATAAATTATTTGGAGAAATTTGTAAAACAAAGTGAAGATAGTTTTACAGATAGTTTTAAAATTGCAAATTGAAGTTGAAAAAGTTAAAGTTAAAATATCAAAATGTCTCCTGATTATATTTGTTTTTGTTGTTTGAATTTTTGTTACTTTTTGTAACAGATTTTTTTCATTCTATATTTTAAAAAATGTACGCTATGTTTTGTTAAATTAACTATGTTGCTAAAGATTTTTAGTTGTATAAATGGGAAAGTTGACCGAGTTTGCAATCCTTTTTGATAACAATCAGGAAGTATTTTATCCTGGCCAAAATATGTCTGGTTGTGTTGTCATGGCATTAAGTAGTCCAATGGAAATGAGAGGAATCAAGGTAACAGCTAAAGGTAAAAACAAAATTAGTTTGCTTATATGTAAGTGGTGATGCAATCAAGGTTTTACTATTTTTATTTTAAAATGACATAAATTAAGTGTTATTTTAAAGAGATTTTTTAGAAGAATTTTTTTCTTAACAGTATAAAAATCTTTAATAAGTTAAATCTTTTTTTGTGATAATTTTTTTAAATGTCTAATTTAACAAGAGAGTCTTTTGATTTCAACCTAGCAAAGCTAACAAGGCTAAGTAAACTGATGTATCCTGACATTAATGAAAAACTCAAAAGATGTGTTTAGTTCAAATTGCATGTTGAAATGTTAGAAAAAATTATTCTTATTTGGTGACATGCCATAAAGAAAACTATTTTTAAGTAAGGTTCGTAAAAAACATTTCCAGAAGGAAAAAATCACAACTGCGTTGATAACTATTGATGAACTGCAGATGTAACCTTTGCAATACCAAGCTTTTCATCTGTAAAATGTAACACACAAGAGTTTTTATGACAAAACTTTTAAAAACCTTAATTTGTAATTTCTATTTTGTGAAATTAAGTTGTTAAATATATTGGGCATGTGCTGTTTATCATGTAGTGTATATGCTGTTGAATATGAAGTTCATGAGTTTTACAAGGTGTTGAGTTGAAGTTTTTAACTAGTTACAAATATTTACATTTTTTTTATTAAAGACAAATATTGTTGAATCTAGAATATACTTATTTATTGGTGCCAAATAGATTGTTTATTGGTAGATAAGTTACTGGCTAGTGCCCCAAGCTTACATTTTTTTCTTTATTGAGAAAAACATCAAAATAGTTGGACGCAGCTGAACACGGGGCACAGTTGAACAAAGCCATCAAAGCCATCAAAATCAATACAACTCATTCATCTATGCTCAACTGCGAACGCTACACAATGTTACGCTGATCAAGTTAGTATTTAATTAAATTCAGATAAATATTCTTTGTTGTGAAGCTTGATATAAACAAATTGAGATTATTACTTTTCAATTCATATACAATAACAATTGTGATTTCTGGTAAGTTTGTCAATATCATGAATACTTTTGATTTTATCAGCAGATTTGTAACTCACATATTTAGAAAATACATTGTACTCGATGATTTTGGAAGGATTTGACTGGTAGACAGAAGTTTTTGACTGGTAGCTTTCTTGATTTGAGAGCTAATATAAATGGTTTTCATTAAAGTGCTCTACTTGACTGTTTTCTCTGAAATTATAAGGTGTTGTTCTGCTCATGGGAACTCCTTGTGTATGCAAGAAAGTAGGTCATTCTTATATTATAGATTTGCCTCTGTCAGTATGAACATAAGCATACCAAATAAAGAGAACAATTTCTTAAAACATTGTATATAATACTAAAGAAGTATCTGAGCAAGGAAAAGCAAATGAAAATTAAGAGTATTCAAAAATAATTGTAAAAATATAACAATTTTTTTTTTTTGATGTTGGAAGTTTAAGTTAGTGGATCTTTATAATCTATATTAAGGTGTTTGAATGGTTGAGTTGTTTTTATAAGGTAAGCAATAAGTGGTTTGTAGAATCTAGATTTTATTTCACAACAGGTAATGCTCTGGTTGACAATAGTTTTAATTTCTCCTATAGATTATGGTAGATTCCAACAGCTAAAAATTGAAGATTCCAACTGCAGGCAAAATGAAGGTCCTGACTGCGGTATATTCTGACTGTGGGCAAAATGAAGCTCTTCTAATTTTACTTTATTATATACAAACAAGTGGAGTTCATGTTTTCACACTTTGACAACTTTTGATTTAGTCAACCAGAACATAAGAAACATTTTAAGCTGCTTGATTTTCGTAGCTGTAGCAACCAACTTCAGTATGTCATTGCATAATTTTATTATTATTATTATTATTATTATTATTATATTTTGCCTTGATGGTTCTGATTGAACATAAAAAACAGCCTTTTACTTAGTCACTATGATTAAAAGGCACCCAGTTTCCACTTTCAAAGACCTTGTTGGTCTATTTCCTGTTTGTTTAAAGATTTTAAGAAGGTCACTGACTGTTCATTAGGGTTTAACATTGCAGCAAACAAAAAAAAATGCATTAGTTTGGACAACTAATAAATTTGTTTCATCCATTGGTTTGACGACAATATACGCATTGGTATTTTTTAAAGAGTTTCCAATTAAAATTTTATAAACTTTTTGTTGAAAAACAATGCCTGTTTTTCTTGGACCAAATGGCAAACGAGTAAAATGATACAATTTGCCATTAGCTTCAAGTGCTGTATATTGTTTATTTTCTAGTATGGTTGGAATTTGACAATAAGCACTTGTATTATCAAAAATACTGAAAAAGTAATTGACAGTTCATTAATTTGCTTATCTATTCTGGGTAGAGGTACAAAAAATATTGTTTGGGAATAATCAACACACATTTGTTTTTTGTAATTTTTTCGCATTTGTCGTAATTACTATTTGTGCCCTTTAAGATTAGTTACTTGGTTCAATAACTTTGTCATTAGCAATTTCCTAATTTTGGATTAGATGAAGAGTTTTTCTATTGATTCTTTGAAATACAGTTGCAATTGGATGACAATCTTTAAAAATAATTGCAAATAATGTTGAAGTTGACTTGCTGTTTTGACTTTAGGCTACCAACTGACAAAGAAGGTTATGTTCCTCCAAAAAGTACTGTTATATTGCGTTGCTGTTTAATAAAAGCTTGACCAAGAATAACATCAGCAATAAGTCATGTAACATTGACAAGGTAATATATATACTTCTGATTTTGAAAAATTTTATTTACTTTACAACAGCCTTGACTTTTTGACCTGAATTATGAGGATGTCATTTGATAGACTTTAACAATATTTTTGTTGATAAAGTTGTCTGAACTTCCAGAATTTATTAATGTAGAAATTTAGCCCATTTGTTTCTACCTTCTGAATTGCATGTGAGAGGCATTACTAGGGTCCCATTACTTATATATTGTCAAACTTATTAAAAGCTAATGATCCATTTGATTTACACACTTTAGTAAATGTCTTTTTCTTGATATTTGTGGCAAACAGCATCTTGAGCTAGACAAGCACTACGCAAATGGCAGTAATTTCTACAGAAGTAAAACCGTTTTGTGGTTTCGTGGTGAAGTTTGTTGATTATCTGTTTAATTTCTTGCATTCCCCATTGCATTGAAATACGCTAACCCTAACATACATGCATATACATATAACCCTAACATACATGCATATACATTAGATAGTGTTATTATTATTATTATTATCATTTTTATTATTATTATTGTTATTGTTGTTTAATTTATTGCAAAGAAAAAGTAAAAGTAAAATAAATAGCTTCTTGTTGTTTATTTATTTATTCATTTATTATTAGTTATTATTTATTTATTTAGTATGATAAAGTTACATAGTGATATTACTTGATTTTATTATTTTTAAGTGATAATTTTGTAGGAAAAGGAGAATGTCATTGGAGTGAAACAACAGGATCTGGGGATGATCGTCGTACCCATCATTATCGTGGGTCTGAAGATTTATTTGAATTTCAATTATGGGTTCATGGAAACACTGCAAAGTTTACAAATGAAGCTGGAAGATTTTTTTTTCCTTTCAATTTTATTCTTCCTCCAGTTTTACCAAGTTCATTTGAGGGGCTTCATGGACACATACGATATAAAGTCTATGGTAAGATGGTTTTTATAAACTAAAAAGATGATTTTTACTAATTAGCTGTAAACTTAATTAAAAGTAAATTATATAAAAAAAAAAAATTTTAAACAAATTGATATTTGGAAAAAAAATCTTTATATGGTGAATAAAATAATTTTTAAAAGTTAAAAATTTGTAAATAATACTTAACAAAAGATTTATAAATAATGTTCAGCATGCAAGTCTTGTATTTTTTTTATTTTTAAAGTTTTTATTTTTAGTTTTTATTTTTAAAATTTTTATTTTTAAAATTTTTATTTTTAAAGTTTTTATTTATAAAGTTTTTATTTTTAAAGTTTTTATTTTTAAAGTTTTCATTTTTATTAAGTTTTTTTTTTTTTGTTAAGTTTTTTTATTTTTATTTATTTTTTATTTATCATAATTATTTATTTATTTATTATTTGTTTTTTATTTTATTATTTATTTGTTAATTTTTTATTATTATTTATTAGTTTTTATTTTTTTTTTTTGTTTTTTTTTTAGTTTATTTAATTTTTCTATTAAGTTTTTTTATCAAGTTTTATTTTTACTAAGTTTTCATTTTTAAAATATTGATTTTTTATTTTATATCTATCAGCAGCTCATAGCAGTTGAATATTTGGATATAAAACATTTTTTTATATATATGTTTTGTAAGTTTGCTATTAAACCTTTTTTAAAGAAGCATCTTTTTTCTTTTTTTTTTGAATTTAAAAGAATTTTTATTCAAAATTTATCTGCCTAATAAAAAAAATTAAGTTAATTACTCATTGCTAAATAATTAATATAGAACTGTCAGAATAATAAATAAGAAATTAACTAAATTAAAAAATCTTATCTGATGGTTCTGATGACTCAGACAAATACTCTTTATGAGAATTTTGGATGAAATTTTTATTATTTTTTTACTAGATTCATTAAAATCAAGTTTAAGAAAACATTTGTTTATGATGTAGATTTTGTTTGAATGTTTCGTTTTTTTATTTAGTTTATATTTAAAATCAAACTATGAAGTTTTTTGTATTATTATTTACTTTTTATTCAAATAAACATCTGTTTAATAAAAAAAGTTTAATGTTATATTAATTGAAATTATCTGTATATTGCATTAAAGTATATAAACACTACATTAAAATGCAATATTTAGGTTTTTCCAAGGTCTCAGCTTAAACTAGCAAGATACTTGCTTTTTCGCATTAGCATAATAAAAAAAAATTTTAATTACTTAGTTTTGGATTTTAAAATTTATATGTCAATTAAATTGTTTAAATATTACAAAATCAAGAAAGGGGTAATAGAGTAATAGGAAATTGTTTACTATTCTATAAAACCATAATTTAATCTCCATATTCACAGCCACCCTTTCATGTTACACCATTTTTGAGCTTTTTTTGTAAACTAATCAGCGATTTCTAGTAATGCATTGTTCATTTGCTTTATACTTAAATATAGGCAATTTGTTAAATCAATTACAAAAGAATTCAATAAGTTTTTCTAAGTAAAATGTAAAAACTGATATAACAACTAAAACTGATATAAAAACTAAAGAAGTAGAAACAAGCTTTTGCTGCAAAGATTTTGAAATTCAACAAAGTTGGAGCCATAATAATGTTGATGATGATGATAATGATGATGATAATGATGATGATGATGATGATGATGATGATGATGATGACGATGACGATGACGATGATGATGATGATGATGATGATGATGATAATGGTGATGATGATGATGATGATGATGATGATGATGATGATGATGATGATGATGATGATGATGATGATGATGATGATGATGATGATGATGATGATGATGATGATGATGATGATGATGATGATGATGATGATGACTATGTTAATATAAGGTAGTGCAGCATAAATTGTTTATTAATGCAACTTTTTTTGGCTTTGCAACAAAAAAATTCTGAAATGCAACCAACCAATTCTGTTAATCAACATGCAGTTTGTTTCAAATGTTTATATATAGTATAGCTAACTTTATGCAAAATAGTTTTAAAACACCATTGCTTGCATATTATGTTTATATAAACATCATAATAAGGTTTGAGACGATTCTAATAATGTTTTACATATATTTTTTTATATAAAAGTTTATAATGTATTACTTTCATTATTATATTACTATTAATTATTGTATTAATATATATTAATAATAATTATCGTTTTTAAATGATATTAGTTTAATATAATTATTATAATTCAATACAGTATGTATGTATAATATAATATATTTATACATAATTTTTTCTTCATTTACCAGTCTCTAATTCAACAAGATTATCAGGAAGGAATATAAAGAAAGCATAATCAGTTTCTTCTTTGACAATACCATTAGGTTTTCTTATAATTCTGTTAAATGAGAAATGACAATAGAAGGAAAAAAAGAAAAATGAAAATATTACTATTCTGTTATTTAAGATTATTATGCACTCAATCAAATTGTAGAATATGCTAACATATTTGATATATATATATATATATATATATATATATATATATATATATATATATATATATATATATATATATATAAATTTTCTAAAACTTTGACTTCCATAATGAAATTAACATTAATTTGAAAATTGTTAAATTTTAATTATTTTTTAAATTTGATAAAGAAAAAATAAAAAATTTAAAATAAACTGGTCTATTCTAAAAACTGAGCCTGGCTATAAAAACATTTCAAAAATGACTATGTTTACAGTAAAAATTTGAAATCATTATTCATTTTTATTATGAAAATTTACTAAACAAAAAACCTCAATTAATTTCTAAATGCAAACAAGAAAATAAGTACCTTTTAAAAAACTATAAAATATATAATATAATAACCTATAAAATATTTATATATAAATAAAAACTAATAACAATAAAAAACTATATAAAAACAAATGACTAAACTAAAATTATACTATATCTAAAGAACTATTTTCATAAATAGTTTTTTAATTTTAATTTAGTCATTGCAACTTTCCCGTTGCGAAATAGCTGCAGTTATTATATAATTGTTTTCTTTCTTTCTGATTCTGATTTACTGCCAACAAGGTGCAAGTAACCACTATTAATTTGAGAGTTACTAGATGAAAAAAAGGAATAGAGTTATAGAACAAGGAAACAGTAAACAAAAGACTTGAAAGTTGTAGGTTGTATGAGTCTAGATAACATAAAGATTGGAGTGAGTTCTCAAGGGTTAGAGTGTGGGGAGACAGATACAGTATAAGATTTTGTTAAATGACGAGCTGTGCAAGAATAAGTTTTAGTTGATTGAACTAGAGATGATAGCTCCTTTGAATAGCAACCATGATAGTATTTGTAGAAAAAAGAAAAAGGTGCAACTTTATGGCAATTGAAGAGAGACTCAAGCTTGGCAGATAGAACAAGTCTTACTATATATACAATGTGTTAGTAAACCTTGTTTAGTAGAGGAAAAAAAATCATTCGAAGAACCAGCCTAAATATGTCAACAGTAGATTTGTAAAGGAAGAGAATGGAGTCAGAAGTAAGAAAATGGAAAGTATGATAAAGAGAAGCAACCTTAGCAAATACTTATTTGAAATCAATTGTATAAATGGTTTCCATAAAAGGTCAGTAGTAAACGATAATCCAAGAAGACATTTAGAAGAGGACTCAGTGAGAGGGTTGATATTCTTTAATATAGGAATGTCAATAGTATTATGATAGTTTTTTGCAGTAAATAACAGTAAAGAGTTTTGTTGGAGTTTAAGTTAACAAGCCATTATAAACCTCTGTTACAGAAGTGAGATCAGATTGCAGGTCAGCTGCTTGTTCTAAGCGAACAAAAATAAAAGATTTTTTATCAAGAATAGATTATAAAGTTGAGTCATCAGCAAAAAAAACTATTTTAGATGTGAGGTTTTCAGGAAGATTATTAATGTAGATAAGAAACAAAACAGAATGAAGGATAGAACCATGAGGTACCCCAGAAGTTACTGGAAATTAAGAAGAGTGTTCGCCTTCAAGAAGGACTCTACTAAAGCGGTTAGAAAGAAACAGTTTGATAATCTGAAAAACTTTCTTTGAGAAACTATATGAATTAAGTATATGGAGAAGACCAGCATTCAAATTTTGTCAAAAGCTTTAGTTATGTCAATAGCAATAGCCCTAGCCTCTTCTCCTCCTTCTTATGTAAGATAACTTGTTAACACTTGTTAATGATGTTAAAGATTTTCCAAAACTCTCTAGAGCCTAACTTTTGAGATAAGATAAGAGATAAGATAAGAGATAAGATAAGCGATTTATTGAACTAAGAATAATGAAGTTTAGCATCAGACAGCAATGTTTTACATTGGTTTCTTGCAATAATAAATAGCTGTTTGTTCTTAAGAGAGTTGTTATTTTAAAAAAGATGGAAAAAATGGTTACAATTAGAGATGTAGCTTCACAAGAAGGTGAAAACCATCGAGTAGAATGAGGTTTGACTTAGAACCAACAGGAAGGGATAAAGCTTCACATCTTTTTGTAAAAGATTTTTAAAACAGTTAGATGTTAATGATGGTTTTTTTATGTTTATTGTTTTGGGTTACATTTAGCATAATTTAAGTTTTAAGAGAACTTGATTCATTCATAGATAGAGCATGGCCTCCTAAGCAATGATCTATACAGTTGTCTCAGTCCTGTTAACTAATCCAAAGTGCAATAAAGCATTAATACATTATCTATGGTGAAAAAATGGCACTGTTAATACTCTGATATTTTGTTTCTGTTGATGGAGTTAGGTTCAATGAGAGCTATGGTTCAAAGCTGGTCAATATTATCAGAATTATTCTGCTTACCCCTTAAGTCTTTGGAGGCCTTCTACAAGACAGTTGCTTAATGCAGTAAACATCTGCCCAAGATAACTATTTTTATTGAGACACCCTGACTAGTCTTTTTCAAGTCAAAGTTTATTTCTCCAAGCGTTTGCCTAAGAGCACACCCAAAAAGGCAACAGGGCTTATGGCAGGTAGTACTGGGTTACATGATACCAGTAGTAGGGTGATTGTGATGATCCTGAACCTGATCTGACCTGAAGTAGTTAAAAGGAGTTACTTTCTGTAAACATAACTTTAGCATTTTAAAGGAAAGATATCTTAATAAATATATTTGGAAAAATATTACATCTAAAAAAATACTTGAGTTTAAGGTAAGCATAAGTTTTATAGTTGGAGTCACTAGTTAGTTTTTAAGCTCACACTAGATTAGAGATTTAAACAGAATACAAACATATATAAAGTGTGAGAAAACATTGCGCCAGAGGTTCAGACACAACTCCAACATACATATAGCAACTTGTGGGTTAGGCCAGATTGCGTCAGAAGTTTAGATAGAACACAAACATGCATATAAAGTAAATTGAGGTGAGCTAACACAATAACTAAGGTGCCTTCAATTATATAAAAAATACATACACAAAAAATAAAAAAATTATGTATATAAAAAGAGAAAGATAGTTGTTGCAGGGTTACTCTGGATCGCTTTCAATTTGACTGGTCCACTCCTGCCATGTTTAATAGATCCTCCTGCATTGTCAGAAAGATTTATCTTTTTCATTTTTCATAGTACTTAGAGTATCCTTAGTTGAAAGATCAAATAGTTCTGCTGGATCAGCCCGGAAAATTTCTTCTTTAATTCTGCATCTATTTAGTTTTTTCCTTTTTTCTTCTTAAGAATAAGGTATCATTATACAGTTTTTTTTACTTTTTTTTAAGCATTTTTTATCCTTTAAGTCAGGATTTTCCTTCTTTCCTAGATAGCTAATACTGTTGAAACTGTTCTTCGAATCAATGTCTTTACTTTTTGTTTTGCCTATAGTTGATCAAAATAAATAAAAATATATGAAAAGTAATACACAAAATATATAAAAATATTCAAATCATACAACCCCAATATATAGACCCTAGAATCTGGTTTTTCCAATAAGGTTATGGCTTTACTAAAAATGCGAGTAGATACCATGAAAAAATTGGAACGAAACTGTAGCCTTGTTTTAGATAAAATGTCTTTAAACCAGCATCTTGATTATGACAAAAACAGTGACAAGATCATTGGAATTCAATCTAATGGCAAACCAGTAAATCATGTACTTTTACTAATGTTCCTTAGGTTATCAACAAAATAGAAACAACCGATTGTTTATTTTTACAATAATACTACTTTGTGTTCAACCAATTTAGCTAAGATAGTAAATAATACTATGATTCATCTAGATAAAATAGGTTTACCTATATAAGGTCTTGTTTGTGATCAAAGCTCAAGTTATATTAGAGTTCTCAAATTTTTAGGATTTTCATTATTAAAGCAACAAATTTTACATCCAACAACAGGAGCAAAAGTTTATATAATATTTGATCCACATCTTATAAAAAATGTTAAAACTAATTTAATCTGGCATTTGATGGTAAAATAATATCATGAAAGCATCTAGAAGAATTTTATAAATTTGACAAGATAAATGCTATCTGACTTGTGCTAAAGTTAACAGATCGTCCAGATCCAGGATCACTATTAGCCATGTGAGTAAAATTGGCAGCACAAATTTCCACAGCATTTTTTATTAAAAATATGTATATTTTATTTGACATCTTGAACTCTTGTAAATTAAAAGCAGATAAATCAACCTACTCTGCTCTAACTCTAAATAGTAGTTTTATACAAAAGCTTAAAGATTTAAAAGTTTGGATTAAGGGTTGGCATTATTGTCTTCTTAGAACACCTAAAACAAAAAACCAGAAAAACAAGAAAATTTTTTCAAACTTATAAAAGTTTTAAAAAATTTCTCTTTTAATTAAATTATGTTTTTAAAATCCAAATTCGGTTTTCAGTTAAATTCGGTTTAGAAGTCCAAATTCGACTTTTAGTTAAATTCCGTTTACACATATGATCTAAATTTGTTTTATTTCATTTAAATTTGAGCCTTAAAATGTTGACTTCGCCGGTCCTTAGTCTATCAGTTGCTGACAATTTAGTTTTTGAAGGATATAGTGGTTTGTAGAAGTGTTTGCTTCATAAAAATAGTACAAGAAACAAATTGCAGCAAGCTTAGTGTTAAATTGAAACTGGCATGAAAAAAAGACAAGAACTTGTTGATGAGAAAGATGTATTAGAAAAAAGGAGTCAAGAACTGGCAGTTTAGTCAATTTAGAATTATATTGGTTTATATTGAAACTCTATTTATTTTGCATTGAAGCTTTATTCTAACTCTACAGAATGAGTTTTTTTTTTCAAATAAAACATTAGTAGCATGGTATTAACTTAAAAAAATTTATTAACATTTAGTACTTTGTTTCTATTCTCCTTTACAAATCTTTTCACATAATAAAAGTAGATTTAATTTGAGTTCTTTGTTAAGTATTTTAGATATAAGTTTTTGTTTGCATTACAATGACAACATTTTCATGTTGTCATTATTAAGTTCAAGAGTTTTTTGTTTAAATTATGTTTTGTTTATTGTCTACTTTAAACAAACATAAGTTATTTCCAACGGTAAATAATATATTATTTAAGGGTAATAATATATTATTAATAATTGATTAATTAAAGGGTTAATAAAGTTTAATAATTTAGCTAATAAAGGGTAGTTAAAGGATTAATAAAGTTAAATAATAATTTAATAAAGGGCAAAAAACATAATATTAATAATTAATCGATTAAAGGGTTATAATTCCCAAATCTAACTTTAAAAAGTTTTATTCTGAAACTTATTTATCATTTTAGATTGTCCTAAAATGTTCTAAATTTCACGCAAATTTGTCTAAAAAAATTAAATCACAATTCATGGCATTTCTAAAAAAAAATATTGGATTTAAAAATTTTTGAATAAAAAATATTTTTAAGGGTTTCACCAGACCCTTAAACATCAGATGGATGCCTAATATTGTTAAAAAAAAGTTATATGATGATGATGATTGTAATAATAAAGACAATGATCATGATAATGTTGATGTTGACAATAATGATGGTGATGATGGTGATGATGGTGATGATGGTGATGATGGTGATGATGATGATGATGATGATGATGATGATGATGATGATGATGATGATGATGATGATGATGATGATGATGATGATGATGATTATAAAGATGATAAAGACAATAATGATCATAATGACAATGATGATGTCAACAATAAAAACAATGATGATGATATTTATTTTTCTTTATTTACCTAGCTGAAATTGATAAACCATGGAAGTTTAACGATAAAACAACAAGAGCGTTTTCTATAAATGAACTAATAGATACAAATTTGCCAAATTACAACTCAGTGCAACCCAATGGTTCAACACACAAAGATGTTGGATGCTGTTGCTGCGCTGCTGGCCCTTTAGATCTTACAGGTAGATTATTCAGATGTTTTGCGATGTTTTATTTTTTTTTGTCTTTTAAAATTATTTAAAATAAAAATAGTATTTCTAAAATAAGCACACAATAAAAAAGAACAAAAAATATAAAAAAATTTATGCATAAAAAATATATGTACATAAAATATAAAAATAATTAGTATAAAGAATATATTATATATTTATTCTTGTAGTTTAAATTTTTTTTCTAATTCTGCTCTGGTGTAAACTCAACAATTATTGACATTTTTGCTTTTACCAAATCTTTTTAAATTAATGATTCACAAATGGGAAAGTGTGACTGTTTTGAAAAAAAACTATTTGAAAAATATAGTTATTTTGAAAAAAAAAATGATTAAAATTGTTTTTTTGAGAATTATTTTGAAATAGAAAAAAGGAACAAAATGGAAACAATTAGAACATAGGTAAAATGGAATAATGCTGAAAATGCGAGATTAAAAATAAATAATTAAATATTTCCTTGCTCTAACTTTCCTAGTTTCTAGATTTTTGGCTAAAAGATAAATAACAAGATGAAATTTCAAAATATGTCCGAAAAAAGTTTTCAAAGCAACTCCTATTTTTCAGTTTATTCCACTTTTAGCGTTTTGGAATCATTCTTTTCTTTAATTTCTAAACAGGTACCATTTATAGTTTACTCATAATATTTGCTTCTTTTGAGATCATTTTTGCAGGAATTAGAAATCCTGCCTTTAAATAATCAATAAGAGGTTCTGATAAACGGACTCTAGAACTCCTATAGCAAAATGGGTTTAGGAAAAATGAGGAATTCTAAAGCCCCTTAAATTAGGATTCAGAATAAAAAGTTCTGGAACCATTTGTGTAAAAAAAAGTTATAAAACCTCATGGGGTTTCAGAGTACCTTTTAATTTAGGTTTTGGACCTCAATTAGGGGTTCCAGAACCTTTTTTCAACCAAAGTGGTTTACAAAAGTAAACAAATGGCTCCAGAACTCTTTATTCAGAATTTTGAATTCAGGGGTTCTTTTTCACTTTTCCTAACCTTATTTGAATTAATTTAAACTTAAAAGAATTAATTTTCAGAAAGATATTATAGATAAAATAGTTTCAAAGGTTTAAATTTATTTTAAAAAAATACATAAAAAAATTTAATTATAACACTTTTTGTTAATTTACACAAAATGCATTTGTTTTAAACAAATTTTATTTAAATCAAGATCAACAGTTTTTTTATTGCATTTTTATTGTTAAAACATCAAAATAGTTGTGGTCAAATTGTAAAGAAAAAACATCAAAATAGTGGTCAAATTGTGAAAATAGTTGTGGTCAAATTGTGAAAATAGTTGTGGTCAAATTGTAAAGAAAACATCAAAATAGTTGTGGTCAAATTGTAAAGAAAACATCAAAATAGTTGTGGTCAAATTGTAAAGAAAAAAATTTTTAAAAAAGTCAGATACAGCGTGCGATCGCATGCCATTTCTGTCTGATATGCAAGCTGAATCTTTAAAAAAATTAGTTACTAACTTAAATTATTTGCTAAATTTTCCAAATGTTCTAAAACTTATGTCATATGATCTCATCAATAATAGTTTACTAACTTAAATTACTTAAGTTAGTTACTAACTTAAATTATTTGCTAAATTTTCTAAATGCTCCAAAACTTATGTCATATGATCTCATCAATAATAGCCTTGATAAAAAAGAGTGTATATGACCTTAAGATCTAGGAAATGTGCCCAAAAGTTTCACACTAAGACATTTTGAAAAATTTGTTAAACTAAAAGATACATCAATAAAGTGTTTGATTTTACCAATATAAAGAACTTCCAAATTATTTTACACAAAATTATTTTTATACTTTTATCTAGTTTCTGCTTACAGAAACATTGTATTACATTTTAATATGAGTATTTTTTTTTCATTTCAGGTTTATTTTTTTGTTTATTTCATAGCTCTTTAAGTAAACTTTATTCATTTTTATTAACATAAGAAAACTTTTCATTATATCTAAGAAGATTTTTTTTGAACCCTAAAAAACTGAATATATTTTTAACTGATACTTGAGTTCATGGTAAAATTAGAGTAACTAAAGCCATTTCATATTAAAGTGGATGAATTAATTTCTGATTTTTCAACCAATTATAACAATACCATATTTAATTTAATAGATTGATCCTTTTTGTAATCATGATAAAAGCATTCAACTTGTTTCTCAATAATTTGTGTTATTTGATTATCTTTAGTTTGTTTATTGATAAATTTGATTATCTTTAGTTTGTTTATTGATAAATTTGATTATCTTTAGTTTGTTTATTGATAAATTTGGCTTTTTTTTCCATTTGCAAATTCTGTATCTTGCTCTGCGACAATATTTAAACTTTTTCAATCTTTTTTTATAGTTTTTATTTTTTTTAAATAAAAGCAAAATCATAAAAAATGAAAAAGTAAAAGTTAAGTACAAAACTGTTAATTTGTTTATAGAGACTTTTTAAGCTGCTTTTTATTTTGAAAAATATTTTTATTTAAAAACGAATAAAAAGATTAAAACAAGTATTAAATTTTTTTTTAATTTGATTAATTTACTTTTTTAAAACAAATAATCAAAAATCTTGATATTATTTCATCCTTGTCAAATACATTTGAAAATCAGATGTTTTAACAAAAGATTTTCAGTTGTTTAGCTTGAGTCAATTCTTTGTTATAATTTTAATATAACAAACTTTTTTTTATCAACAACAGAGTCTCTCTAAGATGGAATAATCTTTTAATGAGAGATTTGTTGCAAAATTGTCTTTATTATAATTGTCTGACACTTCTGTCTCAATTTCTAAAACTCTGCTAGTTTTAGAAATTGAAACAGAAAACTTTCCAAGTTTCCTTTTTTCAGCTTTAGTAACTTTAGGCCTCATCTTTCTTGATAAGATGTCTTTTTTAGTTTTGTTTAATTTACAATATCTATATCTGTACAATACCAATACCTATGGTAAACATGATATTTCTTGATACAATATATAATGTTATATACAATATAACATAACATACAATATAACCTTGGATCAAGAAATATAAAACAGCACAAAATACAGATTTATCAAAAGCTTTATGGTCTTACCACTCTGTTTTCTTTTACGATGTTTTAACAAGATACATTTACTATTTTATTTTTTTAAAGTCGTATTTGCAATTATTACAAATTTGGTTAATATTGGTTTAAAGTTATTTGTTCTGTTTGTAAATTTTTGGTTGCTTGTTACTATCACATTGAATCAAGATACAATTGCTATATTTTCCACTTGAGCAATGAGAATGCAAAAGTATCATTCTCTTCTCTTAATATTTTATAAATCTTAATATTATTTAATATTAAAAAATTCATTAAAATTCTAGCATATCAAATTTGAGCTCCAACTAGTCAAATTAAATTTCAAAATGTTTTTATGATTTTAAGACATTTTGCTCAACATTGGAAAAACTAATCAGATGTAAACAAAACTTCACAAAAATCAAAATTTTTAAGTGGTTTTTGAGGAAACTCGATTTAATATTATCCAAATTTCTGCCAATCATATTGATAAATATAGATTCTTGAGATCAGAGTGTCAAAAGCATCTTAAAAGAATCATTTTATTGGGTGGAGAGTACAAAGTAACAATAAAAATTGTAAAGAACTGTTAAATAATTTATAGCTGTACCCTCCCCCACCCTCCCCAACTAAAAATTAGAAATTTTTTAACTTGTCATGTTATACTTTTTTTTATTTTTTTTATTTTATATTTTTTTATTTTTGTCTCATTACAAGACTTTATCATTTGACATATTAGAGTATTTAAATATTATTTTTTTCAGCAAGCATTGATCGAAGCGCTTATTGTCCAGGTGAACTTATATTTATAACTGCTGAGGCTCTAAACAACACTACTCGTAACATGGCTGGAATGAAAGCTCAACTCTACAAGCATGTAGAATACATTGCTAGCCATAAAAGAAAATGTTGTTCTGAAAAAATTGCTGTAATTCAAGGTAGAAATTGCTATACTTGCAATTAAATAATAAATTTTTACCATATGATTTCAATTTGCACTCCAAGAATATTTTAGAATGTCAAGTTTCTATATTTAAAATTGTTCAAATCCAGTGAAATGTGTTTGTAGTAACAAAAAAGTTTAAATATAAAAATATTGTCACCACCAAATTATTTCAATAGTTTTATTACAAAAGTTTGTGATCTTTGTATAAAAGTTTATTTTGTTTAGTGCTTTGACATTTTTTTTAAAGGTTAGTGTAGCAGTCTGCATTTTTTTTCTTTACATTTTTCTTTATGGTTATTTCAGCAGTTTTAACATTTTTCCTAATGGTTAGTGTGGCAATTATGACATTTTTACTTTGAAATTTTTATCCAATGAATTTTAATTCAAAATGCTTTTTAAAACAAAATTTTTATATCTTTTTATTTCTTTTTTTTTTTTAATTTTAAAAATATTTTTTAAATCTTTTTAAAATAATAAAACTGATGCAAAAATTACATAATTAAAAACATTAGTTGTATTAATTATTGAAGCTGTGATAAAAATGATATGATATAATTCTTTATTCTGAAAATAGTTATAAATATTTTTATCTCCATCTTGAAGATTCTAGACATGAAAATTAGTAAAACCTTTTAAGTCATTTTAAAAAATCCTGTAACAAAAAAATAATATTTTTGTTTATACAAAGTCATTAATTTTAATTTAAATAATAAATGCACTTTAATAGTTTTTATTAATTTATACTTTAATAATTAACAAAAGTAGTAATTATAGATTGTTATAATTATTTGAAATGATTATAATCAAATTATTAGTTTTAAAGATATCCTAAATATACAGTTTTAAAGATATCCTAAATATAAATATATTTAGATATCTTAAATATTTTAATGGTATGCATCATCAAATAGAAAAAAAAACTTGGAGCTCCAACAACCAGAATGCAGGGTTATTAATTTTTTGGTACTATGGGGCACTGGACTCTTAAAAAGTTAAAATCTAGAATCTGTAATTCAAAGTTATTGAAGGACCAGTTTAAACCCTGCACTCATGTTATTTGTTTAAATATTATTTAATTTAGGTCCTAAAATACCAAAAGGTGAGTCTGATTCCTGGCAAAATCAGCCTTTTTTAATTCCTGCAACGTGTCCGACGATTTCAACATCTAGTCTTATCAAAGTCTGGTATGAATTAAGTGTTGAAATTGATGTTTCTTGGGGATTTGACCCAGCTGTAAGAATGCAGATTATCATTGGTACAGTGCCACATTTTTCAACGTACTGTCAACCTGGTGCTAGTTTTCAACCTAATCAATTTCAACAATATCCTGAACTTCAAAGTCAAACACCAAGTTAGTTTTTTAATTATCTTTTTTTTTTTTCATAGTGTAAAAGATCATTGTGTAAAAACTTAGTAAACAACTTGATAAACATTTTATTACAAGGAAAGTATATAAAATATAAAATATACTTATAGTTAATGTACTCCTTAGCTAACAAGTTTTAACAAGTAAATTTTGATAATTAAATGTAGCACTCATGTAAAATATGTGTATATATATATATATATATATATATATATATATATATATATATATATATATATATATATATATATATATATTCTTTCTTTTTGATTACATTATGTATTTGATGTACCTGTTTGAACTAACATGTACCTGTACTTGATACCTATTTGAAACATTTTTTTGTTTTGCATGCATGTTACTTAATAAATTTAATAATTTTTTTAGATTCTTTGTTTTAATAAAAATGCATAACTTCTATCATGTCATGAAAAGCAAGGTCATAGCGAGTATTCCATGAAATATCATTTACAAATATATTGCTTTAATATTTATCTTCATACAAATAAATGTGATTAAGAAATATATATATTTTTATATATACTAAGAATCATATCTTGCTTTTCAAAAAGGTTCTCTTGATCCAGCACTGAGTTTAAGAGATAATTGTTAGCTTGTATTATTGAGATATCAGTATCTTATATTTTGCAAGAGTTTTAAAATAAAATTTAAAACATCTTCACATAGTTCTATTAATTTCCCAGAAATTTTTTTTTTTTTTTTTTTTTATGTTGATTTGTTTTCAGGTTTTCACACTTTTATTTGTTTAGTTATTGCTATTTGAGAACACATTGAAATGCCACCATTTTAAAAATACTTAGATCTTAACATCCAATATCATTCTATGCTTAGCATAATCTAGTAGAGATATTTTGTTGTACTTTAGGAAATGCACTGTTGAACTATGGGTTCTCTTTATGAAACAAAGAAGCACAAACTGGCTAATGCTCAAGCTGGCAACAAAGTGACATTTTTCATTATTAAAGAAACAGCTAGTTTTGACTTATAAAAAAACCTGATAAAACACATTGGTAAAAGTGTCACTATCATTAATACACTACCACAGTGCTTAATCTGTAGGATTACTAGAGAAATGCTGACTAAAGAATCAAAACTTGTGTTGACTTATGTGACTTGCTAAAATATTTTTATTGAGTAAAAACTGACTTTTCTTACCTTTTAAAGTTTTTTTGCTATTCTTATTTATAAAATCTATATGTCTGTATTTTTATAAATTTATATCACAGTTTAAATACAAAACCTAAGAATTCTGCTATGATTATGTTATGAAAAAGTATAATTTACAGAATGCTAAAGAATGATAAGATACTAGGGATGGCTTTTTTACTTTTTCTTTACTTAAACGAGTTAGTTTATTTTTATGATAAAGTAAATTACATAAATGACTTTAAACGTTCAAATTACATTCATACTAATTTTTACTTTAAAAAGTAATTTATGTAAAACGATTTCATCAACAAGTAATTTACTTTTATACATAAATATAAATAGCATAAAAAAACTGTTCAATTTTACATTTAGAACATAATTACTTTTTAAAATTACATTACGTAATATAATAGTTCCTTAAACTGTAATTTACATTTACATACAAAAATTGGTAACTAATTATTGAAAATAAATTATTTAAAGTGAAATTTAAATTACTAAAAATATATAATTTGTGAAGTAAGTTAAAAGTAATCTATATCTAAAGTAAATTTTAAGTAAAGTAAAGTAAGTTATATTCTACTTTTATTTTACATATTTATACCTTTATAACTTTAAGAAGATTTTGTACAACAGTAATGCAAAAAAATTTCAGTAACTAACATTTAGTTTGCAACAACATTTAGTCTGCGCATTTTTAGGTATTTACACCATGTAAAGTTTAAAAATATCAATAATAGTTTTCTGCCCATGTTTAAAACCCTCTCTAGTTTTAATCCATGATATTTTTTGCTATAAAAACCTTGAATCAAACCATTTCAAAAAATTTGATTGCTGGCCAACCATTTGAACGATCCAGAATTTAGAAAAAACTGAAACATGGCAGTGAGCAGAAAGCACAATTACCCATGGAAGACTCAAAAAGGGTTGGCTATTGTAAAAACATAATTGGCATAGCTTTAGTTCTTTTTTTCAAGTTTTTTGCGTAAAGTTTTTTATTATTTAAAAACAATGGAGGAAAAGCAATAATCCTAAGCCCCGCAGATTTAGGAGCTGTAAACTTTTTAAGAAGTTGCTTTTTTTTTGTAAAGTTTTTTTGATATGAACTGCCACTTTTCTACTTTGATATAAAAAATGTCCACCTGCTCAAGAATTTACTCAAAATCTAAAAGTCTTAATCTGGCTTTGGTCTAAACAAACTATTGTAATTTGAAAAATTTAGAACTTATGTAAAAAGATTTATGTAAATATCTTTATATGTATGTAGTATCAGTGGCTTAACTACCACAGTGTAAGCAATGTAGTAATGGACTTGAAAAATCCTCATTAAATTCTGACCGTAAAATTGTCACAGAATTTTTTAACGCCATAGATGTGAATGATAGCGAAGTGGTACACATCCGACGTTACCAAAATAGTAAAAACGGAAACATTGGAAATCAAACCAAGAATAAATCAATTGGTGTTATTCAAGTAGTATTTAAGAATCGAGACCTCCAGCAAGACGCTCTGAAAAAAGGAAACTACCATGGCAAGGAACTTTTCAAAGGAGTTTACTTAAGAGAAAACCGCACTGCAGTAGAACAAGATGTGTTTGTTAAACTAATTACAGAAAAAAAATACAAAAACGATAAACTGGAAAAGACTCTGCCAAACCAGCTCTTTTGCTATATCATCCACTGCCTCACAGGTACCGTACGCTGCATTGACACAATTGAATCAAAAAGGAATTCCAGATGTCACTAGATCAGCAAAGAACAAGCTGAAGTTATTCAGAGGGCCTTCTGTAATAACACAACACATTACCCTACAAGCCTCAATGCCACTACCTCCGCCAACGTTAGAGATACCAATCCATTCACTACTTACAAATATGGCTCAATTAAAGAGGCGTATACCTCCTAAACAATTCAAAATAAAACCCAAACCCGCAAGATATGCACAACAACCATTACTCAATACTTCAACTACATCCAAACTCAACCACATCTACTTTTGGGCTAACAACCCTTGCTCCCTAAACAGCAACAAAATACTAGAGCTTAAAGCTAGAATTAACACTCCCCTAATAATTGAACTAAAACCAGATGTTATCTTCGTAGCTGAAACGTGGTTCAATGAAACATCAGACACCTCAATTGATGGATACCATTCGCACTGAAAAGGCAAAGGCAGTCGAGGAGGGTGTGTGGCAATGTATATTAAATCTAGTATCCTTGCTTTATTAACCAGTATAAAAAAACTAAACGACTCTAGCATTGAGCAACTTTGGCAAATTATCAAGTTTGGTAATGAAAAACTCCTTCTAGGATGTATCTATCGACCTCAAGATAATAACAATGATACCCTGAAAATAATTTCTTCAATCAAAGCCGCTAATTGCAATCTCTCGAAATTAGGCTGCGCATCCATGCTCTTATACGGTGACTTTAACTTTAGCCACACAACATATGAAGAATTTGTAGTTGATGACAGTAAATTAGTTGTAGCGCATATCAACAATGAATGGCCTAGTGACACTAAGTTTCAACAATATATAGGTGAGCATTATTTAACTCAATTGATAACATTCCCAACATATCGCAATTCAAGAAACAATACAATGGGTAATACTCTTGACCTTGTCATTACCGATAAATCAAACAGAGTTAGAGACCTCAAAAAGGATGATCCTATCAGAGACACCTAAAGGTAAAACTCACTTCCTAATCACTGGACATTTCGAAACTATGAATTTTGAAATACCAGCTACTTTTCATTCACATTATATTTGGAGCAAAGCAAACTATCAAAAAATATCAGAATATATCATGGATTACAATTGGGACAAAAACTTTACTAATTATTCAGCAAACTTTAACTACTAACTACTTGTAAACAAATATATGGAAGCTGTGTGCAAGTACATTCCAGTAACTTCTGTTCCCTTCAAAACAAAAAAAGAATCTTGGACCACACCAGAAGTTAAAGAAGCAGTTTTTCATAAACGTAATTTCTGGAAGCAATATGTCGCTTCTGGAACTAAAACACATGAAGCACTCAGGATTAAGCATAAAATAACTTGTAAACATGTATCAGAGGTAATAAAAAAAGCTATTAAAAGATACGAACATCAGTTAGTTTTCAAAAATGACCCAAAGAAACTTTATGATCACATCAAAAATAAAGAAGAAACTAATAACTCACTTCAACCTCTCGAAGATGACAATAAAAACATTATAACCGACGGTGCAGTTATTTCTGATATTCTAAATAAGTACTTTCATTCTGTATTAACTACTGAAAAACCAGATTCGCTGCCAGATTTCGGATAACGTACAAATGTATCTTGCACTATAGACTTAAATTTCATATCGGCGACTTCAGTTCAAGAAAGACTAAAAAAAATCATTGAAACTAAGTCAAAAGGATATCACGACAAACACCCACGAGTATTATGCAACTGTGCTTCAGCATTTGCAATTCCATTAGCTATGATCTATCGAAAATCAATTTGCGATTCACAGGTTCCAGAGCTTTGGAAAAGATCAATTGTCACCCCAATTTTTAAACAAGGCAGCAAGCAGAACCGAGCCAATTATAGACCAGTCTCACTAACATCGGTACCCTGCAAAATTATAGAAGGTGTTATACACGAAAAAATCATAAATCACTGTTTTCGCACTAACCTAATATCCAAAGAACAGCACGGATTTCTTCAAAGTAAAAGATGCACATTGAACTTACTTGAAACTCGGAATATACTAACCGAAGCAATGCATCAAGGCTGCGCCACTAATATCATTTTTACTGACTTTGCAAAAGCTTTTGATAAAGTTCCAATTTTTTCCAATTGTCAGACTCTTACACAAACTTAAAGCCTATGGTATAAACGGCAAAGTTTTAGACTGGATAGCAAACTGGTTAACTAATCGTTATCAACGGGTTGTAATCGGCAAGCATAAATCTAATTGGAAATATGTAATAAGCGGGGTATCCCAGGGCTCTGTGCTTGGTCCACTTCTTTTTATCTTATATATAAACAATCTGCCGGACTATATTACTCATCATATAAAGATTTATGCCAACGATTGCAAAATAATCACAGTTCTCAAAACTGAGAAGGACAAAAGAACATTGCAAATTGACATAGATAATCTTATAGATTGTTTGCATAAATGGAATATGCCTCTCAACTTCGATAATTGTAAGGTTATGCACATTGATACTCTAAATCTACTCAAACTTATTCGATGCTTGATTTGAGTAAAAACAGAATTCAACTTGGTGTCACTAAACACAAATATGATCTGGGAGTACTTCTATCAGATGATCATAAAGTAAGCTATCAAGTCAAATCAGCAGCAGCAAGAGCCAACAGTAAACTTGGTAGACTAAAGAAAATTTTTAGAAGTTGTGGACTCTTTTTGTGGAAAGTACTCTACAAAACATATATAAGACCCCAGTTAGAATTTGCTATCCAGGCTTGGTCACCACACAATGAAAAAGACATTGCTATTCTAGAACAAGTACAACATAAAGCAACTAGAAGAATATCGGAAATAAAGCATTTGTCATATGAAGAAAGACTCTTTTATCTCAGCTTAACTACTCTTAAAGAAAGGAGAGTTCAAGGTGATCTGATTCAACAGTTTAAAATTTCAAAAGGTCTTGATCAAATTATTTTTGATAACCCTCAAGTCTACGCACCATCGATTTACAAATATAATTTACGTGGACATTATCTTCGACTCGAACGTCAAAGGGTAAAAAACTGTCAAGAAAGATTTAATTTCTAGGAATATGCTACCTTTAAACGCCATAAGAGCTGAATCAGTCAACTCGTTTAAGGTTCATAGATTGAAATTCGTTCAATCATAGATTGAAATTCGTTCATAGATTGAAATTCGTAATAGAGGAATGATCCGACACACAAGTGTCTTTTTTCAGCATGGTGTAGCACTTACTCATCAAAGTATATAAATGTATTATATAATTGATTTCTGAAATAAATAAACTCAAACTCATATATTATAATATATGTTTGTATATATTATATTGTAGTACAAGCTTTCTAATTAACCAGCTACCTTTTTTTCTTTATCATTGTTACTTTTTGTTGCTGTATTTTTTTCAATTTTTTTTGGATTCTTCCCTATCTTCACCACCAATATGAAAAGTTCCAAGGCTTCCTATTTTAGTTCTCTGAGAATAAATGAATTGAAACTCTGCAACTGGAATTCTATCTTCTCTCTTATACTTGCATTTTATATGAATTTTTTCCATACATTCTGAAACACATTTATATTCTGAACAAAGAATTAATTTACATTTACATTGTAAAATGTCCACAAGTTTGTCTAATTTTAAAGAAAATCTTGCTTTTTCAGCTTTTTTACCACGTCCACTACTAAAATCAACAGCCGATTTCCATATACATTTTTTTAAAGTTTTTTAAAAGTTTTTTCAAGAGTTTTTTAAAAATTGTTTTTTCATGGATTACAACTGGATATATAAAAAGTGCATTTGCGTTTAACCATTGACCAAGTACAGCTGGTACCAGATCTACAATATAGTTCCTCGTGTTTTTCTCACTAATTTCTCTTAAAAGTATACCATATTGTAAAATATCTCTGGCTGTTGGAAGCTCAGATACCTAAAGTTCTTTTCTATTGTCTACAAGTTTGCACATTTTGATAAATAATGCATTCCTTGTTCTATTTGACACCTTTAAATGACTAAATAAGTTTACCGGAGCTTTCCTTTTGGTCCGAATATGAAGTATAAATGGAAAGAGGTGTATAGTTACGCATTTTTAGTACTTATTTTGGTAATAACCAAAATAAGTAATGATAAAATGAAAAATTACCAAGCTACAAAACTGAAATAATTTCATTTCTAAAACCATCACTCCTCTTTTTTATATTTTTTTACTACTCTTTTTTCTAAATTTAAAAAAGTGCATTTTACCATAAAAATCGACACACCCTACTTAAAGATATTCTACTAAAAAAAAATGTTATTTAATTTTTATTTATTGAAAAATCTTGCATTTATAATTTTTTTTTTTTTTTAATACCTAACTTTAGAACACAAAACAAGTTTAAAGATTAAAAATGAAAAGAATAACAATACATATTAAATAAAGACAAATAAATTTAAAAAAGTTATCAAGTGCATTTAACTCAATCTTTTCTAAAATCAACATATTTTTCATTATGTGATAATCATAAGGGTGTATATTTCAGAAATAGTTTTGTGGTATATCATTCCTTAGTAATAACTGTCTATATTAAGCCTTAAACTCATTCAACATTTTAAGAGTTTAAAATTCAGTTGTAAGTATTTTATTCCATGCCTTTGGTCTTTTAATTGAAATTGAAAACTCAGTTGCTGCAATATAACTTTTGGTTTGCATATTTGTTTTTGAAATAAAACTTTTACTAATTTTGAACATAAAAATTATAATATGATGAATATTTGTTTAGTAGATATTTAGATTATTTAACTTAGTAAATGAAGGTTAGGAGGGTGTATAGCACTTTTCATTGGATATAATTCTGATTAATTAGTTCTGCATGTTTTTTCATATTAAAGAGTTTTTTCAATTTATTTTTATCAGTATTACACTAAGCATCATTAGCTTAATTAATATAGGAATGAATAAAGAAGAAATATAAGAGTTTTTTTTAAACAACTTGAATTTAAAAAAGATTTTGCCCTAAAGTAGGTCCATACTCTTTATTATTTTAACTTTAATATATTTTATATGACCTCTCCATGTTACATTTTTGTCAAGCAGTACAGGGAGGCTAAATAAGCGTGAACTGGCGTATGTGCAAATTGGCATAAGTGCGACAAAAGATTTTTCAAACTTTGACATAAATGCGAATTGGCATAAGTGTGAATTGGCATAAGTGCAAATTGGTATTTCACACTTATGCCAGTTTTTGCAAAAGCTTCAAACTTATGCCAGTTCGCACTTATCCCAATGCTTTTAAGTTTATTCAACACACTTATGCCAGTTCGCACTTATGCTAGTTTTTGTAACTGCTTTGCACTTCTGCCAGTTCGCACTCAAGTCAATTTGCACTTATGCCAATGTATGCAATTTATTCAGCACACTTATGCCAATTTGCACTTGTCAGTTTGCACTTGTGCTAGTTTTTTTGTTATGGAGGATGTCAATCTAAGAAATAGTAGAGTCTTTTATGCATAATATTTTTTAATATTCTTTAGAAACATAGTAGTATTGAAATAGGTCTGTAAAGTACATAGGTCTGTAAAGTACCAGTTGCATCTCCAGATTTTACTACTAAAAAACTTTAATACTAAAACAAGTATATCAAAAAAAAGTCTTTTCAAAGCTATTTTGTAAAAAGTCTTTCTTTCTAAAAAGTAATAAACCAACTTTAAAAAAAGAAAAAAGTGGAGTTTCAAAAAAGTGGAGTTCCTCAATTAGCTCTGAAAACAATGTATGTTTATAAAAGTGACACAAACGCTAAAGGTTTTAGAGCATTAGCTAGTCAAAAAGGTAGTAAAAAATCATTTGCGTCCTGGGACAACTGATAATTGACAAACAACTTGTGGTATCAAGTTAATACTTAATAAAAAATTACAAGTTTATTCTAAAGTACTATTTTAATTGAATAATATTTTATTTTCCAATTTTACTTAGGCAGGTTGAAAACCAACACTACAAAAAGAAGATTCTTGGGGTGCCCCCACCTTTAGTAAAAGTGCTTTAGTACCTTTAGTAAAAGATTAACCGGCTTTCTTTACTATCTTTTTTCAGATAAGATGGTAAAGAAATGGTATACTGTCTCTATGCTACTGGTGTACCAATTTTATTAGAATCACCCTTTAAGATATACTTAAAAAGAAATCCCTTTGCAATCCACGACAAACACTGCCTACATACAACAAATTATTACCTGAAGTATTACCCAGAAATGCTCACAAACAAGCAAATGCTTTGAAAATGCAATCCATTTCAAAACTTATGTTAAATCAACATGAAATGGCTGTCTTTTAAGAAAGTAAATATTGTAACTTGCGTTTTACTTACAAAGTAAAGTATACAATTTCAAAGAAAAAATTTACTTTTAATGTAATTGTAAATTTATATGTAATTGTAAATTTTTTCAAATTGCTTTTATGTTGTCTTTCACGGTGCATAGGAAGATGCTCTGAGACCTTGCAACACATCTCTATCTCATTTTGTTGCTAAAGATAGATAACTGAAACTTTTAGTATGTTAATACTGGTATCAAATCAGGATGAATTGCAAAAAGTTTAGGTAATAGGAGCTAAACAAAACCCGTCCTGACCCCGAGTTAACCCCTTCCTAGAACTACGTCTCCTAAGCTAATTAAAATTTTTTTCAAGTTCTTTCATAAATTAGACCAAAATTTATTAACAGATTTCAAGTTTTTCAAAAAATCTTTTTGTTTAAGATTTATGATCATAAGAAGTTCAAAATTCCACATATTTACCCCCTGAAATAACTTTGAATGGTTGTAACTTTTAAACTAGATATTTTTTTTTGATGAAATTTATAATCTGTCGATGAATTTTGATAGCTAGTTTAATATAACACAAAAAAAAATTGAAAAATTCCATTAGGGAACCAAACACTAGGGGTCCAATAGAGTTAACTACAACTACCTTATGGCCGTAAAAAAAAAATCTGGTCTATTTGGTTAAATTATTATTTATATTTTGCATATAATCATATCATATGTTAAGAAATTATGCTAAGCAATTGTTCATAAGAGATTAACATTATACTTTTTACAAGCTACCTGCAAATTGAAAGTTACTTTAAAAGTGTTTGTAGTTGTAAGCAACAGCTTCGTTTTTTAACGCTTCAATATAGTTTGGGCTATGTTCTCTAACTTTTCTCATTCGCCTAAACTGATTGAAATCCGGGTGAATGGATTCCAGAGCTTGTTCGGTCCAGTAACCTAAGCGTATAGAATTTAAAATGTACAAAATAAGTTTTAGTCTATTTAATGAATATTCTTCATAGTTTATGCAAGTTTAAACTTGCATAAACTGTTGTATTATTGTAATAATAAGTATTTAATTACTTTCATTATAATCAAATAATATTAATTTAATCTTTTGTCAAACTTCAAATTTATTTATCATACCGAAGACTGCACCTTTAATATTGATGAATTTGATAATATGTTGCTCAACTGTGTACTTTCAAAGGAATTTTAGGCCCTAGATTTCTATAGCTCGTAGACAACTGTTCTATATCTTTGACATAAGTAGAGCCTAATGATTTCCCAAAACAGCCATGGAGTACTTTTTCAAAATCCCTTATCCAAATACATTAAGTACCTTAATGTATTTGAATAAGGGATCCCCAAAAATGGACTCCTGAAAGTAATTTGCGATCAAAATAAGTAAAGGAGCTATCCCTATGAGGCACAATCAAAATAGGTTTAACTATTGAGTTTTTATATCATTAAATAATTTTCAAGTTTTTCATAATATGAAACTATTATAATAGCTTGAATTAATTTATTTCAAATAAATTTTAAATCATTTTGTATTATTAGATGGTTTTATGGGTTACCCACAGATGAGTCCACCCTTATATGTTCCTATGGTTGGAGCTACTGCAACAAATATAAGTGATGAAAATGATGCTAACACTTTTGGTGACATGAATTACATACCAGTTTATGCGTTTAATAATATGCAACAGGTTAGCATTAATTATAGGTTGTTGTTGTTTGTTTTTTTCTTCAAATTTATTTCAAGCTTGTTACTAATTAACATCACTGTTTCAGGCACAACCAAATGGTTTACCAGTTACTAATCAGCTTTCTCCAATTGTTGATCACCAACCAGTAAATCCAATGTTGTTATCTCAACCCCTTCCTACGAGCTATGGTTCAACAAACTAATTATGATATCTTACAGTTTATTGCCTCAGTAACCGTTTTAAAGTATTATTTGTACAAAAATTAATGTGAGAAGCATCCACGATTTCGCGCAAATAAGCATATTACGATTTCTTGAGCGAATATTCAAAACAAAAATATTTTTTTTTTTAATTGAATCTATATATGCAAGAAAGACCTAACTGCATTATTATGTATACTTTGTGTAATAAAACAATTTAAAGATTCTTATCGGCAAAAAAACGCTAACTGTAAAATTAGCTTTTTCAGGTAGTTAAAATAGCATTTAATTATTAGCCTTTGCACTTTTAACAACTCCGGTTTCTGCTGACAACTCAAAATGTAAAAATTATATAAGATTCATATGATTTTTTTTTATTTTAACTTTTCTTGAGGAAAAACTTCAATAATTAAAAATAAATTTAGTTATAAAGATCTAGAAATATTTGGTATTTCTTGCATATATACATTTGAATTCGTTTGTTTCAGAAACCCGTCATTTAGGTTGTTTTTTTTTTTTTGTTTTTTTTTTCGGAAAACTATCAAAAACTTCCAAATTTTAAAAGGTTTCTTCAACAAACTTTATTTTAAAAACAAAATGCAACCCATTGAAAAGCCAATAAATCACGTGTTTCTGCATACGACGGTGTGACTAAAGTTGTCCATTCATAATCTATAATAATATAACTTTTGAATAAAATGTCACGTGGCGGGTTTCTTAAACAAACACTTCGTTTATAAAGCACAACGCAAAACAGTTTTCTAATCATCGACGTTAAGAAAAGATTTAATTTTGTATTTTTTTTTTCTGTATGCTATATTAAAACTGTTAAGTATATGGACTAGGACTATATTTTTATATAAATCTAGAAATTAACGTACATATATATATAATATATATATATATATATATATATATATATATATGTTTTATAAATTTGTGTTTTTTACTTTCTTTTCTATTTGCTTTACTATTTATTAATTATTTAAATATTTTTGTTAATATTTCTCCTGCATTTTTATATTTTTATCTAGCAATATTTTTTTGTTTACTATTACTACACTTGAATAAAAGTTTGTTTTTAGTTGAATAAAAGTTTGTTTTTGTTTTCTACATCTTTTGTACCAGACTTGTACCAGAAGCTCCTAAAGCGACTTTTTTTGTTTAAAACCTTGGGCGTCAAGAAAGTTTTCCATAACATTCTGTTTTTTTGTTGTTTTTTTTGTCATTAATTAAAATAAAAGCTATTTAGATTTTTAATAATTAGTCCTTTAAAATTGACAACCTTCAACTTGTTGCACTGTTAGAACACTGGCGTGAAATTACCTAAAAATGGTTGTCATAATTTTGCATTGGTTTTTAATTTTTTTTTCCATGGACAGGATTTTTATCAATTTTCAAAAGAATTTTTATACATTTGACGTTAAAGTTTCAATAATACCCCCCTCATCAACTCCTCCGGAAGAAAAAAAAAGTTTAATTCCATTAAAACTTGAACAAGCTAGATTAAAAGGTATCTAAATTAAAATTAACTTAAAAAGAACAAGCTATGTTACAAACAATATTACATAATTATATTACACTAGCTAACATGACCCTTACGATACGGGTCATGATAAGTCTGTTCTATACCAGACTATTTCTAAACGTGTTTTTAATTTGGTATTTATACTTCAATAAATTTTAGTAAACGGCAAAATATTATTTGAATTAAAGTTCTTGGCTTTTTGTTAACAAATAATTTGCTAAACTTCAAAGTTATTTATTTTCTTATCTTACTTATTTTCAAAGTTACTTATTTTCTTTAAAAATTTTCGATATTTTTTTACATAATAAAAGTAACTTTAACATAAAAGACTGTCACGTCACGTTAACTCCAGGTGTTTTTGGAAATTAAGGCTATTATAAAATTTTAACCCTCAAAAAGGCCAATATATCCCTAAGCTAATTCCATAATTTTTTTTCGACTCCCTGCCCAAAACGTGGGAACAACAAGTTGATAAAATATTTTTTTTGAAATTCTTAACTTTGTTTATATTCATTAATAAACTTTAAGCTTCATAGTAATATCTCTCAGAGTTCATAAATTATGACCATATAAAGTTTAAACCCCCCTCAATTTGAGGGGATTACAAATTTTATGTAGTCATTATTTTTGAACGTTTAGAGATTGTAAAACAAAACTTAAAATTTATCGATGAATATAAATTTGGTTAAGAATAGCAAAAAAATTATTTCATTAACTTATTGCTTTCACGTTTAGGACAGGGGCGATAAAATTTTAGGGCTTTTTTTGTTCACAGCCTCCAATCATTGTAACTTTTTAAAAAACATCATTATTTGACATAAATTTAAACATACAATTGTTTGGATTTCGCTCCATGTTAGCTATCTCAAACAACAAAAAATGCTGGATCCATCACTGTCACAAATCTCTTGTTTCTGAACCAAATTGGCTTTAGAATTCAGCGTTTAAACGCTGCAAATAATGTATTTATATACATATAAATTTTCAGCTTAAGACAAATATCTCAAGAAAATATGTAATAAAACAATTTTTAAAAGTACTTTTAAGGTTCAGAGTTTACAGTTAGATATTGGATCAAAATCAATTTATTAGCACCAGTCAATAACGAGAAAGCGAGAAAGCTAGCCGTAGCTAGCTCCTCCAAGAAATACGTTTCTTGTTTTAAGAAATAAATAGCCTACCCTGCAATTTATTTTTAAAAACAAAAAAAATTTATTTTTTGTTTTGAGAAATTAATTTATTAAACTATGCTTATTAGATTCACGATTTTGAAAATCTAATAAGCATATGAGATTTTATCTTATTAAAAATTAATTAGATTTAGATTTATTAGAAGTTTTTTAGATGCTTTCAAAACGATTACAGCTTTGATTCTATCCATTTTACATCTTTTTAGACCTCTCTTTGTTTTTGAATACAGAACTTTATACCATTTTTATATTGTGATCTCGGTCAAAAGATACTAACGCCAATACTAAACACCTCTAAGGTTTTACCACGATTTGACGAATTTGACCTTCTAAACAGAATTTAACTGAAAGCCTAACTTGGATTTTAAAAACACATCTAATTGAAAAAAATTTTGGGAATTTTTTATGATTTTTACAAAAATTTTTTTTTTTTTTTCTTTTATCAAATTCATGTTCCCAAAGCAGTGTGGGCCACTTTAACCAAGGAAGCTACTTCTTATATTGGTTACAACCGTCTCTTAACTCTTTAACTCCTTAACACTTTTCGGTTGTAACCAATAGAAACAGGTTGATATACATAAAAACATTTAATATATTTTATAATTCCTCTTCTTTATAAATCGAAAAAAACTTTATTGCTTTCAAATGAAAGTTAAATGAAATTTTGAATTTGTTACCAAACTTAATTGAAAGCCGAATTTCTATTTCAACTTCGGCACCGAAGTTGAAACCGAGTTTAACTTTGCCTTTCAGTAAACTTCGTAATCCAAATTTTAACGAGTATTCGCCGGCCTTATTTTTTAAATATTACCAGTTAATAAAAATAGTAATAATAAAAATGCGCACAATCGGTATAGATAAAAAACCTTCCATTATTTGTAATGACGTTATTATATAGTTAATGATTTGTAAACTTCTATTTGCACCGATTGTTTGAAAAAAACCGTAAAAACTCAAAAAATGTATAAATGTTAAACTTTAAAAGAGTGGCGCGAGTGTAAATAGTCATCAAAAAAAAAAAAAAATTACTATGAAAACATTACCTTGGGGAATATTTTACCACACTCCGCGTATTAAAATTTGATTATGAGGGTCAAAATGGGATGGGCTAATATCTCTTCAAAATAATAATTCTAAAGAGAAAGAATGTAATAATTTATTTGAGAAACAAAAAGTATATTTTTTATGAGATAAAATAAAAATATAAACTTAAAAAAAAAACTCCAAAAAAATATTATATTCAACATAAAAAAGTATCAAAAATATTAAAAAAGCAATTTAAATTATAACATCCCGAAAAGAAAGTTATATGTGTCCCACATGTGGTCATAGCCCAGCCAGCACAAACACGTATTTTTAGAATCTAAAATGTTAACACCTTTAGATATCTAAATTCAGATAACTATAAGACATCTAATTGTATTTATCTTTGAAACGACGAATAATAGCTGTCTCAAGCCGTCTAAAAGATGACTACTTATAGATATATTTATCTGAATTTAAATATCTAAAGGTGTTAATATTTTAGATGCAAAAAAAAGAAACGTTTAAAAGACGTGTTTGTGTCGGCTGGGAGTGCTTATAAGTGGAATAAAAGTGTAAATCTATACTCTAGATGATTATCGATCTATAAACTAATAATTGGTGTGGCCCACATGTGGAACACATAATGCGGTCAACATAATCATTCTACCTTTGGAATATACTCTTTAAATTAATACGTGAAAAAATAGATATGGTCAAAATCAAATGCCGTACATTATCTATGCTAACTTTTTAGCCTTAAATATGTCTGTAAAAGGACCGCAAATAAAGTAACAAGCTTATCAATAAAAGCTCAACTTAATTGATAGCAAAGCAACTACTATGCAGCTATTACTTTTTCAAAGTTAGGTACCTAACTTTGACATAGTAATAGCTGCAAAGTAGTTGCTTTGCAATTAATTAAGTTGAGCTTTTGTGAACAAATGTGGCAGACTGTTCCTTTCGCATAAAAGGTTTATGCGAAAAAATGTCTAAAGATGGTAAAACCTTTTATGCGAAAGCAACAGTCTGCCACAATTGTGATAAAAATCCTAATAATGATAAAGTCTCTTACCATTGTTACATAAAAAGAAAATATCAATGCGCTGCTCACAATGAGTGCAATTTTAAGCTTCGTACTAGGCCTGGTGTGACAAAGGTCCCTGTATTAATCCATAATCTAAGATGTTATGATTCCCACCTAATATGTCAATATGCACAATTTTATAAAGAAGAGATTCTGCGGCTGTTATCTCAACGGCAAGCAAGCGCTTTGCAAAAGCAAACAGTCGCAGTTGTCTAACCTATGACAGTAACAAATCAAAAGTCATATATAATGTACTTGGACTACTTGGCTAAGGCCTTAAGTACACTGTAAATCTAAGCTCTTTAGGTTTTTTGAGAGTACCATGAAGTACCTAAAGGTTCTTGACGTTAATTTTGGGTTCTTTAATTAGCAAACGGGTTCTTTGCGATAAGGTTCTTCGCGTTTTTGACGAACCCTAAATACGGCTTCTTCGTGCAAACTCCTTTTTTCTTCTTCTTGTGTGTCTATTGAACAGCGTTGTTTTTAATTGTATTTAATTGTTTTCTTTTAAATTGGTTTTTGTAAAAAAATCAGTTCGAGTCTGAATTCAAAAAAGTCTTATCTAGAGTGTTTTGTAGATTATTGCTATGGCAGAGTATTTAAATTGGAATGCAGAAGATGTCTGCAAATAATTAGAATTGAACGGGCTGTCTGAATTAAGACAGAAAATTATTGGTTAGATTAATGTTTCAAGTTTTTTTTATATTGCAACTATTTTTTAAATTTATTAACTTTAATTAAGTTTTAACTTTAGTCAATTTAAACTCCACTTTAATTTTAATTTTAGTAAAATAATTTAAAATAGCAGCAAGCAGTAATACTGTTTGCTCTACCTGTTCCACCGTCAATATTACATTCTACAAGATAACCAGCTGTATATTCATGAATAATATGTAAATGTTCTAAATATTTTTGGATGGAATACTTATTTATACCACATGTGGAATAGGTGAAGCATAGTTTAATAAATAATGAATTACTTTTAGATAGAGTTTTATCAGCTGTCAACTCTAACAAAAAAACTATTGTTTTTAGTAAACCAATTTAGGTCTTATTTTGTGACTTGAAATAAATTTGTGTAGCAAAGATGATACTTTATGTGGAGATAATTTTTGTGAAGAAGCAACTATTGTTAATGATCAAAATGGTTTAACTGAAAGTGCTGCTAATATAGCTTTTCGTGATACAACTTTTATTAATGACAATAATAAAAATGTTCAAGAAACTTTTCAATGCATTCCAAGTTTACCTCTGCTAAAAAAGTTAATTAAAAAGGATGAAATATGGAACTCTATAAAGCGAAAATTAGAGAATGATCTGTCTGAGAAAATCGATTTTCTAAACTCATGTTTAGATGGTTTTATTAGTAAGTACCGTGACATTTGTAAGCACCATGACATTATTTATAAGTACCATGACATTTTTAATGACAAGTATGCTTTAAAGCTTTAATTTATGAATTTGAGGTATCCAATTGGAGCTCATCGTACAGTGTATAAACTTTGTGCATATATACCAAGACATCAAAATATATACTTATGTATTCTTGTTAAAGAAAAATTAATTAAAAAATATAAAACATACAAGGGTGTTTTAAAATCTTTTATTCAGGACTTAAAAAAATTACAAAATAAAGAAATATTAGTTATATTTGATGGTCAGGAGATGCAACTATTTGGTGGCTTAGTAACAATCTCTGCTGATAATCTTTTAGCCCATGCACAAGCTGGTTTTTGTCGTGCTTTTAATTCTGGTTTTTTATGTCAACAGTGGATGAGTTCGTATATTGATAAAAATAAAATATGTTCTGAGCACGAGGCAATACTTCGTACTGATAAAATGCATCACTTTCCCTTGGCAGCTGTTTCTAGCCAAGATCAGGTTTCCTCAAGTATGTATGGTGTAGAAAGACGTTGTCCTTTATTAGATTTGACCAGGGTCGTACCAAGGGCGGGGCCAGCCGGGCCGCGGCCTGAGGCGCCAAAATTGGGAGGGCGCAAAATTCCCCAAATTAATTTATTTATTTTCACATTATGAAACTAATTTGCGTGGCGTCACTTTTATGTTGATAAGAAAATTAATTAAAATTGCGCCTCCTGACGAACTTTAAAATAAAAGCTCATTTACCAAACAGAAGAGAGCCCTTAAACACTAAAAAGTTGTATTTTCTGAACATTATTTTTTACAATGAATCGTGCAAAAAAATTATCTGGTGCTGAATTTAAGAACGACAATTAAAAACCAATAATTATTTATAATATAAACAAATGATTCATTAAGGATCATATAATTTAATTTAACGCACACATTAAAAGTTATTCTAAAAAAAAAAAAATATAGAAAAAAAGAACTTCGAATTTAAAAAAAAGAGCGCTTAATTTAAGCGGCTTAAATAAAGAAACAAATGAAATGAAAGCTAAAGAAAGTAAAGTAAGCAAATAATAATAAAAATAAAGAGGGAGAAGAAAAGAAAAAAGAAAAAAGAAATAATAGAAGAGCGCAATTAAAAAATAAAAAGTTGTATTTTCTGAACATTATTTTTTACAATGAATCGTGCAAAAAAATTATCTGGTGCTGAATTTAAGAAGAAAAGAAGAGACCGTCTTGAAAGTGACGCAAAACTAAGAAATTGTTTCAAGAAGTGGTTGGTAACAAACTCTTCTGTGGAAAAACAAATTATTTCAGAGGATGTTTGCAATGAAGTTGATAATGATTCAACAGCTGAAGTTGCTGCTACATCTTTAATTACTGACTTAAATTCATATCATCCATTGGAATTAATTGAAGAGGAGATTTTGAATGGCCAAAGTCAAGACGAATTTGGACCAAATGATTCAGAAGCACAAGAAGATAGAAATTCTCAGCTTTTCAAACCAATTAAAATGGACAACAGTGAATTTCCTCCTGAAATCTCAGAAATTTTAGCAACCTCAGGAGAAAACTTTCAACACAGTGATCCAGCTACATGGCCGAAAATGACAGATAAAACAAGGTGCTTTTTGATTCAGCATGGGCCGGAGCAAGAAAGAAGAGAATTTTTCCCAAACACACTTTGTGACTTTGAAAACAGAATGCGACACTTCAGCTCAAAATGGTATGAAAAAATTCATCCCAATGGTGAAAAATTTGTTCGCTACTGGCTGCTGTACAGCAACAAAAAAAATTCTTTGTTTTGTTTTTGCTGTCTGCTATTTTCAACGACAAAAACCAACAATTTTTCAGAAATTTCAAAAGGATTTTGTGACTGGAAAAAACTAAACCCAAGAATTCCAGAACACGAAAACAGCAATGAACACCAAAGATGCTATTCTGATTGGAAAAATTTGGAAAAAAATCTCAAGGAAGGAAAGACCTTGGATTCTGATCTGCAGAGAGTTATCAACGGAGAGATGAAAAAGTGGAGAGATATCTTGAAAGTGATTGTTGATGCAATTTTGTTCTGTGCCAAGAACAATCTTGCCCTTCGGGGTTAAACAGAAGTAGTTGGAGAACAAAACGGTGGCATTTTTCTGAACTTAATTGAGCTGATAAGCTCAATTAAGTTAAGCTGATAAGCCATTATTATCCTTTAGTGGCTGAACACGTTGCATCCGTTAAGGCAAAGACTTAAAAACCACAACATCCTACTTTTCTCCTCGAATTCAAAATGAGCTGATTGAGTTACTTGGGCAGAAAGTCAGGAATGAAATTTTGTCAAATGTCAGAGAACCTAAATACTACTCTGTTTTGTTTGACTGCACTCCAGATGCCTCCCACAAAGAGCAGATGACCCAAATAATCAGGTATGTCCACATCACTGAGGAAACCTGTACAATTGAGGAAAGCTTTGTGGACTTCATTGAATCTCACGAAAAAACTGGAAAGGGCCTTGCAGCTGAAATCACCGAAAAACTGGAGAAGAATGGCCTGAGCATTTCTGATTGTCGGGGTCAAGGTTACGACAATAGAGCCAATATGTCTGGAAAATATAATGGCGTCCAAGCTCACATTCATTCTCTAAATGAGTTTGCAAGATTTGTTCCATGTGCAGCTCACACTTTAAACCTTGTTGGTGTCCATGCTGCTGAAGTTTCTCCACACATGATTACATTCTTTGGAAAACTTCAAGCCATCTTTAACTTTTTCTCAAGTTCTACCTTAAGATGGGAAAAACTGATGAAAACATTGACCATCTCACTAAAGGGAAATAGTGATACAAGATGGTCTGCCAAAAAAGAAGCAATCACCCCACTACACAGACAAATCAAAGAAGTTCCTCAAGTTTTGGAATCCATAATTCACACTCCCAAGACAAATGCTGTCTCAGTTTGCAGTGCAAAAGAGCTCATCATTCAAATTGATTTCAGTTTTCTGTGTTTGTTGGATTTTTGGTGTCAAATTCTTTCTTTAATTGACCGGGAAAACAAACTGCTTCAGTATAAAAACATTTCAATTGACATTGCAGCAAAAAAAATGAAAGGACTGAAGGCTTCCATTCAGAATCTGAGAGATGTTGGGGTGGGCAACATTATCAAAGCTGCTGCAGAAACAGCTATCCAAATTGGAATTAAAGGAGACTTTCCTATGAAGAGAAAGCGCAAAGTGAAGCAGATGGCACTTTATGAAGCTGAAGATGACTTTTGCCGTTTGTCACCAGAAACAGATTTCGGATCTCAGTGCAACCTTGTGTTTGACAGCATTCTCACGCAAATTGAGTGGCGGTTTGAAGTTATGTCTGCAGTATCCTCAGATTTTGACTTCCTCAGTGGACATTCTCTCTCCAAAAGTTCAGTGGATGAACTTAAGACTAAAGCCAAAAATTTGTCTAAAATTTACAAGGCAGATTTAGATTCTTCAGATTTCCAGTCAGAAATGGCAAGCTTTAAATATCAAGCTGCTGCCATGATGGAAAACTTTGAAAAATCTAGCCCGATGGACATTTTGCAGCTCATTCATAAATACTCATTGACTGATGCTTATCCTAACACGGCAATTGCTATTCGCATCTTCCTCACCTTACCAGTTACAGTTGCCACGTGTGAAAGAAGTTTCAGTAAACTTAAGATCATAAAAAACTATTTGAGATCAACTATGGGCCAAGAACGTTTGTCTTGTCTGGCAGTAGCTTCAATTGAACATGAAGTGGCCAACGCACTTGATTTTGATGATGTCATTTGTGACTTTGCCTCCAAAAAAGCCAGAAAAGTGACCTTGAACTGAAGTTTGTGAAACATTGGTGACAAATTGTTCTTTTAACTTGATGCGATAAATTTTGTGATCAATATTTAATTTTTTTTCATGTAAATATATATATATATATATATATATATATATATATATATATATATATATATATATATATAATGTGTTTTTTGTATATTTTTTTGGGAGGGGGGCGCAATTTTATTTGCTTGCCCGAAGCGCAAAGTTGGCATGGTACAGCCCTGGATTTGACATATTTTAAAGTTTTGCAATTAATTCCATGATATATAAGGTACCAGTAAAACTTAAAGAAGATTAGTTAATTTTAATTGACCAGCTAAATGTAGAACTTAATTTGTTTGAAATAGACAGAAATGGCAGGTTTAATACACCAGTTCCATTTGTTTTACGTTCTGCTACTTCTATTAATTTTATTGGATTAGCTTCACAAAAATATTGTATATTTCGTTTATTGTTGCCATTTATTATTGGGAATCGTATACCAATGTGTAATAAAAAAAAAAAAATAATAAAATTTTTTTTTGTGTTTAAGGTTTTCTTTTTTATATAAAGTCTATAACGTTTTTTGCATATATAATTTTATTGTATTTTGTACGTTTATTTACTTTTGCCCAATTTTTATATTTTTCTTGCTGTTGTCTTTATTGCGACTAGCTACATCAACAGCCATTAAAGCATATTTATAAGTAAATTGACTAACTTTAATTAAGTTTTAAGACCAACGGTAAGGTAAATAGAGCTAATCAACTTGGTTAATATTTTTAGGTTTACTTTCATATATTTTTACTCTTGGTATGTAAATAGGTGGGGGGGGGGGAGATAAATTTGCCAAATTGCTTGTTAATTAAGCCATTCACCAGCATCTTATTCAAAAACCTTTGCAGCTGCTACAAGTTTTGTTATAGCGGCTCTTTCCAATAACGTTGAGGGCTATAGTAAAACTTTGAAAGCTTTTTTTCCCATTATGTTTTTATACAATATTATTAATTATTATTCATTTTTAATTAGATAAAAAATTGTCATAGCATAATACAATGATGGAGGCACAAATTAGAAAAATTAAAAAAGAAGAATTTGATTTATCGATGCTAATCGAGCAAAATTTGATCAGTATATCAGCACTCCTAAAAATAGAAGACTTTATGTAAGAATTAAAATTAATTCAAAGTATATATCTGTAGCTGAGTTTTGAATAGTTTTAAGTCAATCTAAAGCACCTGAAGAAGTTTTAAAAACGATATCATATCTCAACTTAATTGATAAAAAGAAAGTCATTGCTGAGAGAAAGAAAAATAAATCTTAGGAAAAATAAATGATGATATCATTAATGATGATATCGTTAATGATGATATCATTAATGATGATATCATTAATGATGATATCATTAATGATGATATCATTAATGATGATATCATTAATGATGATATCATTAATGATGATATCATTAATGATGATATCACTAATGATGATATCATTAATGATGATATCATTAATGATGATATCATTAATGATGATATTATTAATGATGATATCATTAATGATGATATCATTAATGATGATATCATTAATGATGATATCATTAATGATGATATCATTAATGATGATATCATTAATGATGATATCATTAATGATGATATCATTAATGATGATATCATTAATGATGATATCATTAATGATGATATCATTGATGATGATATCATTAATGATGATATCATTAATGATGATATCATTAATGATGATATCATTAATGATGATATCATTAATGATGATATCATTAATGATGATATCATTAATGATGATATCATTAATGATGATATCATTAATGATGATATCATTGATGATGATATCATTAATGATGATATCATTAATGATGATATCATTAATGATGATATCATTAATGATGATATCATTAATGATGATATCATTAATGATGATATCATTAATGATGATATCATTAATGATGATACCATTAACGATGATACCGTTAATGATGATATCATTAATGATGATATCATTAATGATGATATTACCAAGCAGATAATGAAAATGAGTCCTGAAGAATTAGAACTTATTTATTATACATGCGAGTCAATTAAATTTCCAAACACAAAAAATTGACAAAATTGAAATCTGACGAAGATGCAATTTAGTTTAAAATAAATTTTTAATAAGTGTAGTGAAAAATATATTCAATAAAACTTGATATATCATTCGACATATTCGCTTGTTAGATCCAGGTCGGGAGCTAAAATTTGTCAAATGGCAGCATCAGCTCTTTAAAAATTGTAATAAGCATTTCATTTTACATTGTGGGCTCTTAAATAGGTCATATCATTTTTTCCACAGCTTCCATAGCTTCAATGTAACTCATCTTTATCCACAGGGGCACCCGTGTTTATATAAGATATTCTGAAAATGAAAAGTTTTCTTAATAAAATGCTTCCGAGAAACTTTAAAATAGCCGCATTTACCAACCCATTTTTAATGTTTACATGGACTCCATCTTTTACTGTTTGACAGTTGTATTTGTCCCATGGGTGGGACAAATACAACTGTCAAACAGTAAAAGATTTTTTCTTTCTTACAGTCAAGGTAATGACTGTAAGATCTCACATTTTTTAACTGTGAGAAATTTTACTCTTTCAAGGTTGTTAACAAATACAGCTGTTTGAAAAGCTTCAACCTGCCATCTTGAATTGAACTTTTGACTAAAAGGACATTTTTCATATAAATATTCAACAATATTAAGATGCTCATATCTAATGGTTTTGATAAAAAAGCTTACATCTTCCAAAAAAGAAATTTATTTAGAAGTTTATTATAATGAGATTTTCTTTTTTTCAACTATTTCGCGATAGATACGGCTGGCTTCATCAAGTTGTCTAATCTAGCTTGGATCTCCCCTTCATCCTGGAACCTAGCATTAATTTTATCAATAGCCTCAGCTAATTTTTCATTTCACTTAGTTATTGCTTTTTTCAATTTTTCAACAGCCTCATCATGTCTTTTAGCTTCTTCAACCATTTTTGTGCTTTTATCACCTACAATAGACTGAGCAATAAGCTCCTGTTTAAGTATACATTTTAGAGTCATTAAAACTTATTGACTCTAAAACGCATACAAACTCTAAATTATAAGACCATAAGTGAGTTCAGGAACTTGACCCATAGCAAGATTAGTTACATATAGGTTTTGAAGCGTTTTGAATCCTGCACAATTCGGTGCGCGTTGAATTGACTGTGGAAAATAGTATTACAAAAACGTACAATAAATTTTTGTTCAAACTTTACTCCAGAAATTATACTTTAGTTTTTTTTTAATTGTTTAACAGTTATTCTTTACTATAATGTGGAAATTTCAGCTAATTTTATGCAAAAATTATTTTTTCAATGCAAAGATTATTTTTGAAGCCCTACTGTTTAATATTTTTGTTTAATTGTTAAAGATTATTTTTGAAGCCCTTCTGTTTAATTGTTCAATGTTCAATTGAAACTTAATTGCTTCATCACTTTAAAACTTATTTCTATTAAACTTTTTATGAATAAGTATAAAGTGTTATATATTTTTAAAAGTATTAGGTAATGGAGATTTTAGAACAAATTCATATTTTAAATTATATGGTTTTATGTACTAATAATTAATTAAACTATAAAATGAGCTAAAAAATAAAGTGTTATATATTTTTTTAAAAGTTCTAAAAATTCACCAATATTTTTAGCAGTCACCCACGCTTCCCCACGCTTCATTTTTATGATTGATTTGCAGCTTAGGTGTCTATAAAATTGATTTACTAAAAATCAGGGAGCATATTCAGCAAGCATTTTTTTTTGCATAAGTTTGGCGTAAGTTTGGCGTAAATTCAAAACAGAAAACTTGCGCAGTTGCGTTAAACAAGTTCAGCGCTAAGAAATCGGTATTCACCAAGCCAAAACGGTATTCACCAAGGTTAATTTAAGTAAGAAAAGTTAGCTTAGGGATCGTCCATAAATTACGTCACGCATTTTTTGACCGATTTTTACCTCCCCTCTCCCCCTCGTCACAAAATCGTAACACTTAAAAAGCAAGTTTTGTTTGAGTCGTCACAAAACTACCAACCCCCTCCCCCTTATAGTGTGACGTAATTTATGGACGACCCCTTAGCTATAAGCTGACTTGACTTTGGCGTAACGTTAAAATTATTAAATATTAGAAATGGTGTAATATTATTATAATTCATATATAGCTATATATTGTAAGATTGGTATAAAATCTTATTATAATATATATAATATGTAAGTATGTAAATTGTATATATTATAATAAAGTTAACAATAATCATAGATATTAACACAAATATCTAATAATAATCATAATAATTTAACATCTTATTAACTTAATAACATCTTAATAATTAATATATTATATTATTATAAACTATAGTGATAAAACATCGTTTATTATAATATCTTATTGATGTTGTTATATTTTTGTACAACATTATCAGTTTTTTATCTTATATCAGTAATATAACAGCATAAAGTAGTATCTTGATATATTTTAATTAAATGGATAATGATAGGTACGTGACAATTAATTTTTATATCAAACACTAAATTGTTATATATAATTGGAAAGGTCTTCAATTCAGTATTTTAAAGGTGAAAAAAATCATTAAAATTAAACTATTCTATAAAAAGTTATGGCATTTTGAGTACCGAATTTTTGATTTATAGATTTCCTAATGAAACTGTGGTCAAGCTTCAAGTTGTTTTAACTTAAAATGTCATAACTTGGTCAATTCTAATCGAAATACATACATCTTGGTATCAAAAGATAGGTCTAACAATATGGAATATGTATATACAAAGGGTGTAAAAGCGCGTTAGAGGGGCGTCTACAAAACCCTTAATTATATTAAAAAATATAGCTTTTATAAAAGAAAATATTATTATTGAATTGAAATTTATAACTTTTATTTGTATTTTTTAATATATTCTAGCATGGTACCATCAAGTATGATTTTGATACTTAAAGTTGATAGGCTAGAAGTCCTTTTGTCTTCGGGCGCACACTGACCGAATATCAAGATACTTAATTACTATCTTCATATCTAAATGCATGCAATTTAACATAAAAAAAGAAAGATTTTAGGGATAAACGCGTGAAAAAGGTGCAAGAGGGTATTATTCTGAAGCTCTACATCCCTCACACCTTGGGTAGGGTGGGTTAAAACTAAAATATTTTTTTTTGTAATAATAAATATTATTTATATAAAACACAAATTTTTATACAAAAATCAAACTCAACTATATACAAAAATTAGTATACAAAAAGATTATATACAAATATCAACTAAATAAATATATACATACACATATACATACACATTATGCTTAAGTGAATCTATATAAACTTATTGATAAGTATATGTTTAGTTGTTAATATTTACATTTCGAAATCCTCTGCCATTCTTTCTGCCACAAGGATTTTTGTATTTAAAATAAGACAGGTCTTTACCTTCATTCTGGGCCCATATGCGAAAGGCCCTTTTTGATTTAGGCCCAGGGTGGCTTCAACGCAAAACTAAAAAATCACTCCTAGACACTTATTAAATTAGTGTTTGAAAAATTAAATGAAAAATAAAAATTAAAACACATTAAAAAACTTACAGAGGAGGTCTTGGTCTTCACTCTGTTTCGCCAGATGGCAGCGATGACGTGGATGAAGCTGGTAAATTTAATTTTTAAAAAATTTTAATACGAAATAAGTTTTAAAAAAGTTATAAAAATTAGTGTTAACCTATTTATAATTTTTCTTTAAACATACAAAGAAAGAAAATATCAGAATTCAGCAGCTAAATGAATAAAAAGTATAGGGTAGATTAAGGTAATATGAGCACCTTAGTAATATGAGCGTACTTAAAGATTTCTTAGATGGAAGTAATGAAGTTAAAATTGCATTGTATTTTTTGAATCAACTTTATGTGGTGATAACAGGAATCAGTACAATTAGCTTAAATTTAAATGCTGTAATAAGCGGCTATTATCTAATTAAAACGCTGTTAAATTTTTTTAATGGTTAAAATAATATCATCACGCATGAATAAATCTGTAGCGCAAAATTTTGGTGCTAAAATAAAAAAATTAATTTTTTCATAAAGAAAATATTTTAGCTAAAAATCCGTTGCATTTTTGTTTGAAAAACAATGCATATAGACTTTTTAGTTTTGACTTTATTTAAAGATGCCATTTTTGTGTAATATGAGCATGCTAAAATTAACCACTGTTTTTCATTGAAGCTACCTAGTTCAATAGCAGTGGTTTTAATAACTTTTTGAATAAAAACAAAACATTTTACTAATTTAACTACACTAAATATTTTTCTGTATTTTAAATTTAAAAAGTTTGAATTTTTATCGTTCAAAAGTTTGAGTTAATAAAATTGAAAAAATTAATTTTTTCAATTTTATTAACTCAAACTTTTGAACAAACTAATTTTTTTTTTTTTTTGTTGTTGCGAAAAACATAAATTTGTTAGTAGTATTGTTTCAACGAAAAGTGGTTTAAAATTTGATCATTTAACGATAAGTTTTATTAATAACGAATCATTATATTCCAAAAATTAGTTCTTATTATCATGTTCGTATTTTTTTACTTAATTAATGTTATTTTTTTGAGCTAATTTAAAGTGCTCATATTACTAAGTAGTCTGGGTAAGATTTTTTTGGAAAGCACTTTTTCTACTTTTTTAAAACCTCTGTGTTTTAAAGAAAAAATTTCGGGTGCCCAAATATTTAGGTGGATCATGTGTAGGGATCCCTAAAAATTGTTTAATCGCAAAAATTTTGGATCCAGCATAATTATTTTTTAAAATATTCCAATTTTATATATATATATATACATATATATATATATATATATATATATATATATATATATATATATATATATATATATATATATATATATATATATATATATATATATATATATATATATATATATATATATATATATATACCAACGCAGTATTTATTAAAACAATGAAAATACGTTGCTCACTGTAATGCTTATTACTCACTGTAATGAAAATAAAATAAAAAATAAAAAATGAAGGCGATTTTCACTATATCTAGGAATAATACTTCATGGTAGATTGTTTTCATCTAAAAAATTTACAAATCCTTTTGGATCACCTTTGACGTCTACAAACCTCATTTTTTTCATGGACAAAACAATTTTAACTGCCATACAATCATATCCAAATAATTGGCAACTCTCACTCTCAAAAGACTGTAACGCTGAGCGACATGAAATTGCAATTGTGTCAAGAGGGTGCAAATGGCAGTTTAGCTCATTCAAATTCATGCCCCAGGTTGCAAAATTTGGTTATAGTATGAGGTTGACTGCAACTCTATCTGACAATGTGTTAGATATATTTTTAATAATCCAGTTATGACATTTATCAAAACTATTTTGGTAAAAATCTGAGTAAACAAATGTCATATAACCAATTGAAGTGCATATATGACTTTCATAATCAAATGCTGGTCTTCCTGGTAACTGATCTAAAGCAATAACAAGACATTTATCTTTAGATGTTAATTTAATGCTATGAATGTGGACACCTTCTTGTGTTATAGTATCATCACCAAAAGTAAGATTATTATTATGCATAGCCTACTCTGCTGCTTGCTGAGTAGGCTATGCATAGTAATATAAATCTGAAATACTGCCAAGTTCACAAGAGTTTGCTCAATAGTACTTCGATATGGAATATTATTAAAAATAACACCTATATAATGCCCTATTTTGCTCATAAGATATGGAATGTTACATTACTCATTCATATTTGTAATGAATATGTTTTTTCATCTTCTGACATAATTACATTTCTTTCCTCCTCAATCTGGAGCAAATGATTCTCCAAACTAGCAATTACCCTATAACTTTTTAAAACAGCGGCATTATGTTTAGTTTTGAGTTGCCTTAAATTATGCTTTTTATTTAATTTCAAAGCTTTTTTTTTAGCTTTAAATTGAAGAATCTGCTTACTGTCATTTTTTTTTCTGTGTTTTTTCAGATCTCGTATTTCTGTCCTTAAAGCTTTAATTATTGTTCTTTTCGTTTAACATTTTGACTTAGAACACATAATTGATTTGGCATGCTGTTAAAAACAGCTTTTAATAGTGTTATCGACGCCTCTACATTCTATTTAAGAGTTAGCTAACTAAGAAGAAAACTAAGAAACTTTCTTTTAGTTTTTGTTTTATAGGGCAAAATTTCTCTCTAAAGATATGCTAAGTAATATTTCGTTTGTTATAACCTGCAGATGCAGATGGCTCATAATTTAATGGATATAAATCATTCATAATGGCAAATAAAATATCTGAATAGCCTGATGATAATACAATATAAGGCTAATTTGATATATGGCCTAAAAAAGGTTCATTGCAAAAGTCAAAATACTGTCTTTAACCCTGTGAAAATGTCTAGCCCAACTCCACGATTTATTTATGAGACTCCTAACCTGATTTTTAGATCTTTAAATGTTTAGTGACTTGTTAGGATGTTTTGATTAACAAGCCACTATTTTTTGTAAATAATAAAAAAATATGTCCGTTTCTACAAACTGTACTGCCTTAGAGTCATAAATGTTTATTAAAGACAATGTAAAACTATCATTATATTTTTGCAATGCATAAAAAACTTTAAAAAAAATTAGATTAAGTAGTTTACTTTTTGATAAATAAAAAATAATAACATATTAAAATATTGGTAAATATACTGACATTACTATTGCTACTTTACATTACTACTTTACATTACTACTTTAAATTATTTAATTTAATTATATAATCTATATTTAACATCATTACTGTTATTACTAATACACTTTGCCCCCTCTTCCCAGCCTCTGTGTATAGCATTATATAAGCTTAAAGTAGTAACCTAATTGGGGTTAAGTTTTAAGGTGCCTGGGCATGCATTTTTTTTAAATTTGGCAGTTAGTAAGAAAAAAGGTTTTTAAAGATGAGAAAGTATATTAGAAAAATGAACAAGCTTTCCTTTCATATATACATCCAAACAACACGCAAATCTTTACCTAATTAGGGTATAGTTTTAATGTGTCTGGGTATGCTTTTTTTTTTAATGAAATTTGGCAGGTATTAAGAAAAAAGATTTTTAAAGGTGAAAGACTATATTTAAAAAATGATCCAGCATATCTTATTGATATATACTTTATGTTTAAAAAACAAGAAAATCTTTACCTAATTGGGGTATAGTTTTAAGGTGTCTTGGTATGCTTTTTTGTCAATGAAATTTGGCAGGTAGTAAGAAAAAAGGTTATCAAAGGCGAAAGGCTTTATTTAAATAATCATCCAGCGTTTCTTTTAAATATAATTGATGTCCAAAAAACCATTCAGTGGCGTAGGAAGGTTTTTAAATGTTTTAAATAACCAACTTTTAAACAAAAAGAATATTCCAAACTTTTTTACGTTCATATGTATAACGAAAAGATTCTTCACAAAAAAATTACTATGAAAGGAGAATGGGAACAAGAAACCCTAAATTCTTAGCCCCTCCCCCTACCCCAATCATGACAGCAACAAGCTGATGAAGTATTTTTTGTACTATTTTTAACTAGACTTATATTTATTGATAAATTTTAAAATTCATAGTATAATTTCTTAGCGTTCAAAAATTATGATCATCTAAAACTTTCAACCCCCTCAAATTGAGGGGGGCTTAAACTTTATATGATCATAATTTTTGAAAACTGAAATATTTTATCATGAAATTTAAAAATTATTGATGAATATAAGTCTAGTTGACAATAGTATAAAAAATTTTTCATCAATTTGTTGATCTCTCGTTTGGGGAAAGATGGGGGGCTAAGATTTTTTGACAGAGTATGGGTTTTCCACTCAAAAAATACTCTGACGCTATTGGTTAAAAAGTAAAGTTCAAGTCAAACTTGACTCAAGTTTGCTTTTTGCATTCCAGCCTAAGATGTTATGTTAATAATAAGTGGTTCCAATTTTTCAAAAATCTAGAAAACACTTTGATAAAATTTTACTTTCATTTTGATAGGCTGTAAAAAATGTTAATTAGTAATAATCCCAAATTTAAATTTGTTAGAAATTATATGAACTCAATATTAGAAAAATTTGTTTTATAAAATTACAAAAACTTGGTCCATTTTAAAAAAAATCAACTTGGTCTTTTTTCTTTTTTTTTTTGCGTTCAGCGCAACTCATGCGCAACCCTAACTTTACGGAAATGCTGCGAAACATTAGTAAATAGAAAATAGTTAAGAAAACAACGTTGAACGTACGATTTCCGTAACCTTAGTTGAGCTACGCAAAAGTTACGAAAGTTTGGTGAGGTTTCCAAAACTATAAATAAAAAGGTGTTAAAAGTCAGAAAACAAAAAACTGCTTTTTATCGTGGTTTTAGACTATGTCTGTTTATAACAATAGTTTTGCGTAAGTTATTTTGTCAATTTTTTATTGAGAATTAGTTTTGATGGACATGCATCCTTTTAATGGTATTATTGGTTGTTGTAGATGAAATAAAAAGCCAAATATACTCTTTACGGCTATCTATAGTTAACAATTTTTGTAAAGGAATACAAGTTAAACATGAAATTTTTTTAACAATAATAGATGGAAAAGTGGCTCAAGTATTAACGAATATGCTTTCTGCGTCTATATTTAGTATATATTGAGCTACTCCACGAAAAATGGACGATTTGAATAAAGTGTCTGCTAGGCCCAAAAATGAAAGTTCGTATCAATACAGGCTGTTGACATTAAGAGACTGGGTTCGGTGTATGGAAATGATATTACAGATTTCTAACAACCTGTCTTTCCAAACACAGTCAGCTAAAGGTAAAGGAAAAAAATAACAAAGGAAAAAGTGGAAGACCTTGGTACAGAAACCTTTTTTGTGAACAGCTAGGGTTAATCGTTGACAAACCAAAACAAGTAAGCGGTAATTCCAATGATGGTAATTCTCAGCATTATAAAATCGATAAGCCAAAGGTCCAACAACTTGATACTTTGCAGCTTGTGAAAGTTGACCTATAACTTATTCCATAAAAACTCACTGTATAAAAGTTGTTGTTATTAAACTATTCTGATTTTTCGTATATTAAGTATTATATAAACTCTTAAAAATATTCGTGTAAATGTCAAAATATATGCAAGTTAATTAATTCCACCCAACAATTAAAAAATCAAATTAATAAAGCAATTATGCCTAATATAGGGAATATGTTTGTTAAAAAGTTTAAAAAGCACGTCTAGAATTTAATCGAAAGCTCCTATATATGTTTATATAATCTATTTCATCAATGGACCCATCAGGGTCAATAGGTAGCATATCCCAATCACTCTACTCAGCCCAATAACATCGTCTTTTTCACTCCAATCTCCATTACCTCTTTGAATTGTTTCAGCCATCTTATTTATTTATTTTTTCTAGACAATATATTAAAAAGTAAATCCTATTCTAAATATACTACACTCATTAAAAAGTAGAAACCACACAAATTTTCTGCCTAACAACGAACTTCTCCATGTTTTTACACAAGGACAAGAAAAATTCATAAAGCCTCGCGACTAATAATGTTCAAAAGACTGAAACGAAGGGATTGTTCAGAGGTAAGACAAGGAGTCTGTAATTTATTATTACAATGAACTTGACTTATTTCTTATTGATATATTTTGTTTGTAACAGTACAAGAAACATGTTAGTTTTCTATTATTGCTTTGTAAACTGCAACAGTGCACAATACAATTTGCAATAAAATAGTTATGTTAACATGCCTTTTTACGTTTTATTACAGAGTAATATGTCTAAAATAGTAAAATGACACATCAGCAAAAGGCTTGTTAATGTGTTGAACTTCCAAGAACCCAAATTTTGTAAAAGGCAGAGTTTGATTTAGTGAAGTCAAATTTAGTGTTTTGCCACGATGCCAAATCAAACAAAGAATCGTGATGAAAATTGAAAGTTTGTGTGCTTGCTCTGTCTGAAATGACACTGTCTGAAAAAATGTTTAAAACAGCTTACTAATATTCAAGCAGATTGAATATACCAACTGTACAAGACCAAGATCAATATCATTGATACTCGGGTACCAAAAGAATTCTGCGAATCGTGTAGAATTACTTTGCGCAGGAAACAAGAGGGGAAACAAGTTGCACTCCCTCCTATGTTTGATTTTAAGTCAATACAAGTGAGACCTGAAACAAGAGGCACGATGTATTGTTGCCTAATATGCCGAATTAGGAGCTATTCTACTGGCTACAGCATCCGGCGGGCCTCCACTTACAGTTACCCCTGGTAAATATTTATACTTTAATAATTTTAACATATATATTGAAATAAAGTCTTGACTATTAAGAAATAACACTAGATAGATTTCAAGAAGTATATTTTTGACAAGTTTCTAATTTCTTTAAAAACGAATAATTTAAAAGTTTTACACAAACTTACTAAACAAAGTTTATTGTAACTATAAAATATGTATGTTTTGGTCTTGGTCAAAGTAATGCGCAGACATCATTAAGTGCTCCAAAATTGACCACTGTAGCCCTTGTTTATGTGCAATTAAATACGGGCTTGTCAAACAACGAATTAAAGAAACTTGTTAGAACTATAAACAAAACATCAAGCAGCAAGAAGGAAGAGCAAAATTTCTACATGAATTTTTCTAAGACTAGGTCAACAATTGAGCGATTTCTTTATCTGCAGCGACTTAAAAATCACAGACGAAAAAACAGATTCTTGTATAGTTCATCTTGTTGCTCACTGCAATGATTTATCAAGTCTTGTGAATCATGTTATTCAGTCCCGCAAAATTTCTGGTGGCTATTTTATTAAGCTCGGAATTGATGGTAGCAAAGGTTTTCTCGAGTTTTGCCTAAGCATTGTTGATATTACGTTAAGGGATGAAACCAGCTGACCGCACCAACAACATCCTCTCACTTAAAAGACTGGTAAAGACACTGGAATCAAGAAACAAATTATCGTTGGCGTTTCAGAAGATTTGCCAGAAACACACTCCAATATTGAACAAATCTAGTCACTGATTAATGCAAATGGAGTTAAACTAATTTTGGCTTGTGATATAAAAGTTGCAATTTTTTTTCAATATTTTTAGTTTTAGTGCCAATTAAAACTAAAAATTAAAATTAAAATGTTGCTATTCAATTTTAAATAATTTATTCAAAAAAGATTGTTTTGTTAGAAACAAAAAAAAAAAACAGTTTTTAAAGAAATTTTTAAAAGTAAATTTAACTTTATAAAATCTAACCTGATTATCAGCACCCCAGTGGGCACTGGGCCAAAAAAAGATGTCTTTTGAACGTTCAAAATACGTCCAAAACGTTAAAAAGACGTTTAAAAGACTTCCAAAACGCGTATAAGACGTTTAAAAGACGTCTTTTTACGCCCTTGTCCACTGGGACCAGATAATAACACTGCACTAAACTATTAGATTCATAAAAAACATGATTGAATATCTAACATAAAATTATTTAAAATCAATAAAAAAAAAAAAAAGAAAACAACTTACTTTTATTTAAATAAGCTCATCGTCAGCTTTTTTAAAATTAAACAGCCTGTTAAGATACATTTTTAGTAAATCACCTGCAAAACAGAACATGCTTTATTAACAATATATATATATATATATATATATATATATATATATATATATATATATATATATATATATATATATATATATATATATATATATATATATATATATATACAGTCGCGATCAAAAGTTTGGAACATTGTATAAAAAACACAATTTTTATTAAATTATTCAGTTATTTTATCAAAATATATAAGTAACCATGAAAATTTCCGAATATAATAACTTTGAAATACTAATAAATGTTTTATGAGTTTAATACTTGAATTTAATACTTGGTATGGTGTCCTTGAGCTTTCAAACAATTAGCTAGCCGGGTAGGCATAGAGTGAACGAGTTTTCTCAAATATTCAGGAGTCTATACCTGTCTAATTTTTTCTTTTTAATTGAGTCCATACCTGTCTAATTTTTTCTTGTAGATCATCGGAAGATGATGGTCTAAGTTTCTGGACTTCGTTTTTAAGATGATTCCAGCAGTTTTCAATGGGATTGAGGTCCGGTGAATAACCAGGCCAGGGGCCAATGACTTCAACTCCATTCTCAAGTAACCAACTGCTTACAAGCTTGACCCTGTGACAGGGTGCTCCGTCATGCTAAAACTTGTGGGTATTTGTGATGTTCATGAATATTTTAAGTTTTTCTTGAAGTATTTCAAGATAAATATGGCCATTTATTGTGGTGTTAGGAGGCATAAGCCATAAACCACCACTTTGATTGGCTGTAATTGCACCCCATATCATGATTTTAGGGCAATGTTTTACAGTTGAAAGCAAATATTTGGGTTTGTATTGTTGGCAAGGCGGGCGTCTAACGCTTGTAAAACAACAACCAAATTGTTCGATTAATGGCTCGTCGCTAAATATTACATCCTCCCAATCTTCCGCTGACCAGTCCTTGTATTTCTGACAGAAGGCAATACGATCTCTAATATTTTTTGGAGAGAGGCAAGGTTTTTTTGCTGGAACATGGCTCGTTAAATGAAATTGTTTGCACAAACGTCTTCTAATGGTCACAACACTTGGTGCAACACCAGTGGGGAATACCTCAGATGAAATTTCAGAAGCACTGGCAAACGGATATGCTTTTGCATAACGATGGATGCAATTATCTGCCCTTTGAGTAGTCACCTTTGGTCGTCCAGCTCTAGCTTTACTTTTAAAATTACCAGTGTCATGATATCGCTTCAATGTTTTTATGATATAGCTATGGGTTACATTAAAACGTGAAGCAATAGAAGTCTGTGTCAATCCTTGTTCACGTAGAATAACAATCTGAGCACGTTTTTCGGTTGTTAATTCATTAGTTCTTCCCATAATTATTATTTTAATTTTTTTCTAAAATAACAACAAACTATGACTAAAACAAATTTAGTGGCTTATAACATAAATTACGCATGTATATAATACTAATACTCAAAATTTTCAATTAAAAAAAAAGGTTTTTAACAAGTATTTCAAATTTTCTGCAAATTTTTAAAATGTTCCAAACTTTTGATCATGACTGTATATATATATATATATATATATATATATATATATATATATATATATATATATATATATATATATATATATATATATATATATAGAACTTTATTTAGGCCCCAATTTTATATATATAATTTTATATATTATAATTTTATATATATATATATATATATATATATATATATATATATATATATATATATATATATATATATATATATATATATATATATATATATATATATTTAGAATTTTATTTAGGCCCCAAGAAATCCTTACGAACTTATCACAGAGCGCCACGAATGAGCATTTAATTGGAAGTTCACGCCTCCTTCATAACTGCAGAACTTGCCCAGAGGTGGGGTTTGAACCACGGTGAATTGGTTTCTAAGGCAAGTGCGCTACCACTGCGCCACGGCTGCTCATATTTAAATAATTAAACTTTCTAACTTTAGAACCATTTTTAACAAACAAAAATTTTTTTTTTAATTATATTTAGCATTTATATTATTTATGATAATAATAATAAGAGAGGTTCAAAGATATTTCAGAGACTCCGATATTTTACGGAGTATAATACTATTTTTTGTTTGTTTAGTTATTGTTGCGCATTTAGTGGTAAAATACGCATTTGTGTATTTACTGGTAAAATAGCAATAAACTTTTACCAGTAAATTGCGCATTTACTGGTAAAATAGCAATAAACCTTCAAATTTTATTATTACCTTAATAATAAGATTTATTACTTTTTTGAAAACTTTCTTATTTTAAATACAAAAATATCATTTTTAATTATGTTCTTATTAAAAACATACTTTTTTAAACACCCTTACTATTTTTAAATTAGTTTAGGTCAGCGCTTGCGCTTGCGCAACTTAAACTTGCGCTTGGCAAGTTTAAGTTATTAGCTTGGTTTTTCAAAAAAATTTTGTTTTTTAAAATGTAAATTAAAACAACCTTAAAGTTTTATAGATTTTATATTTTATATATATGCATTTTATATACCCATTTTCCTTGCACGAACTCAGCTTAACTGTAGTAAACCTAAAATGTAAAACTGAAGTAACATAAGTACCTCTACCATAACATATATGCGCAACAAATTTCTACCGGTGTTCAGTGAGCCAGCTAGCACACTTACATTGGGCCAACGTATGTAAAACCATCGCGAACGTCGGCTCTTTTTTCCAATGCAAAACCAACGTTGATCCAATTTTATTTGGTTAATGATAAAATTATTACCGATGGAACTAAAAACATCTGGCAAATTTACATTGGTCCAATGTATGTAAAAACATCGCAAAAAATTGATTGTTTTTACAACCTATACCCAATGTTGATCCAATGTCTATATTTCAACGTTGATTCAATGCATATAAATGAACGTTTTTCCAATGTATGTAAAAACATCGAAAAAATTTGATTGTTTTCACAATCTTAACCCAATGTTGATCCAATGTATATATCTTGACATTGATTCAATGTATATAAATCAACGTTTTTTCAATGTATGTAAACCCTTACAAAAAAACCCAGCGAACTTCCAGTGAAAAAATGTTCCAAAACCCAGCGAACTTCCAGTGATCTTTTCCAGTGATCTCTAAAGTTCACTGGAAATTTCCAGCGAACTTGTTCCAAAACCCAGCGAACTTCCAGCGAACTTTTCCAGTGATCTTTAAAGATCACTGGAAGTTCGCTGGAAATTTCCAGCGAACTTGTTCCAAAACCCAGCGAACTTCCAGTGAACTTTTCTAGCGAATTTTCATGTTTATGTATAAAAAAAGATTCGCTGGAAGTTTTTTTAAAAAGGATTTTTTATTTTTGCTATAAGTTTCAAAAGTTTATAAACATTTAAAAATTTTTTAACCAATAAACGCGAAATAAGACAAGTTAAGCGCGATAAAAAAGTAATATAATTATTTTAAAATACCAAGTTTTATAAATTAAAATATAATGTAGGATTAGATTATCGTATAATTACAAATTCTCAGAAATAAACTTTAATACAGAATACAATTTTTAACAAGAAACTAAAAAGTTAATTTATTAATTAATGTAAAACATATTTTTTTATAGGCATAAGTAAACGTATTGTTGATCTTTACTTTATATTACGCAAGTTTCTATATTTAAAAAGTTTTTTCTCGTTAGCGTTCTCATACGACAAATTATCACAATGAAACAAAAAGATTTAAGAAATTCGTCAATTCATCTTTTGAAAACCACTTTAGGCATTCTTTTCGGTTTGGGTCTTTAGAGCTAAAAAAAAAAAAGAAAAAAAAAAAAAAAGAATGCATACAATAAATAAAGAACTATATATATATTATAATATATATATATATATATATATATATATATATATATATATATATATATATATATATATATATATATATATATAAAAATATATATATATATATATAAATATATATATATATATAAATATATATATATAAATATATATATATATATATATATATATATATATATATATATATATATATATATATATATTCTGGTAAATAAATTTAAAAACTGAAGACAATACAGAGAAAAAATTAATGGACAAATAAACTTGCTACAAATCAATTAAAAATTTTATTACAAATTATGACAAAATAAACCTCCTAATGTTAAAATAACAATAATAATGTAGTAAGTTAGTTAGATAAATTTATATTTAGGATTTTCCCATTTAATATGAAGTGCTTCTTTTATTTTTGATTTGTTAATGGTAGAGGCAGTATCCAAAATCTAAAAGCAATCAAAATTAGTTAGTGTTTTACAAACACTAACTAATAATTATATAAAACATATTATTCAAAATAAGACAAAATGTGAAATGATAAGCAAAAATAAAACAGTATAAGATAGATAAAAACATACCAACATATTTTCGCGCAATTAAAATCAATCATTTTTTATTAATTTATCAATTTCCAACCAATAGCATTTTATCACTTTTATCCTGCATAAAAATAATAATTATAGATAAAGTAATAAAAACTTAATTATATATATATATATATATATATATATATATATATATATATATATATATATATATATATATATATATATATAATTAATTATTATAATAACTAAATAATTTTAATTTAAAAACCCAGCAAACTTTCACTGGAAGTTTTCTGGGTTTTTTTTTATAAGGAACTTTACAATTTTTAAACTATTTTTTTTTAAATTTAAACTGTTTAAATCAACAAAACAAAAATTCATACAGCTCTACTTTTCTGTACTGATATAGATATTTAAATCTGTAAAAAACATAATAGTCATTATAAAGCAAAACTTAAACCTGTGTATTAGAGAAAAAGAAAAATATTGCAGTAAGTATATCTTATAGGCAATATGATGCTTAAGCATGTTTTTTAGCCCATTTCAAAAAAGTCGAGAACCAAATGGCAGTAGTTACATTTTTTATTCCGAATAAGTGTACTTTGTTTACTTTCTCTGAGAACTTATATCATCTAATTCAAATTGTATTTATTAGGATATTTTAGTATAATTTTAGACGGAAAAATTATGAAGTCAGTGGTCTGTTGGTTATTTACTGACAAATTAGCATAACAAAACAAACAGAATTGCGAAAATTGACTTTAAAAGTATTTTTGTTTGGGTCTTTAAAGCTAAAAAAAAAAAAAAGATGGTTTATACAATATTTAAAGGACATCAATAACAATTTTATAAAAACATATAATAAATACTGTATAAAATTTATATATATATATATATATATATATATATATATATATATATATATATATATATATATATATATATATATATATATATATATATATATATATACATACATAATATATATATATATATATATATATATATATATATATATATATATATATATATATATATATATAATATATATATATATATATATATATATATATATATATATATATATATATATATATATATATATATATATATATATATATATATATATATATATATATATATATATATATATATATATATATATATATATAAATATATATATATATATATATATATATATATATATATATATATATATATATATATATATATATATATATAAAGAGAGAGAGAGAGAAAGATTTACAATTTTAGTTAAATATAAATAAAAACTGCATTAAAATATAATACCTGCTTTAAAAAAAGCTCTGTATATATATAATAACTGCTTTAAAATAACTCTTTAATATAAAACATATTTTCTTTACCATACAAATCAGAAAACTCATAAAAAAATCTATTAACTAATAATGTGGCTTCATTAATTACACTTTCAGATAATACCTTATTGTTCAACGTAAAAACAATATTAGATAAAAGAATAAAATGGTCAAAAAACTGAGGAGGCAAAACATCACATAAAATAACAGGACCATAAAAAACTAAAAAATTAAAAAACTCAATACCTTTCCAATGCTTTATACAACTTAATGATCGTCGAGTCTGTCTTATATTGCTTGGCACACTGATTGCAGATAAAAGATTATTTACAACAGTACAGTGTCTTCTAATAGAAAAAATATAACCAGAATAATAACTATCAAATCAGAAAGAAAACATAGCTTTCATAACACCAAGCTCAATACAGTGCAGACTATTAACAACTGTTCCATTTTCACAATTAAAATTAGGTACTCTTACAAATGTAGAAAAATCTAAAAACCCTTTAATCACATTAATCCAAAAAAAATCTGTATGGTTTCTACAACTCCCATTAACATCAGAAAATGGATAAGTCATACAAGACCTCCTACCTTTTTAAACTCTTACCCCTTGAGAAGAACACCAATGGCAACCATTATAGTCATTAAACTAGCTACAACAAAAAGCCATAGCTCCTGCAATTGTATCACACAAAAAAATAGATACAAGAAAAAAAAAAAAAAAACATTATTACATAAGAGTATACCAGTAGTGGATAGGTTAGTAAAAAAATCAACAAAACAAGATAAAAATAGTTGCACGTTTGGTTTTTTAAAACTGGACCAGAAACCAAAAAAAAAAAAATATTAGTAATTTGCAATGAATATGGAAAATTATGAATGGATGCTAGCAAAGGTCCACTTTGATAATTTAAAAACACAAGGTCCACTTTGATAATTTAAAAACAGGAATTCCATCAGTATTAACAACAAGTCTAATTGTTGCTTGCGCATTTTCTTCAAGACTTGCTAAATGTATCCAATTATTATCACACATGTTTTTATGCTGTTTGTTTATGTTTAAAATATGAAAATAACTGCATTTCTTATAAAGATAGGATAATGTAAAATATTTCAAACATTTTGTACATTGCTTATTAGTACTTAAAGCAACTTCACAAATATATATATATATATATATATATATATATATATATATATATATATATATATATATATATATATATATATATATATATATATACATATATATATATATATATATATATATATATATATATATATATATATATATATATATATATATATATATATATATATATAAATTAGTAAAAACAATTATCTAATTTTTATTTTCTTCTACAGCTTGTTTCTCCATCAGTTGGATCATCAGAAAGATTCCTTCCTAATGATCCTTTTATATTTTTACTAATTTATTATTGCTCTGTTTTTTAAGAACGTTGAGCACTTTATTTGTAGAATGCACTAACATACTTTGTATATATATATATATATTTATATATATATATATATACATATATATATATATATATATATATATATATATATATATATATATATATATATATATATATATATATATATATATATATATAATATATATATATACACATATATATATATCCCTCTCTCTCAGCGTGTGTATATATATATATATATATATACACACACTGAGAGAGAGGGATATATATTATGTATCCCTCTCTTTCAGTGAGAGAGAGAAACAGCTTGTTATTTATTATTTTTAATAGAAAATACTTAATCATAAAGACATTTATAAAAATTATTTTTATAAAATAATAAAGTTGAATTTAATTAATAAAATGCATTCGCATAAAGCGAATGCATAATAAACAATGCTTAAGAGAAATAAACATTTTGAGCAACATACCAGATGATTTTGTTTTGTAACTTGAGTAAAACTAATAATAATTGAAACTCACACTATAGATCATCTATTAGATGCAAAAAATAAAACAAAAAGGATTACTTTTATACAAAAATTTGAAATATTATTTTAAGAAGCTATATTATCAATTTTCCAAGTTTTAACTGCTTGCAGAAGTTGTAACAGCAACGCTTTTTAAATCACCGCGAAATATTTCGGTAAACTTCCAGCGAACTTTAAGATCACTGGAAGTTTTTCGTTGGATTTCTAGCGAACTACCAGCGAAGCCTTTTGTTTCCATGGAAATCCAGCGAAAACCCAGTGATCTTAGTAAATTTCCAGTGATCTTTTAATTTCCAGCGAACTTTTGCTGGAAGTTCGCTGGGTTTTTTTGTAAGGGAATACATTGCAAAAAGTTGATTGTTTTTCGAGCTAAACCCAACGTTGATCCAATGTATACAACCAAACATTACTATTGCGAAATTATATAGCTTAAATAAAATCTTCCGTGATTATTAAAATATCAAGCCACAATCAATACAAACATGATTTTTGTTTGCATAATCAAGCGTGGGCGATTACGAATACAATTTATTAATGTACAATGTTTACGTGTGTAAAACGTTGTGTAATTCAAAAAACAACAAAAAATATTTACGTCCATATATCTCATCAAAAAGAAAATTTGAGCCAAAAACTGATTCAACTGAGATGGGAAGCAAAATTCCAGAAGAACCTCCCATGGAATAAAATCTGGGAGAGGAGTTTTGACTCCCATGCTGAGGGAACAAGTAAGAATACGCACTGGCGAATTCTTACAAATTCCCTTCCTACCCTTGAAAAAATAAATTCTTGGAAAATTAAACGTGGCCAGTTTCACGGAAACTCTAAATGCAAAACCTGCAACTGGGAAGAGGACACCCTCCACCCCTTTATATTCTGCAGCAAAGCGAGAGCTGTGTGGAAAAATATTAGAAATATTTATGAAAAATTATTACCCCTAAAACCATTTAATTCGGTACAGGCCCTCTTCTTCATAAATATAGAGGACCTCCCGAAAAAAGATTCTACTACAAAAATTATTAGTACCATAACCCACATTACAACGAATGAGCTATGGAAATGTAGAAACTCAAAACTAAAAGAAAACCAAAATATACCTGCAGCTAGAATCACTGAAAACATACTAAAAGAAATAAAATACATCTGGAAAATACAATATAATAAACACGCTAGAGAAAATAGTATCGAAAAATTTCACAAAATATTCTCTATAAATAATGCAATAAGCAAAAGCAATAATCAAGACTTAACATTCACCATTTAAGTATGGTGAATTGTAGGTCTTGATTAAACTAACACAAAACAAATAAAACATATGGATCTTCAACCAGAGTTAAAAACGAACGGTTGCATGACCCTAGCTGTCCAGAGACAGCGAAGGTTGTGTGTTTATATTTTAAGGTCGTGGGTTAATCGTCACGATTATTTATTTTAAACACGGCTTTTGTATTCTGTTTCTTTAAAAAAAAGAAGTAATTTATCTTTTAAACTCCCCCCTGAATAAAAAAAAAAAAATGTAAACCCTTTCTTAAAAAAAGACCCTGTAAAGCTATTTTGAATATGTGTATAGAGATTAATATACTCTACTTTTAATTTTAAAACGATACATTGTACATTTATTCATGGCAAAACCGAAACTTGTATTTATAACGGAAAAACACCCAAAGATTTGTAAAACACACTATATTGTAACTTTCACGTAACCCTTTATTATATTACGGTATATTCAATTTGAGAAACATTATAAATATATTACGGAAAAATTTTACTCATTCTAAACCCCAAAAATTGTAAATTGTTTTCATGAAATATATGTATGTGTTAAAAAAAAACAACGTTGTGTAATACGTTGTAATAACGTTGTAATAACGTGTAATAACGTGTAATAACGTTGTGTAAAACGTCCCTGTGTAGTAAGGTAGGCGATCAGACGTGTTTGAAGAGCTTTTAAAAATTTTAAAAAGAAAAAGATGGCTGCCGAAGAAAAGCATCAAACAGTTTTTTTCAAAACTAACAAAAACAAAAGCATCTTATTCAACCAAGATATCGAATCAAATAAAAATGAAGATGAAACTTTACAAGAAGAAACTTCCATACTTCTTATACAAATGCAAAAATCGGCAAGTGGTGAAACGATTAAAGAGTTAAATTTGGATTACAGTGAAGACGAAATGAGCGATGATGAAAACAAAACAACATCGAAAGAAGAAAGTCTCATTAAACAAACTAAAAGTTATGCCAATGCAACAAAAAAAGAAATAACAACAAAAAAACAGTTAAACAGAACTCTACGGAGCAACGTACAAACCCGAATGAGCTCGTTAGACGTTATTAATGCCTTGGAGAAGGAAAACCTTGATAATAAACTTGAAGGACTTCAATTTATTCACCGAAATCATGTCCTTGAAATTGTAATGAAGAGCGACGATGCTAAAGCGACACTTTTAGAAAAAGGACTCGATATCTTGGGTTATCACCACGTGTTCCAAAAGTCGAGCCCTCATCGCAAACCAGTTGTGGAAAAACCTACGCAAACACACGTTTCGGTAATGGGCTTGCCACTCGAAGCCAAAAATGAACAGATTGGCAGAATACTCGAGAAGCGTGGTTTCGGAAAGCATGTCCTCACACGACCTGTGATGAGGAAAACTGAGAAGGGTAACTTCTATTACAATGGTATCCTCGTTGCAGTTCTGGAGGACATGCCAGCCCCCATGCCAAAGTTCTTAAACATACTCGGGTATTCTGTCCGAATAATACATACAGGACAGAAAACTGAAACGATGAAAAAAAGTGCAACAGACGAAGCTGCTAATAACGAAATAAATGTGACGACAAACACAGTTACAAACGAACCAACGCTGAGTACTGAGAACCTGGACAGTACAGAACCCGTATTAATGCAGTTGACATGCATTAATGCAGGTAACAAAGAGGAACAACTACCTCTTAAAAAAATCACCATAAACGAAGAGGCCGAAGATCGAAGAAAAACGATTACAGCAGAAAAAAATCAGCCTAAGAAAACAGCAGAAAAACAAAACAAATCAAACGAAACGACCATCGAAGAAGAGCCGACAAAAAAGGAATCCTTTAAAAGAAAAATATTTCATTTCGAAACCCCGTTGAAAAAGAAAACCCCAATCGACGAAATCGTGATAAAACCCGTTGGCGAGGGAATGGAGCTCGATTGAAAAATAAATACGTAAGAAATTATATTTTTTTAATTTTTTTTCATTTTCAACAATATTTTATTCTATTAAACTACGCGTTTTATTAAGTGCGCAAAAATTAACATAAGTCGTTAAGTTTCGAATTTAAAAAAATTCTATTGTTCTATTTTTATTAATCTCCTGAGAAAACAAAAAAGCTTCGATTTTACGTGGCAGTAAAAATTCTGACTAACAATATAAATGGCCTTAACAACCAGGCAAAACGAAATAGTTTAATGAATTTTTTTCAAAACTTAAATTACGATATATTTTGTATCCAAACTCACAGTACTAATAAAACTGCAAATGAATGGGCCATGGAATAGAAAAATAAAACAAACGGAATTTCAATATGGAATAGTGGAACAAGCCGCGAATGCGGTGTCGCCATTCTTTTTAAAAAAGAAACAAAAATAGAACAAATTACACAAGATAAAGCAGGTTCTTGCTGCCACGGTAGCTATTAAAAATATAAAAATAAGAATAATTAATATTTACGCACCAAATATACGTAATAAGAAAGAACATTTTTTTGAAAAATTAGATAAACATGCGCACCTTTACGATTTTATTATTTTGTTAGGTGATTTTAACATGGTTGAAAATCCAAACATAGACAGGGAAGGTGGAGATTATTAAAACACTAACCACCAAATAGGCTTTAAAAATTTAAATTTATTTAAGGAAAAACATAAAGTAAGCGACGTGTTTAGAACACTCTTTACAAATAAACTCGCTTTTACATACGAAAAAGAAGATAAATCTTTTAAAAGTCGAATAGACCGCATATATACATCAAATGATGTACTAAAAGACTGCAAATGTTCGCTTTTGGAAAACACCTTAAGCGACCATAATGCAGTACTTTGTGAAATAAAATACCAAAAAACTAATGATAGAGGGCCAGGCTACTGGCACCTGAATACAAATTTATTAGGAGACCAAATTTTCAGAGAAAAATTGCAAAAAGATTTTGAAAAGCAAAAGAAAAAAAAATTAAAATACAAAAATATTAATCAATAGTGGGATGGAATTAAAACCCGCGCTAGAGATGTTTCTATGGAAACATCTAACATTAAAAAAGCGCAAGGTAAAAAACAAGAGGCTATTCTAGAAAGACAAATAGAATTTGAAAAAAAAAAAGTAACAGAGATGAAGAAAAAATTAAACAACTCCAAAAAGAAAAAAAAACGCTATTTCACGACAAAGGAGTTTTTGTGAGAACAAAACAGCTGTTGTATGAAGAGGGCGAAAAACCCACCAAATCTCTTTTCCAAATGGAAAGAGACAACCAAAAGAAAAAAATTATTAAAACTATTCATGATGGAGACAACATCCAAAATGAACCTAAAAATATCCTTATAGCCATAAGAAACTTTTATAAAAAACTATATAAAAAAGAACATTTAAACCAAGATAAACAAAATAATTTCATTCAAAAAATTAAAAATACTTTGAGCGAAGACCAAAACGCCTTTTTAAACATAAAATTTAGCAGTGAAGAGCTACACAATGCCGCAAAATCTTTAAAAAAGGGTAAGACCCTAGGAATTGACGGCATCCCAATTGAGTTTTATCAAGAATATTGGGATATATACGGCGAGGAACTTACTGCCCTCTTTAATAACAACATATTTAATAAAAATAGCGAATTAACTTGGACGCAAAAGACGGCCCTAATCTGTCTTTTACCAAAAGATGGGGACCGGATCTTAATGTAAAACTGGCGACCAATATCTCTGTTATGCGCCGACTATAAAATTGTCACAAAAGCGCTAGCATTGAGACTCTCAAAAATTCTAAATATTCTACTTGGGCCGACGCAAACGTGTTCGGTACCAGGTAGAAACATTTTCTCAAATATACTTCTCGCAAGAGACGTTATTTATTACACTAACGAAAAAAATATTGAAAGCTGTCTTATCACTATTGATCAAGATAAAGCTTTCGACAAAATTGACCGAAACTTTTTGTTTAAAACCCTCGAAAAATTTAATTTAGGTCATAACTTTATAAACGCGATAAAACAAACAATGAATAATACCCAATCCATTATAATGAACAATGGTTACATGAGTAAACCATTTAAAATAGAGAGAGGTGTGCGTCAAGGAGACCCAATATCTCTCATGCTGTACTGCCTGGCAGTTGAAACGCTTGCTCTTGAGTTTCAAACTAACAAATTCATAGACGGTGTTCCCCTGCCAGGCACAAAAATAAACCTAAAAGTAATGCAGTATGCAGACGACACCACTCTGTTTGTACGCAGCGCGAATTCCATAAAAGAAGTCTTTAATATACTGGAAGACTTTAGGCAGGCCTCAGGCTCAAATAAAAACGCAAATAAAACTAAAGCTCTTGCACTTGGATGCTTTAACTTCCTCGGGTACGAGAACACCGTAAAAGTTCTAAAACAAAAAAATTTTAATATAAATTGGTCAAACCAAACTGGAATAAAAATATTAGGAATTGCATTCCACACAGATCTTGCTTACACAAGCCGAATCAATTGGCATAGAGCCGTTCAAAAATTTGAGCAAAAAATTAAAAATTTTAAATATAGAAACCTGTCTTTAAAATGCAAAGGAACCTTTATAAACACCCTTGCCCTGTCAAAGATATGGTATGTTGCAAGCGCATTCCCTATCTCAAAACTTGATCTCAAGAAAATAGACAAGGGAACCTCAACCTACCTTTGGCAGAGCCTATACGCCGAACCCATAAAAAGAGATATTTTAAAATTACCCGTATACAAAGGGGGTCTGGGCATTCTTGATGCGCAAAACCAATGTTTTGCCATCAGAATGAAACATATATTCTTTATGAAAGAAGTAGACAAGTGCCATCATGGCCACTTTTTGCAAAAATACTTCCTAGCCTACTCTCTAAACAATATAGCTAAAACTAAATACCCGCAATGGCTGTTTCTAACCGGAAACAACAACCCAAAATCCCTCAACCAACTACCCTTTTTTTATAAAGATGTAGTTGATAGAATAAAAAATGATACTGCAATCTTCAATATCACCCATAAAACAACTAAAAATATCTACTCCCACATCTCTCATCAAAAAGAAAATTTAAATCTAAAACTAATTCAATTGAGGTTGGAGGCAAAATTTCAAAAAACTCTCCCTTGGAAAAAAATCTGGGAAAGAAATTTTGATTCCCACGCTCAGGGAACAAGCAAGAATACGCACTGGCGAATTCTTAAAAATTCCCTCCCCACCCTAGGAAAAATTAACTCCTGGAAAATTAAACGTGGACAATTTCACGGTAACTCCATGTGCAAAAACTGCAACCAAGAGGAGGACACTCTCCACCCTTTCATATTCTGCAGTAAGGTGAGGGCTGTGTGGAAAAGAATTAGAACAATTTATGAAAAACTACTATCTTTGAAACCTTTCAACTCGGTACAGGCTCTGTTTCTGATGAACATAGAGGACCTTCCAAAAAAAGATTCTACAGCAAAAATTATTAACACTCTAACTCATATTACAACAAATGAGCTCTGGAGATGTAGAAATTCCAAACTTAAGGAAAATCGTAATGTTCCAGCAGCAACAATAGCTGAAAACATACTAAAAGAAATCAAATATATCTGAAAAATCCAGTATAATAAATATTCCAGAGAAAATAACATTGAAAAATTCCATAAAATTTTCTCACTTAACAATGCAATAAGCAATAAAAATAATCAAGACTTAACATTTACCATTTAAGGTTTTGATTGCAATTACATAAATAAGGTAAAACAATTGGATCTTCAACCATCGTTAAAAATGAATTATTGCATGACCTTAGCTGTCCAGTGATGGCGAAGGTTGTGTGTTTATTTTTTAAGGTCCTGGTTTAACCGCCATGATGTTTTATTTTATAAACACGATTTACAAGTATGTCCCTAGTGACCCAGTGGTACGACGGACATGCGAATATATTTTAAATGCATGGGTTAATAGCCAGCACTATTTTTTATAAACTTGAAATCTCTTTACTTTTGTTAATTAACAGCGCATGCGTGTTGTAACTGCAAATATTTCTTTCTAATTTTAATACCAATTAAAACAAGTTTTTATATTAAACTACCTTAATTTAAAACATAAAAAAACAGTTTTAGTTTTAAATTCAATTATTAAATAAACAAAGAAGTTTTTGACTTCGATATAATCAAGTTTGAGAAATTTGTTTATATATCCTTTCTTAAATAAATATATTAACAGTTTGCTGTTCTAAATATTTCTTTTTATGATATTATATTTTTAGTTTTTCTGTTTTTAGTATATAAACCATGTAACATTATATATATATATATATATATATATATATATATATATATATATATATATATATATATATATATATATATATATATATATATATTACGATTGACCCACCCTAAAATGTATAAAATCTCCATGTTGTAAAATCGGTTTTATTTGAAATATACTTATTGTTATCTTGTTAAAAAAAAAAAAAAAAAAAAAAAAAAAACGTTGTGGGCCCACGTTAAAAATAAAACGTTGCATTCAATTTTATCTCCGAATAAAATTGAATGCAACGTTTTATTTTTAACGTGGGCCCAACAACGTTGGGTCAACGTATAAAATCATAAAAACATCGAAAAAATTTGACTGTTTTCACTATCTTAACCCAACGTTGGGCCCAATAACGTTGGGTCTACGTAAAAAATAAAACGTTGAATCAACGTAGAAAAAATAACTATTTTCCGACTTTAAATAAACGTTTTATCAACATTAGTTTTTAGTTGTTGGCGAAGTCGCATTTGTAACCATAATGATATAAAACAACGTTGGCAGGCGATGTTGAGCCAACGAAATGCACGATTTTGTTCTAATGTTTTAACAACGTATGTGTGCTAGCTGGGGACGGATCCACGGAACAGGAAAAGGGTGGCATGCATCTTTCCTTCACCAGAATCTGAAAGTTCTAAAAAATCTTAGATATGGAGAAGATTTTTTTTTTCTTTCTAGGAACGCAAATGTCAAACAAAATACAAAAATATTCTAACAATCCCCCGTCACTGTTTTTGAACTTTTTAAAAAATTCTTTCTCTACCTTTTGTTATAGTGTATAATATCTTTACATATGTTATGTATATAATATTTATAAAACTTCAAAAGTCTTTTATTTTTTACTTTAGGAAAATCAAAAATTTTAAATTTAAAAAAAAAAAACGCCAGTATACTGGCGTCTTTTTTTTTTTTTGTCAAGAAACCTATTAGTTTTCTATTATTGTTTTGTTGACTGCAACAGTGCACTACACAATTTGCGATAAAATAGATATGTTAACATGAGTTTTTACGTTTTATTATAAAGTAATGTGTCTAAAATGGTAAAATGATACATCAACTAAAGGTCTAACAGCATACACACATGTTTGTTAACGTGTTGAACTTCTAAGAATCTAAGTCCAGATCTAAGTCTTGTGAAATTTTTTGTCTGAGTCTAAAGTTATCTTTTTGATGCTTTTCGGCTAAGCAAGCATATAGCCTTATAAACGTTTTAAAACTTATTAGCAAATAAAAAAGACTGTATAAAACCGAAATAAATGTAACAGATCAAATTTAAAGAGGTGTTGCCGCTATGCCATTTTTAAGTGAAAGTAATACTATAAAACTTGATAGAAGTTTTAACATTATATATTTTGAAGTTTATGTAAGTTAGATATTTGCATAGACTTTAGTTCACTTTTCTAATGGAAAAAAGTGTTGTGATTCTTTCTCGCGATTAACTCGGATGTAATGGCTGCCGTGAGTTCCTATGAAACCCATAACAATATAATAGGACCTCTAAAACCCATAACAACATAAGTTGAAGTATATCACTAAAGATGTTTAACGTTTAAAAAAACCACTTCGTTCTCTTACAGCTGTTGCATTGCCATTTACTTTTATTCTTTAAGAAAAAAATATCAAAAAAACTTAAAGAAACAAAATCCAATTTAACAAGTTTATATTTTATAAAGACCTTTAATTCTTATGAAAGAAAATAATATTTGAAATAAAGCTTCAGCTTATTTATTATGTTGAACTTATGATAAATTTACGTCGAAATAACGTTGATTTTAAGACATTTAAGTTAAAACATCTGTTATATTATGTAAACTTATCCTTATATAATTCTTTATAAAAAAATACAATATTTCTTGGGGTTATATATACCCTAGTTATTCAAGTAATGTAAAAAAACCGTTAAAAAAACAAAAAAAACAAATAATAAAATTTCAACGTAATGTGTTCTTGCGTCTTAAATAAGAAAAATAAGGTTTCCAAAACGACAACGTGACGTAATCGCAGTCGTCTTCATTCAAACCATCTTCGTTTGGAGAGCACTGGTGATACTGAATTTCCAAAGACTCTTTCACTTTTCTCTTAAAATAATCTACCTCTACTTTAACAGTGTTGTTTTTATTCCAGCTAAAGGTACCATGTCAATTTCTGGAATGCCCCGCTACAGCCGGATATTTCCATTTTCCTTTAAAAGTATGTTTTTGATGTTGGTTAATGCGATTTGAAACCTTGAGTTTTTTTTCACCTACATAGAGTTTTCCACACGAACACTCCAGTTTGTAGACTCCTGGATAAGAGTTGTTGGGAAGTCGAGGCTTGTTTTTTTAAGTTAATAGTTGTTGAAGGTCTTTTGGTGATTTAAAAACTGAAGTATAGTCAGCATTTTTAAATGTTTTTTTTTAATTGAACCAATTTGAATTAAATAACGAGGGTATATATAACCCTTTTTTTTTTTTTTTTTTTTAATATTTTAGTTTACATTTGTTAGTTCGTTCTTACAATATAATGAGAGTAAATAAAAAATTAATGCAAATTATAAAGTAAGCAAATACTACTAACATTTGAAAAAACTAGGTATCTGAAAGAAGATCAGTAAGATCTTATCGTCAGAACCTTATACTAGTGTAAACAAAATATTATATTATAAAGTAACTATAAGTACAACAAAATAAAAATAAAATATACATACAAATATCACTTTGTAGTATATATAATAAAGTTTAATAAATATTTCCATAATATAAATATTATTGTCAAATTTTGATAATACGGGAGAGAAAAAGCTTAAGGTGGTACATCCCCATTAATTTTGAAAATTTTTAGAAAAAATTGATTTTTTGAAAATTGGTTTTTTAAATTTAAGATTTTTCATAGAATAATATTATTAATTTTTTTAATAAATAAATAAGGAAGTGTGTACAATTATTTGTTTTGTGGCCATAGTAGATTGAGAAGTCCGTAGCAACGCCATAGCAACGCATTTTAAAACAAAAAAATTTAAACTTGCTGAAGCTTTTAAACATCAAAAACTTTTTTCTACTGCAGCTTCTTGTTTGTTTTTTGCTTCGTGTTTATTTTAAAGCTATAACTTGAACTACTAATGCAAACATGTATCAAAATATTGTGCTTGCATGCTGTTTTAGTTTGTTAATTTTCTTATAGATAAATAGCTAAATAAGATATGGGACGTTCTATAGCTCAAACTAAAAAAAGAAAGTTTTCTTGTAATCAACATCTAAAATCTTCAAAGTTTATTCAGCTTGATTCATCAATTTCTGATCCAAATTTATCAGCAAGCTCCAGAAAACTAGTAAACACTGAAATATCTGGAAGTCAAAAAAATTACAATATCATTATAAACATTATTATTTGAAAACTAATGGTTTGTGAGTTTAAATACCCTAAATGTGGAAATGAAGTTTTTTTGGAAAATGACTTAAAAAGCAAGAAAAGTTTTTGTTTTTATTTAACTTCACAGTGCCTTTGTTGCCCATTTAGCAAAGGATGGCACACGTCTCAGTTTTCTACTAAAAAAATCTTAAAGTACTCCAGGTGTTCCTTCTGCATCAGTTAGTTTTCAAGTTGTTACTGCTTTTCATGAAATTGGTAAAGGTTATCAATCTATATGCAATTTTGCTGCAGTAATGAACATGCCATCTCCTATGAATTTTAAAAACTATAGTGCAATTAGTAACAATTTGTTAAATATTTATAATGAAGTTGCTTCTGCAAGTATGTCAAGTGCAGCCAATGAAACCAAAGGTATTATTTCTAATTCAAGCAATGTTAATGATGTTTCTGCTTGTCAAGTTTCTGTTGATGGTACCTGGCAAAAGAGAGGCCATCAATCTATAAATGGTATTGTCACTGCAATATCAAGAGAAAATGGAAAATGTCTTGATTCAATTTTGTTAACTAAGTTCTGCAAAGCTTGTAGTTATTGGAACAAAAAAAAGTATACAAATCATAAAATATTAAAAATATTAAGTTCGTAAATATTAAGTATTCTCATATCAGAAAAAAGATGTTTAGAGTGAGAAAAACGATCAGCAAAATTAATTACACGTATTGCATGTTTCTGACGGCGATAGAGAGATTGTAACTTACTTTTTTCCGTGCTTGCCCAAGCAATATTTGCATAATTCATATAGCTATGAATGAATGCATAATAAAGTTGGGATAAAACTTTTTTATTTATATAGATTCTGGCCTTATAAAGAATTTCAATATTTTTTAAAACTTTAGTACCAACATAATCAATATGTTGCTTCCATGTGATGTTCTCATCAAGCAATACGCCTAAATATTTTGTGGTGCAATCTCTTTTTATTTTAATATGGTCAATAAAAATATCAGGTAGAGTTGGAGGTAAATAACGTTTTTTAGTTATCGAATGAAAAAGAATCCATTTTGTTTTTTTAATATTTAATCCATTTTGTTTTTTTAATATTTTTAATATTACCCTCAGAAATATTGTGATTTATTATAAAGAATTATATAAGGATAAGTTTACGTACTATAACAGATGTTTTAACTTAATTAAATTATATAAAAACTTATCTAAGATGTTAACTTTTAAAAAATACTTTTGATCTTTTTCGTTTTGCGTTGCGTAAATTATTTAGCGTTGCGTAATTTATGGACGATCCTTATTCAACCAAATCTCAACGTTAAAAGAACGTTATGTGCTTGCTGGGATAGAGGTTTAAGCTTTGTCTATAATGCAAAAAAATTATCATAAGATCTAACAGCTTTTTCATCAGAAATTGTCTTTAATGCATTAAAAGACAAAAAAAAACATGGCACAGTAAGCAGAATTAGATTGCAAACACTATACTGATCGTAAATAAAAGGTGAAGCTTTATTATTAAACGTAATCAAAAACTTTCGTTTTGAATTAAAGATTGATTTTTTTTACATTAGTTCGTTTGGAGTTATCTGGAAGAAAAATTTTATAAATATTATTAATAACGTTCAATCGTTTTAAATAAAAGATTAATTTTTTTTTTTTCTTTATTGCTGTTCACGGTTATTGCTAGACGATATTTTGTCTGACTTCAAGTGCTTTTTGTATAGAAAATCAGACGATTATGCAAAAAAATATTTGTTAAACATTTTTAATAATAGATGTACTAAAGCTTTTGTAAAAAAAAAGTAAATAAAAATGTATGAATAAGAAAAAAATTAATTTATCTTTTACTTTAAAACATCTTTCTTTTTATTTAACATCAAAGTTTTTTTCTAACAACAAAGTAAAGCCGTAAGAAATTGTTCTGGTTTATTGCAAAAGCAGTAGTGCATAAACCAAACTTTTCTCGTCTTACTTCCAGAAAAAAATTCAGACGAAATATTGTCTTAGTTGTTGCATAATTATACACTAAAATTTTTTAAAACGCTTTTTTAAAACTTTTAAAATGTTATTTTTACTTATGTACTATTACATATTGTACAAAAAACTGTTTTCACATAAAATAAGATTTTTTGGTATAAAACATATTTAAAATATAATAAAAAAAATATTAAAAAATTATATGTATATAATATAAAGCAAATAAAATACAAAGTAAATATATATTTTTTAATGCATGTATAAAATATATCTGTTATGCATTGAGTATGTGGTGAAATTTTTAAAACAAAGTGAAACATGGATAGATAATTTAAAAATTTTAATGTCTCTGAATTTTTGTTGATTTTGTTGTTTAAATTTTTGTTGCTTTTTTAAAAGATTTGTTTCATTTTGCACTTTTAAAAACCTTAGTTATGTTTTGTTAAGTGAAGTTGTTAAAAGTGTTGCTCACCATTTTTAGTTGTCTAAATGGGCAAGTTGACAGAGTTTGCAATCCTATTTGATAACAATCGTGAAGTATTTTATCCTGGCCAAAATGTGTCTGGTTGTGTCGTCATGACGTTAAGTAGTCCAATGGAAATGAGAGGAATCAAGCTAATAGCTCAAGGTAAAAACAAAATTAATGTACTTTTATGTAAGTTAAAAGGTAATGCAATGTGGGTTTTACTTTTTTTTTATACTGATATAGTTTTAAATAGCTGTTAAACTGATATTTGATGGTTTTGATTTGATGAATTTAGAGATTTTTCCAATTTTTTTCTTCTAATAAATCAAAAAATCTTTAATAAATCAAAAAAATTTTATAAATTAAAAATTTTTTAATAAATCAAAAAAATTTTAATAAATCTTTTATTAATAAATTTCATTAATAAATTTTATTAATAAATTTTAATAAATCTAAACATCTTTTTCTGTTGATGAGTTTTATAAAATTTCTGTAATAGTTGAGGAGTTTTATAGAGTTTTTTATATAACTATTTTATCAAATATGATTCTGAGTTCGATAACCATATTCTTAAACTTGTTGACAGTATAACTGCTTCATTACTATTAGCTTATTAAGAGTTCATATATTTTTTCAAAGTTGAGTAAACTGTTATAACATTAATGAGAAACTGAAAAGATGCATTTATTTTCAGGTTGTATGTTCAAACTAGGGTTACCAGACGTCCTCTTTTTATAAAAGAGCGCAGGCTAAAATAAGTTTTTGCTCCTAGTTGTCAATTAAATTTAGTTCTTAATTTTTACGTTTGCCGCCGTGATTAAATTCTAGTATGATTGACCGTCATGTAGTTTAGCAATCTCTTTTACAGAACAGAAGGGTGTATGGTAACCCTTGTTTAAACATAAAATCAGCTGCAGATTGTATGTCAGAAAAATGATTCCTATATGATGTCATAAAAGATACTACTTTTAAGTGAAGTTTGTTTAAGACTTTTCCAGAATTTGAGAATAAGAGATTCTGTTACATATAGAGGGTTAAGCGTCTAACCTGCCTATACAGCAAAGCTCATTATTCAATTTAATAAACACCTATTTTCCAAAAATGGCCTTATTTACTTTTATTGTAGATTTATTTTTAACTAAAATGTGATTTCATAATCCCTTTACTCTTCGAAACTTCGACTTATTTATGTTTTTACTCACTTGAGAGCGCCAACGCCAAGTGGGCAACTTTATGGGAACCAAATGGGTTGTCCACATCCCGCCCAAGGAAAATTGTCGCTGGGCATGAATATGGGTCTAAAATGCAGTCCATATGGGTTGCCCATGTGGGACCCACATGAGTCCAATTATTTATTTATTTAAATTTTTTTATAATATTTTGAATAATTATCTATTTAATTTTAAATTAGATATATATAATTTAATATGTAGTCATAATTATATGACTTGGGTCTAGCTTTATAGAAGTGAAACAGGAAATCAAACATACAAAGAAAAAGGTAAATGGTAATAAATATTTAGAAATATACCACACTATTTATTAGTAAATAGTAAATATTAGAGTAACAGTCAAATTTAAATGAGTAAATTCAAACTTTAAGTTTAGTTAAGTTATAGGCGTTATTAAGTCCTTTTCAAGAGGTGTCATTTTGTATACATTTTTGTTTGTGAGTTTATAAAAACTCAAATAGCGTATACTTTCAAAAACTTTTTTATACATAAAAAAAAAGAAAATTTTCCGTCTTTTAAAACTGACTTTGTAACTTTTTTGCATAAGTTCTCTTTAATGTTTAAAAAAATAATTTTCAAATATATTTTGAAACTCTTTTACTGCTTTTTTTTTAACAAACATGCGGCTAAGTTGAGTTAAGCGATAAATTTTTTCAATGATTTTCCAGGATTCATAATGCCTCACTATTGCGCGATCGGATGGCATTTAAATTTAGAAAATAAGATGTAACTTAACGCTTTTTTAACTACATATATGGGCCCTAATTGGGCCCCATGTGGGTTAACCCTTGAATACAAAATACTTTGTATCCAAGGACAAGCCTACATGAAGCCCATTTTGAGCCCATATGTAAAGCCCACATAGGGCCACTTAGGCAAACCCATATGAGCCCCAATAGGACACGTTTGCTCGGAATGGCGCCCGGATCTAAAATGAAGAGCGGCGCCCTCAATTTCAACTAACAAATTTAAATTTAAAAAGTTTTAAATTTTAAAAGTTTTGTGAACGCAGCAATTATTTATTTCTACAGCACATTGTAATTTTGCGTTGCTAATATTTCTCTGGATTGAGAAACGATGAAATTTTGATTGAAACAAATGTTTCAAATGAATCTTGATTTGATACAAATTTTTCAAATGAATCAAAACTTAATGTTATGATTCGTTTGAAACAAATGAATCAAAACAATAGTTTTAAAAGTATTAAAAAATCAATCAAAAAAACCTTTAAGAAAGGTAAATAAGACGCTTTAAAAAATTTTTTGAGCTTCTCTGGCCGCCCAAATATTGATGTCATTGTCGTAGCTCACATTTTTAGACAAATCTTCTTTAATCAAAGTAATCAAATATCAGCAATACATTACTGGCCGATTGTCGAACGAAGTTTTTTACAATTTTCAGTTTACTAAGCGATTGTTCACCCTCAGCAACTGACTTAGCAATAGTGTTAAAATTTCAAAGCACGATGCAAATTTATGGAAAAAAGTGTTCAAGCTTCTTCTAAATGATTGAATCAAGTATCTGCATTTGATTGCTTGCTTGCAAATTGTTTTGCGAGATAACTTCTTCTTTTTGTTCACATCTCTCGGATGAAACCGTGAAAGTTCTCATCTCATTCTCATTTTTTTAAACGAAAAGATCATTTTTATTTAACCAGACGAATGAAAACATATTGCCAACGGCCCTGCTTGTCTCAAATCTTGAATCAAGCTGCTTGAAACTTTTTCCCCACCCTCTCAAAGGCCCTGTTCCTTATTTGTTAGTATATGTTTTTCATCTATACAAAAGTTATACAAAATAAAATCTCCTTTTATCTAAAAAGTCTCCTAGTACTTTCTTAATTTGTCTTACTTAAAAACGTCCGCAAGCTATTTTGTCTGATGAAATTTTACTTTATTCAAAGCGGACAACTTACTCCAATATAGGACAACCTACTCCAAAGTAAAATGTCCTATCGGACAGTTTACTCCGACGGACAGTTTTTTCCGTGACAGGTCTCTAAGTTATGTTTAATTCGGACTGAAGAGAAAGTTCTTCTTTTTGAAATTTCAATTTTGTTATGGTCTCAAAGTTACTTTAATCCGAACCATAAAGAAAACTTTACTTCTAAACAATATTTTCAACCGCTTCTTAAATCATTTTGATATAATGCCTTACAGCATAGTAATATTACCCGAAACATTTTTTTATTAACCCATTTGACTAAAATTTATCTAGTCTTATTATAGAATCCAAATGCTCCATTTATAATGACTGATATTGATTGCAATTACAAATATACATTATGTAACACAGAAGCTGAACGTGATTTAGGTATAATGGTTTAATCGGATCTAGAATGGCACTCACAAGTTGATTCGTAACTAGCAAAGCCAATAGAATGTTAGGTTTTATAAAGAGAAAATTTAAATATTTAGATGTAAACTTAGTAAAAAAGCTCTATACAACATTCATACGTTCACATCTTGAGTTTGCGGTCCAAGCATGGTCTACATTCCTACAACAAGACATAGATAAAATTGAGATGATTCAAAAAAGAGCAACCAAACTAGCACCTACAATTAAAAAACTACATTATGAAGCTATATTAAATATTATGCAATTAACGACTCTAGAAGAACGCAGACTACGTGTAGATCTTATTCAACATTTTAAAATTCAACATGGCCATGATAAAATAAATTGGGTTACAAACAATTATCAAAACACATCAAATGAAGGTCCGGATTTACGACAAAACAAATTCAAAATGAAAAACAAACAACGACAAAACAAATTCAAAAACACCTTAAGATATCACTTATTTCAAAATTGAGTTGTAAATGCATGGAGCAACTTACCATCTTAAATATTAAAAGCTGCTTCAATAAATAACTTCAAAAATAAACTAGACAAATCTGAATTTGGCAGAAATTTTTTTTAAAACATAAACAAAAAGCAAACTGAGCTGTTACAGTGCAATATCTACCGTTATTGCACTTCACAACTGTTAACACCAGTTGTTACAGCTATACCTTATTATTATTATTATAGTATTTAGTTAGTCTTATTACAGTACTTTTAATATATTATTTATCCGCTGGTTTACATATTATTACTATTATCAAGGAATTTTCAAGCTATATTATCTTTATTTTTATTTTCACATGCACAATTTTCAACTTTTATTATTATTCAGAATGTTTCTTATATCCGTCACTACATGATTAAATCTTTACATTCTCGCAGGCAGCATTCTTTTTCTACTATTATTTATTAATTTATTTTTAGTGATGATTTTAAGTTGCGCGGGTTGTTAATTTTCTTACACTTTAGATTGGTTAAAAAAACTCGAATGAAGTATCTATGAAAGCGTTAGAGTTTTTAAAGACCTTATTGTGTTTTATTTAATTTTAAAAGGGTTTTTAATAGGGTATATAGAATAAAATCATTTTCAGTTCAGTTTCAGGCTCAGTACTGCCTCAAAAGATTTAAAAGTTTAAGTAGCTTAGTTATAAACTCTATATGACTGTTCCAAGATGTTTATTTTGGCATTGAGGGTCATTCTCATTAAACTACATTATAGAATACAGTTTTTTTGCTGTTTTACTACATTAATTTTTATTTTGGAATAAACCAAAATTAATATAGTGCATGTTTTTTTTAAAGCAGTTAAAAAGTTTCGACCAAGTTCATCATTTTTGTAAAAAATAATTGATTAAAACTATATAACAGAATTTAAGTATGATAGTTGGCAAGTATTTTAAAAGCGGTTGATAGATGCACCAACATTTAAAAACAAAGTTTAAAACTTAAATATTGGAAAATTTAAAAGTTAAGCATACAAGGAAGTGAAACAGAGGATAAAAAGAGTTAGGTAAAGCAGTTTTAGAATAAAAATTCTATGATTGCAAATAGTTTAACTGAACGTATTAAAATTGTAACTTTTTTTCATTTTTTTGATATGTAGTCACTTCCCCAAGACTCAGGGCTGGTGCGAGAGAAGCGATTGCATCGGACCTCGCGCTAACAAGGGCCTCCAAATTTTTTGTTCGAAGGTTTAATTCACAAATATTGCTTGTCAACTTTGAGTTAATCTAGCCAGTCAATCAATACAACGTATATATTTATATTTTTTTATTTTTAAAAAATTGTTCCTTATTTACTTAAAATGTTTATTAAGAAAATATATATATATATTATTTCAAAGTGTTTTTCTTATAACTTATGGCATCTTGTATTTTGTTGTCTAGATCATCTAGTTTAAATGTGGAAACAAACAAAACGAGATAGAGATATATGAAGAAAATTCGAAAGTGACAATACAATAAAAAAAATAACTGCAAAAAGAAAAGTAGATAGTGAAAAACTCAAAGGTACTTTAAATAAATACTTCAAAATAGACAATGCTGACAAAGAACCAGATCAAAAAAACGAAAAAGATCCTGGAGAAAATATTGACTAAGATCCAAAAGAAATTAATGAAAAAGATGAAAAAGAAAATAATAAAAACAAAAATAACAACAAAGATGAAAACAAAATTAATGACAATGATATAGAAGAAAATACTGCCAAAGATAATAAACAAGATGCCCAATTAGAGAATCTTGAATTAAACATTACACTAGAAACAATTCAACCGAATACGACTGGGAGTAAAGATGAAAAATTATGATGAAGAACTGAGCATAACAAATGATCCTGCAACTTGGTCCGAGATAATTTGTCAACAAATAAGAGACTCTTTAGTTAAGAAAAGACTACCAAAAATTCTTCCAGATGATTTTCACTGTCAAAACGACGAAAGACATTTTTCAAAAGTGCATTTGAAAAAAAAGCTTTCAAATGGAGAAATAATAGTTCGTCCGTCGATAATATACTCTGACTCAAAGGACAGAATATTTTGCTTTTATTGTCGCTTATTTAGTGTAGGGGTACCATTTGGTGCACCTGCTACTTCTGGGTTTAATAACTGGTCATATGTTTACAAAAGATTATCATTACATGAAAACTCGAAAAATCGTTTGATAGCAATATTAAAATGTACAGATCTTCAAAAAAGACTGTCTGCTGAACAAACAATCGATAAAGTGCAGCAAAAGTTGCTCAATCAAGAAAAAATTCTTTGTAATAAAATTTTTGAAAGACTATTTTCTGTGGTTCAGTTTTAGCTGAGCGCAATATAGCATTTCGAGCATTTAACATGCTACTTGAAGAAATGGAAGCACTAAAATTTATTCTTTCATCTGAATATTCCTAAAACCTATTTAAAATGTTTTTAATTTTTATCTAAGAATGACAGAGCTACGGCATTTCCAAACCTATTTATTGCCCTTCGTGTAAACTTAACAATTTCAGTGAGCGTTGCTTCTGGAGAGAGATCATTTTCGAGATTAAAACTTATAAAAAAACTATCTAAGATCAACAATAACTTCGGGTAGATTAAACAGTTTAGCGATTTGTCGATTGAAAAAAATAAAAAGCAAAACACTCGTATTTACAAACTACTTTACAAGATTTTTCTAAAAAAACTTATAAACATTTAAAAATCATTACTGTTTATTTATAATTAACAAATTTCAGTTCAATTCATTCTTTAACTAATATGCGATTTTTGTAACAAAAATATTAAAGCATGTTTTTATTTAATAGAATATAGTTATTGATTATATATATTTAATAATAAACACGACTTTACTCTCGTACATTAGTATTCTTAAACCCCTCCCTTTTTTTTAGATTTTCACATGAGGGCCTTACAAACTAAGCTAGCGTCGGGCTTCGTACATGCTTGAGCCGGCCCTGCCAAGACTGAGAGGGCCACTAAAGTTGAGAAGATTACTTTTATTGTGGTTACCCTCACTTAACTTTTTAACTCTAAAACACAAACCTTGATATACAGAGCCACCGCGCTGAGAAATAAATTGAGCATGGAACTACCAAGGAGGTTTTGGGGATCAAACTTGGAACCTCTCACTTATAGAGCAAGCGCACTACCACTAAACCACCACCGTATTTATAACTATTAATGAACTCACTCTGCAGATAGTAATGTTTGAATTAGCTTTTCAGCTCTAATATGTTATAAACTAGAATGGTGTAACTTTTAAAAATTAGAAAATTATACCTTAATAAGGATATATCACATATCCTCCCCTATTGTAGAAATTTCTACCTTTTTTATAGTTTAAAATTATAAAAGTTTACCTGAATGTTTTTGTTTCCAGTAACCAACATAATGTAAAGAGTGGTATATAAATTATTAACTTTCCAGCTAAGTAAACTTTATATAAAGTATTGAGTTTAATAGACTCTTCTAGCTATTATTTCAAATAAATGTACTCTAAATATATTATACTAAGCATTTATACTCATAGAAATATAGTTATACAGTCAATGAAATGTTTGCATTTATAACTAGACTTACCATAATTTTGAAGTGGTAAACCGGGACACGCAGGAGTTGTGGCGGCGGAAGTGGTGTTTAGAAAGAGGTATCGGTTTATGTGCATGTTTGTGAGCGTGTGTGTGTGTGTGTGTGTGTATGGAGAGGAGGGGAGGGGTGTAGCAAAATGTTGAAATAAATGACCAGGGAGATAGGAGAGGGAGAAAAATAGCGGTTTTTTTTGCTTCAAAAAACATGACACCCTGTCATTAGGTTTCATAAAAGTATTAATATAAAAAAGAAAGTAATCCATTGCTCAGCTGCTGAAGGGATCTAAAGCAAAGAAACAACACCAAAATATTTTTGTATTATTTGTTAAATCTAACAAAAGAAATATTATTCACTGTTTTTATACGAGTTATACTTTTCAATAGAATATACTTTTTATAGCAAGTTAAAATTATCTCATAAAAAGTGCGCTTGTAATGCTTAAGTCCAACATACAGTACAGCAATGCACGTACCATAAACTCCTTTAAAAGACCTCGTTCATCTGAACAAATATTATTCATGATTAAAAAAATACACTCTACAGGTGCAGATGTTTCTGTAAAACACTAAAGGTATTCAATAATTTTTACGAGGTTAGATACACCAATGTCTTTTTATTAAAAATGCTTGAATAATTGATTTCAATTGTCAACATAAGGGATTTGGATTTTCAATAAACTCCATTCTTCTTTTTTTGATGCAAAAAATGTTTTTGCCCTTGACATTTCATCAAAAAGACTGTCAATATTAATTTTTTGCTGATCATCTGAACCATGAATTTTGTTTATAGGTTCAGCAGATTGTAAATTATCCTCCAACTCCAAGTCCAATTCATGCAAATATCTCAGCCCCACCAAAACTATTTTCCCACAACTCAATATAAGAGGAAAGTTTTTATAAAAGGAATTTACATCTATTATAAATGTATTAACACCTTGAGCAATAAATTTTCTGAGAAACTGTTTTGCTCCATGTGGGACAAAATTAATATTCATTTTTTTCTCAAAATTAGATTTTAATTTTTTAGTTCTAAAATAAGGTCTGTTGCATTTTATTGACTTTTTTCCATAAATAATACAATTTTGTTAAAGTTATGTAACTGACCATGCACAAACCAGAAATATAACTCACCTGTTTCACTTTCAAAAAATGCTTGCAAAGCACGTGGACAATTTTCTTGAGAAATGACTTCAGGGCCTCAAACATATACAAAATTCTTTTAACTGCAGTCAGGGCCGGCGCGAGTAGGTGTCACGTGGGGGGGAGGGTTGCAAATACAATTTTTGCCAACTAAAAAAAAGAAAAAGGTCCTCGTTTTTGCCATGACGACATTTGCCGACTGTCTAACCTATATCGAAAGGGTTGACATTTGCCGTCTAAAAGGGTCCAATTTGCCGACTAAGGGTCCAGTTTGCCGACTAAAAATCATTGATGGGGGGTGTCACACGACTCCCTATCGCGCCGGCCTTGACTGCGGTTAAAAGAGACAGAAATTTAGTATTTCCATGCTGGATTACTTTTCTATATTCCACATCTACAAAATCACAAAACTCCTTTAACTCAGTTAATCGAACTGTTTAGACATGTTCTTGTTGTGAAAATACTTACATATTTTCACAACAAGAGCTTCAAGTTAAACTCCAGCTACACATACACTAATAAAGTAAGCGGTTAGCGTATTCAAGATGATTTCAAAATAAGACTTTGAATTCCTGATAAAACGCAGACCTAGAAAGTAAATTTTAGTATTTGTATTAGTATCAAAATAATATGATTTTTGTTGTCTGCTTTTTTTCAAAATTCAAAATCATGAATTTTGTCCCAAAAATTTTGAATTTGGCTTCACACTCATTGCTCTCTTTTTTAAACTAGAAAATATTTTTTTTAGACAAAATTATTACGAGTGCAGCAAAACTTTAAATTAAAGGAACTATCTTCAACCAAAATACTTTATTACAATTACGTAATTTATCGGTCACGACTTTCGTTTTCGTAAGTTTAGGTGCGCGCGTTTTTTAATATTGTGTAATCAAGAGAACAGAGCACGTGCTGCGTGATTTTATTTTTATTTTTTTTATTTTATTTATTTAGCAACTTAATGCCAATTTAGTAACTAATACAAAATGAATAATCCCCTTTACAAAATAAATGTTCACTATATAAGTTGGTTATTCTTTAGTGTTTGAAGCAGTTTTTTTTTTTTTTTTCGTAGTCCAGCTGAACAAATCCACTAGCTATTTCATGGTATAGTTTCAAACCAAACACAAACAATGACTTCTGTCCTGCTCTATTGCATTGGCTGCTTTTATGAAAATAACTAGCTTGTCTAGTGTAATGTTGATGTAACTCGCTATTTTTTGAATAGAACGGTTTAAATATATCATTTACAGTCGATGTAACATGAATGAAAGAGAGTGATTTAAAAATTATTCTGTTTTTTACACTGATCCAACCAAGCAAATTCAACATTTCTGTTTTATGAGTTAACCAGTGACATTTTAATATAATTCTCATTGGTTTGTTTTGAAGTTTTTCTAGGATAATTTAGTTATTTGTGTTGACATCAAGAAAAATAGAAGCACAGTATTCATAGTGGGGAGCAATTATAGTTTGAAAGATTATCTTTTTGGTCCAATGAGTTAAGTATTTGCTTATTCTACCAAGATATCCAGTTTTTTCCAGTTTGCAATTTTATTAGAGATATATTTGATATGTTCAGTAAAATTAAGTTGGTAATCAATAATAATCCCTAGATATTTCAGGATATATTTCAATAATAATCCCTAGATATCACTAAATTCAATGACCACATCATCCAATATCACTTTTATGTTATTGTTATGATTAAACTATTTTTTCTTTTTTTGAATTAACAATAAGCATTGCCATGGACTTAAGAGTATTTTATTTAAGTTTATTATTACTTAACCATTTACAAAGTATATTTAAGTCTTGATTTAATTTAAAAATAGTTTTTTCGAAGTTTATGCCCTCAATACAAACCAATGTATCATCAGCAAACAAATTTACAAAAGAATACTCAATTTTTGATGCAATATCGTTCATGTAAATGATAAACAAAAGGGGTCCAAGTACACTACCCTGTGGAACCCCTATATCACAAACTAGTTTGCCAGATTCTTTACCTTTTATTTTGACTACTTGAGTTCTCATCGAAAGTTAGTCTGCAATCCAATTGAGAACTGTACCTTTAACTTTATAACCTTATCATTTTTGTATAAGAATCTTTCTATTAACTATTTCAAATGCCCTTTTAAGATCTAGCATTACTGTTACAACAAATTTATTGTTGTTCAAAGATGTTCTCCATTTAGAAAGTAGTAGTTGAATAGCTGATTCAGTTGATCTTTTTTTTCTGAAACCGAATTGATTATTATTTGTGAGCATTTTCAATAAATTGTTAGTGACTAAAAACATTTTACGTTTAATAGTTTTTACATTTTTAGTTCTATACATTTAAGTATTAAAATTTAAGTATTAAATATCGAATTTTATAAAAACTAAATAAAAACCTCCTAAAAGAGGAGATTTCATGTTTTTTTCTGAAATCCCCTGGAGCCTTATTTTTTGCCTTAAAATCTGGAGATCTCCGGGCAAATCCGGAGATCTCCAGAAAACCCTAATCTGTCTCTCATTTGAAAATTATTCACCTGAAGTATCTTTTGGGTGATTTAAATGGTGGGCCAAAGTCGCCCTGTGAGTTAGACTTTAGCCCAACCCAGGAGAAAGTGACAAAAAAAGATTTAGTCACAGTTTAGATATAAACTTTTACAAAATTTAGTTATGAAGTTAATTTAACAACTTACGGTTTTGTCTAAATTTTTTCTCATTTGCTCATCCTACAGATAAATTGTAATTAATATAATTCCATAAGAATGTCTAATTCAGATAATCATATTTTTTCAGTAAAAAGATATAATAGCTACCATCATACTTTTTTAGATAGGCGCATTTAAGTTAATCTTTAAATTTGATCTGGTTATTTTGTTTTTGAAACTGTTTTGAAGCTTTTTTTTTAAGTTATAAAACTGTTTTTAAGGCTTGAACCCTATTCATACTTCAATTGACAAAACCTGAAATTTTGCACACATAGATGCCAAAAAACAAAGTCATAAGGCTCAAGGTATTGGACATATTTCTATTTAAAATGCTTCTTCAAGAGCATTGTTAAAGGAATTGACTTAATTTAGATCTCTATTTGGTCTTGCATTCTCATCTCATTTTCTTTGCTGTTGGTGTAGTTATCAATGATTTTGTTGTTGGTGTTGATATTTATTTTATATAATTTTATAAACTCTTCGACAAAAACAACGTAAAAGTAAAATGAAATATAAAATGACAGTAGTTCAAAACTGTGTCGCATCTTGAAAGTATGAATAGAATTAAAACATTATGATGTAAATGTTCTAAATTACAATAACATGTTTTGCTTCTCTGCTGTGCTTCCATGATTTGGTTTTTAACTTCTAGACTTATTTTGAATACGTCAAAATCTAAGAACTGAAACATTTTAACAATTATACTGATTTAATAATATAACATAAACATATATATATATATATATATATATATATATATATATATATATATATATATATATATATATATATATATATATATATATATATATATATATATATATATATATATATATATATATATATATATATATAATAAAGTTATACAATTTGCCATTAGCTTCATATTCTGTATATGGCTTGTCTTCTGGTATGATTCTCTAATCGATGGTAAGCGCTTGTAGGATTAAGAGTACTTAAAAAGTGGTACTTTGACAGTTCATAAATTCAAGTTACTCACCTTCAAAGTGAGTAACTTGGTTTAATAATTTTATCATATTGTAATTTCTTAATTTTGGGCTTATCTATATTATTGAATCTTTGGGATTTAGTTTCGATTGGATGACATTCTTTAAAAAGAATTACAATCAATGCTGTAGGTGATACTTGCTATTTCTTTAGTCTACAAACTGACAAAGGAGGTAATATTCCTCCAAAACATATTTTTATATTGCTATGCTGTTTCATAAAGGCTTGATCAAGAATAACATCAGCACACAACTTAGGTAATGTTGACAAGGTGGTATCTGTAACTTCTGATTTTGAAAAATCATATTTACTTTACAATAGTCTTAATTTTTGACCTGAATGATGACGATGCCATTGATGTTCCTAAAATTTTTTTGTATATGGGATTGTTTTGTATGTGGGATTTTATACTTATTGACAATGTATTTGTTGATAAATTTATCTGAGTTTTCAGTATCTATTAATACAGAAAAAAATTTTCCACCTTTTGAATTGCATATGAGAGGTAATAGGGGTCCCAGCACAAATATATTGTCAAACTCATTAACAGCTAATGATCTATTTGATTTACATTCTTTAGCAAAATGTTCTTTTAATAAAGTTTATGACAAAACACTCTAGAGCAGGACAAGTACTTAACAAAATTAAACAAAAACATAGAACAAAAAAAGATAATAAATGTGCTGTGTAAAAATTTTCAAGTATTCAACTTATTTTTTCAAGGTTTAATTACTTTTTAAACAATTTGTCACTCTCCTATTTGTTATCACAATGCAATTGGAATAATTTTCTTATACCATGTTAATTTAATTCACAAAGAACTAGAAAAATAAATAAACTTTTATGATAATATATAGAAGTTCAATTAATCGTTTTTATAAAATGACAATATAATGTATAACAGTTCAGTTCAACAAAAGTTAAACGGAAATCTAAAAAAAAATATCATCGAAACATAACAATTTTAATTACTTAAAAAAATCTAGACAAGCAGCCCACATAGCCTGCCAAGTCTATTTTAAACAAGCTATTCACAGTTTATGCACTCATTCACTCCTGTAAAAGCCTGACTTATTTTTATTATAATTATTATTACTATTGTTTTTAGTTTTATTATGATAATTTTTTTATTGTTATTATTATTATTTTAAATGAGTAAAAAGTAAAATAAATAGCATCTTGTTGTTGTTTCATAAAGTATTGTAAGATTATATAGTGAAATAATTTGATTTTATTTCTTTAAATAATAATCTTGTAGGAAAAGGAGAATGTCGTTGGAGTGAAACAACAGGAACAGGGGATAATCGTCATACCAATCATTATCGTGGGTCTGAAAATTTATTTGAATTTCAATTATGGGTTCATGGAAACTCTGCAAAGTTTACAAATGAAGCTGGAAGATTTTTTTTTCCTTTCGATTTTATTCTTCCTCCAGTTTTACCAAGTTCATTTGAGGGGTTTCATGGACACATTCGATATCAAATCTTTGGTAAGATGATTCTTATAAACTAGCCTAGGTGGTCACAAAATGGTAGGGGGGGGGGCAAATGTAAATTAACTTTACAAAAAAAAAGTAAAAACAAAACTGATTTAAAAAAATGGTATAGATATCTGGCTCTGATGCGTCAGACAAACACTCTTTATTAGATAAGTTTATGATGAAATTGTTCATTTTTATTAGATTCATTAAAATCAAATTAAAAAAAAACATGTTTATGAGGATGTAGATTTTGTGATCTCTATT
>NC_061163.1:7689700-7737200 GCF_022113875.1 Hydra vulgaris | reverse complement strand
TGCGCGAAGAAGTTCATAAATGAAGTTGAATAATAGATGTAGCATTAACTTAAGTTTTATTAAAAATAGTTTTATATAAAAAACAATAAGTTGTTTAGCATTATAAATATTATACAATTAATTATAATATTTGATATATCTACTTATATTATTAAATAAAATACAAGTAATGTAATTTTATTAGTGTTATATTTATTTACTTTATATATATATAACCAATAAAAGACAAGTAAAAAAAAAACATGCCAAAACAAAGTTCTTCTCTCTGGAAGTATTTCACAAAATCCTATGATTCAGCTAGTAAAGCAAAATGTACCCTGTACAATTCTTACATAAAATGCAAAGGTTCAAACACATCTGGTCTGATTACCCACATTAGAACTACCCATAGTATAATAATCAAAAATATAGTTAGATGAAACATCTGTTGCAGAAGTTCCGAAAAAACAAATTTAAGTCGATGGATTCTTTAAAGGTGAAACCTTGGCTAAGTTGCTAGCAAAATGTGCCTCAAAGGATTACATGTCATGGTAAACAAAATATCTTTAAGAACAATTATGTGGTTTCCAAATGCCAACAAGTCAAACCATAATTGCAAAACTAATAATGTAGTTTTACGAGATAAAAAAACAAGAGCTGTTTGATGAAATTTCTATTTTGAAAAATGTGGTGAGGAGTTCAGCATAACAGTTGATGAATGGACTGACATCTCTATTAAAAGGTATATAATAATAATATAATAATAAGGTATAGCTGTAACAACTGTTTTAAACAGTTGCGAAGTGCAATAACATAAGATATTGCACTGTAACAGCTCATTTTGTCTTTTGTTTGTGTTTTAACAAATAGTTTCTGCAAAATCCAGCTCTATCTAGTTTGTTTTTGAAGTTATTTATTGAAGTAGCTTCTATTATTTCAGATGGTAAGCTGTTCCACGCATTTACAACTCGATTTTGGAAAAAATGATACCTGAAGGTATTTTTGCTAAAAGGCTTCCTCATTTTGAATTTGTGTTGTCGCAGACATGGACCCTCCTCCAATGCATTTCCACAATCGTTAGCAACCCAATTTATTTTATCATGGCCATGCTGAATTTTATATTGTTGAATCAGATCTCCACGTAGTCTACGTTCTTCCAGTGACGTTAATTGCATAATATTCAACCTAGCCTCATATGATAATTTCCTAATTGTAGGTGCTAGTTTGGTTGCTCTTTTTTGGATTTTCTCAATCTTGTCTATGTCTTGTTTTAAAAATGGAGACCATGCCTGGACCGCAAACTCAAGATGTGGACGTATGAACGTTGTATAGAGCATTTTTACCATGTTTACATCTAAATATTTAAAGCTTCTCTTTATGGTACCTAACATTCTGTTTGCTTTGCTGGTTGCTGAATCAACTTGTGAGTGCCATTTTAAATCGGATTGAACCATTATACCCAAATCACGTTCAGCTTTTGTGTTACACAATGTATAATTGTAATTGCAATCAATATCAGTCATTATAAATGTACCATTTGGATTTTTTTTCCCAATATGCATAACTTTGCATTTTTCATAATTAAATTTTGTGAGCCAAATAGATGACCATGCCATTATGTTATTTATATCATTTTGAAGGCTTGATGAATCATTAGGATTTTTTATAATATTTATTATTTTACTATCATCAGCGTAAAGTTTAATAGGGTTTTTGACTTGATCTGGCAAATCATTAATAAAAATCAAAAACAGCAGTGGTCCTAAAACTGACCCCTGTGGTACACCACTAATAACTGGTAGCCAATCTGAGACTGTGTCGCCAAGGACCACTCTCTGTTTTCTGTTAGTTAAAAAGTTCTCTATCCATCCCAGATAATTTCTCACAATACCATATGATTGAAGTTTAGTGATCAAACGCGAGTGTGGTACTTTATCGAAAGCCTTTTCAAAGTCTAGATACAACATATCAACTGAGTGGCCATTTTCTAGTGCATCTGTTATGATATCAAGAGTTTCCAATAGGTTTGTTGTGCAGCTTTTATTTTTTCTGAACCCATGCTGATTTTCATTTAATAAGCTGTTATTTATTAGGTAATCCATAATTTCATCTCTAATGAGTGATTCCAAAACTTTACATGGGATAGAAGTTAATGAGATTGGCCTGTAATTAGATGCAATGTTCGTATTACCTTTTTTAAAAATTGGTGTTATATTTGCTAATTTCCAGAGTTCAGGTAATTTTTTCTCAGTCAACGATTTTATATATATTAAATGTAATGGTTCACAGAGAGTACTATGACATTTATTTAAAACATATGGGCTTATCCCATCTACTCCGATAGCTTTGTAAACATCTAATTTTTTTAATTTTTTTTCAATAGTATGGCAAGTTATTTTATTATTTATATCTTCTTCTAGAATAATTTCAGTCTTCTGCGGTATATTTGGTATGTTATGTTTATCTTCGTTAACACAAACTGAATTGAAACTATTGTTTAAAATATTTGCTATAGATTCTCTATTTGTTACAATGTTATTATATTCATTAGACATTGAAGCTATTCCTCCTTTAATTTTTTTGTTAGAATTTACATAACTATAAAATAACTTGGGATTTATTTTTGATGTTTCACTGATTTTTTTTTCATATTCAATACGTTTTAACCTCACCATGTTTTTAACTAATTTACTTTGTATTTTGTATTGCTGAACCAAAATGGGTGATTTGGATTTATTTGATATTAATTTGTTCCATAAGGTTGTTTTATGTCTGATTTCAGTCTTAATTTGTTTGTCAATATATGGTTTTAAAGCTATGTGTTTATGCACTTTTTTAGGTATATAACAGTCAGATAATTCTTGATATTTATTTACAAAAATTTTGTAGCATTCATCAACGTTTTTATTAGAAAAAATATGTGACCATCTTATACTATGGAATGAATTGTTCATTTCTTGATAATTTCCGGCTTTGTAGTTAAACTTTGATTTCCCATAGGAAGATTTTGATGTTGTTGGTTTTTTTAAGATGTAATTCCAATACAATATCTGATGTGCATTATTTAAATTGCTTAACGGAGGATTATAGCCTATGATCGAAATACGCTCTGGTGCATCGGTTAAAATCAAATCTAAGGTATTGCCTTCTGGCAGTGTCCCTGAATTAAAGGTTGGTTTTGTGACGTTTTGAGTCAAAAAGTTATCATTTAAATTGTCTAAAAAAATTTGTGCTTGTCTATCATTTTTTAACACTGTTTGGATATTCTCATCATTTTCATTCCATTTTATATTTGGGTAATTTAGGTCTCCAGCTAAGAGTAGACCTGAATATTTGTTGCAATCAACACTTTTTTTAGCTATATTTATTATTTTATTTATTTTTTGATTTGTCAATTCTGTAGCATCTGGTGGACGATATATGCTACCAATTAAGATATTCTCATTTTCTGTTTTAATGACACACCAGACTTGTTCAACTGTCATTTCTTCAGATGCTAGGTCATATGGAGTATAAGCAATGTATTTATTTTTAACATAAATAGCTACACCTCCGCCATGAGATTTAGTTGAATTAGATTTAGATCGATTGTTGTAAAAAACATTATACCCGCTTACATTTATGGCACTTGATGAGTTAAACCAAGTTTCAGTTACAATAAATATGTCAGGATTATACACTGCTATTTCTAACAAAAACAAATCGAACTTATTGTTAAGTGAAGTCGCATTTGTATATCTACAACATAGATGGTATTTGGGTATTGATTTGCATAATAATACTTCTGATTTAACATAATTAGATACAGGATTATGTGTAGAAAGGACAGCCATTACTGCAGGTTGATACAAATTAATTGAGGATTGCTATTGCTTTGGTTTTTTTATGAGTTTCACAACTTTAAAATTTCTTATAGTGTAGTAGTATTCATCTTTTTGATTTAGGCTAGCATTTAACAATTTAACTTCACTACGTAGCTGTTTAATGAGATCTCTTTCGGATTCTGTCATATCTGAGTTAAAATAGATTTCATTTATCTTGTTTCTGTTAATGTATGCAGCTTTTAATACACTTATTTTGTCTGATGCATTGTCTAACTCAATGATAACTGGTGGTATTTTTGATGTGTCTCTTGTTTTGAGTCGAATGACTTTTTTTATTTTATCCTTGTCTGCATTTATTGAGTCAAAAATATTGTTTACCATATCTTCATCACATTTTTTCTTGTCAATGTTATCATGATTTGCTAACTTAACACCAAAAATAATAATATTATTTTTTCTTTTATTACGTTCTTTTTCCTCATGTAGAACCGTGTTTATAATATCATTTTGGCCTTGATTTGTTTTAACTTTTCTTTTTACGACTTCACTCCAATTATTTAAATCTTTTGATTTATCTTGGTCTAATTTATTTTCTAATTCATTTACCCTCCCTTCAAGATTTTTTATCAAAACATCTTTCTCGTCTAGTTTTTTTTCCAATTGTTTTATTTTTTCTTGCATTTCTTGTAGTAACATATTTATGTCTGAATTTTTTGGTGGCATTTTAAGAGTGAAACCAAACCAAATCAACTCTCGTCAATACACCAATTTCAATTTCTCTGATAAGAGGGCTACCACCCTAAAACAGTGGGTTACCTCTGGGTCGTGAACTTGTAAACCTTATTACACAGGGACTAAAAAGTTTCAGTATGTGTTTTTTTCCGTCATATAAATGTAACTTTTCGCAATAAAGTTGCTTATAAATTGGGTCTAGAATTTGTGGTTCCTGTGATGTTTTCACAACTGAAAAATTATTGAATTTATGTAAATAGTTAGATTTAATGTAAATAATTGCGTCTACTCATAATGCTGCAGTAATGCAAAAATATGGATGGATAGTTCGCAATGCTCCAGTAATAAAAAATATGGACGATGAGCAACGCAACAAAGGTCACTAATGAAATATTTTTGTCACACATGAAATATTTGCAAAACTCCAATTCAAATATGTCACAAAATAATGATGGCTTCTAATATTAATCAAAATCAACAATTATTCAACATGTAAAAAATATAGTTAATCCAAATTTCACCAATAGTATTGGTAAATTTTTACCAAAGTATTGGTAAAACTAATTCAAGACATTTAAAGTTTTTTTAAAAGTAAAATCTTATTTTAAAAGAGTTTTTTTGTGTGAAAAATACGAACTTCAGAAACTATATTGTAGCCAACATAATAACATGGATTTTTTTACATCAGAACATTTGATTTGGGTCTAATCTTCAATTAAAAAAGTTGGCATCTCAAATCAGCAGTGTAAAATACGTTTTTAAAAAAACTTTAGACTCTTTTAAAAACTGAAACCAAAATGTTAAAAAACAACCTTAACTGGAAATATGTTTATAAAAGTGTAAACTGCCATACAAAAAACAAAAAACTTTGTGCTATCATAACTTAGCCTTTAGAAAAATCTACTTGAAAAATGAATAAAATATTAAAAAGTCATAAAATTTCGTAGGAACACATATTAAGGACATCATATATTTGATTGCTTACAAAGAAGTATGTTTTTTATAAGTATTTTTGCTCTATATATTATTGATAAAATTATTTAATAAATTAATCACCTTTAATTCTACATTCTTGGTATTATCAAAAGTTGTTCCCATTTTACTGTACTTACTCTGTGTATTGTTATCAAGAAAACTAATTAAAAAATAAATTACTAATTACAATACTTTTGCCCTGCTTTGAGTTGTGAGTGATTGTTTAAAAATCTTGCTTTCATCAAAACACAATGAATTAGCTAGAAAAATAACAAAGAAAATAAACACATTGCAAATAAGTAAACCTTGTCTGCTATTGCTATATGCCTTGTCTATTTTCTTTTCTTGATAATTATTGGTAAGAAAGAATTTAGAATTGATTTATATATTTTTATTTTTTTATGTTATGTTTATTTTTACATATAATATTTAGATTTTAGAAATAATGGATAATTTTGTTTATTTTTTTGTTTATAACTTAATATAATGAATAATAGAGAATGCACTTTGAATCAACAAGATAATTGCAATCCATATAGGTGGTAGCGGGATGTTATAGATGAAATATTGACCATTAAGCAATTGGATAGATATGATTCAAAGCACTTTAAAAATTTAAAACTACATGTGATAATTTTAGCTTATTCCATCAATCATTAATGGAATGAGCTTAAACTAATTGAAAACAGGCTTAGGAGAAAATTAAGTAAAGTGAAAAATTTTGTGCATATCACAGGTTAACAAAATGTTAATGGATGGAAAGCGTCTAAAATCTTAATCATGATTAATTAAAACAAGCAAAAGCACCAACTACACGATGGTTGTTGTTCGTGAAAGTGTTTTAACTCAAGTAGTGGTTGTTGTTCGTGAAAGTGTTTTAAACTCAAGTAGTGGTTGTTGTTCGTGAAAGTATTTTAACTCAAGTAGTGGTTGTTGTTCGTGAAAGTGTTATAACTCAAGTAGTGGTTGTTGTTCGTGAAAGTGTTTTAACTCAAGTAGTGGTTGTTGTTCGTGAAAGTGTTTTAAACTCAAGTAGTGGTTGTTGTTCGTGAAAGTGTTTTAACTCAAGTAGTGGTTGTTGTTTGTGAAAGTGTTTTAACTCAAGTGGTGGTTGTTAATCATGAAAGTATTTTAAACTCAAGTAGTGAACGTTGTTCATGAAAGTGTTTTAAATTCAAGTGTGATGAATCTAGTGTGGTGTTATCTCAATATCTAAAAAAATTTCAATCAAATAAAATGCCAGTATGTATGCATTGTAAAAATGCTGAAAAAATAATTAAAATATAAAAAATATTTAAAGGCTGTCACAAAAATATTTGCAGGAATAGTAACTCCCACACAGTGAGATTACTTTATATCCATTTTGCATGATTTTATTGATGAAAAAAAAGAAAGTAGTTCTGATTGAATTAGTTCGATATATTAACTTGTACAAAGAAAGAGATACTTTGAGCCAAACTGTAATTTTATCACTTATAGACCATTATCTTTTTTCAAAAGAAACTATAATGTTTTTGGTTGCTCTAGATGCATTATTGGATCAAGCAAGAGAATGGTAAACATTCAGTGATGGACTAGTTCTACCAGAAAAAGTCAAGTTCAAAAGAAGTTAACATTTCTTTGACTTTGTATTTATGAATGGTTTGTTGCAAGATTTTGCACAGTGTAACCAAAGTAAAGTTTGATAATTGAAATGAACAGAAAGTATCACATGCTATTCTTACAACAAAGTTCAGCCACACAGTATTTTTTTATCTTCTAAGCTGCTAAAAAAATAGTTGAATTTTTTATTAACTTCAATCATATATTTCCATTTACTGTTGTATATATATATATATATATATATATATATATATATATATATATATATATATATATATATATTAAATATATATATATATATATATATATATATATATATATATATATATATATATATATATATATAATATATATATATATATAAACATATATATAAAAAAGTGTATCGGGTTTTCTAGAATATGAAAAATTTTACTTGAAAACACGCTGTCCTAATTATTGCCCTGATCCTTCTACAGAAATGCATTTACATTCAACATTAATTCTATCTAAACAGTTTTAGACAAGTAAAAGCCAGAGATGATAATAATGTATTGCTTGATACATAATTCTCAGTAAATAGTATTTTGAATTACATCAAACACTTTATTCGAGATGCACAGTAGAAATAATCCTGATTAAATTTTGAAAAGGTCAAAAATACTACTTTGGAAAAAAGGATTAGTATGCATGTTGATGTATTCTTTATAAAAAGAAATAATGACTTAACCAAATAAGTTTTTCTCTATAGTAATTTATTGATGTGATTAAGGGCTGGCAAGTAACTTTTGTATTTATCAATACTGAACACTAAAAGAAATTCAGAAAAGTAATCTGTAATAACAATGATTTTTACTAAGACTGATAATGCTAGTTCATATAATGGAAATTATATATTTGAGGCATTTTATAAAGTCAGCAAAGATGAGAATCTTCAATTATTAAGAACAGATTACAACAAGCCATCAAAAGGCAAGGATCAATATGACCATGAGAGCACGACAGCAAAAATCATCAAATACATTTTCATTAATGCAGGCAACAACTTGACTACAGCAGAAAACGTTCATACAGCAATATACTTTTAACTTAAAAAAAAAGGCAAAAGTGTTAGTATTATAAATTAATGGTGATTGAACATCATTGTCAGGTGAAGCAATCAAGAATGTCAGTTCGTATCATTCAATACAGTTTTTTGCAGAACATGAAATTGTGGTAAAACTTTGATATTGGACTAGGTTTCGATCAACTATATATAATGGCATTACATTTGTATCTAAAACTATCAAATCTTCAATATAGTCCACTAAATAAACAAATAATAAGCAAGAAAATTTTTAAAAAGTTAAAAGCTAGAGAAGACAGACAGCTATGCAATCTAATTTTTTATCAAGAGAGTGGTTGTATTGCATTATTTTTATTAAGAAGATTAAGTTTGAAACACACATGCTCGCTGGTATTCTCTACTTTTCACAGATAACATCGGCAATGAATAAAATTAAAAAGTCTTTTGTATCAAAAATAAAATCAAGAGATGTCGTATTATGTCTTCATTTCAAGGGGTTCGGTAGGTTCTACCACCAATATGAAGCAATATTGATTTTCTTATTCTCAAAGTTCCTTGGTGTATAAATACTTCATAGAAGGTGAACAGACTGGTAAGATAATGAGTTCACACCAGGTAGAAAAATTATTTTGCAGCAGATTAAATCTTTATTTTCAACATGGGCTAAAATATATAAAGAAGAATAATTGAAAGAACTTGTAGAAACAGCAAGCAATCAGCTAATTAGCAAAGAAGAACTGAATAATAAAGACAATTATGATAACAATAATGGTAAACATGTTGAAAATAACAATCAAGATGATGAAAATGAATTTGCTTATTTTTTTATTATTAGTGAGTTCATTAATACTTTATAGTATCAGTGAATTATTTCTTTTATCAGTTCATTTGTTTATTCAAGTGCATTTTATTATCAATGCTAGCTGTTTATAAGAGACAAATGGGTGGCTGTGGAACATAATACATATTGTATCCTAGTATAGGATACAATATGTATTATGTTAACATAATGCATATTGTTATTAATATACAATATGTATTATGTTAACATAATACATATTATATATTACTAAGGTAAATTTTTTTGGGGGCAACTTCTGAAATACAGCGTTTAAACACTATTTTATTTGAAAAACTGACCGCGGCAGTTTGCATCTTTTAACTCATAAAGCGTTTTACTAATTCGCTGCAAAAAGCTAAACTTATGTACTAAGGGGAACAAAAAAAAACAATCCTAAAAAAAGGAAAAAAAATTGCAAGTAAATATCAAGTTTAATTAAATAAATGTGAAAATTAAATTTAAAAAAAAAAAAAAAAAAAAATACTTTATTTTTATAAAGTTTTTGTACAACTTTTGTATTCTTTTTTTTTTTCAATGTTGAGTTTGAGTCAATGTTGAAAAAAACACTTCTTATAACAATTTAACAACAATTGAAAGTTTTGATTTCAATTTATTCACGCTTTTTATCAGTCCATATAACTAAAAAACTAATTTGCTGTGTAGGTTAGAACTATGAGAGATATTGTTAATTTTTTTTTTTTACATTTATTCGTTTTGAACGTTTTTTCACTTTTAAAAATGTATTTGCTACATTTGACATTTTTTTTGTTTAATTTTTTTTAATTTTTAATTTTTTTTAATTTTCTATTAAACAAATTGATATTTGTTTGTAAAATATATTATTTGATTAATAAATTTTTTAATGATGGAATAAATTAAATAAAAAAATAACATGGTTTTTTTTAATAAATGTATTTATTGCATTTGATGCATACCTGAAACTGTTTTTTTTTTTATATTGCTCAATTTCCAATGTTGATACAAATCACTAAAGATAACTATGAACATAACAATTTCTCTGTTTGAAAAAATGCATTTAAAAACTTGAAAAAAAGTTTTAAATAGGCTCCTTAATTTTTTGTTAAAAAAGGTCAGTAAATTAACAATGCATTAGCCCACAAGCTTTTGGAGCATCGTCGATAATAATAGTTCATCAGGAAATAAACTATCGAGTTTAAATGCTCATTTTAGATAATTCTGCAAAAGTGCAGACTATTTCAATGGGGTATTGAAAACAACCGAATATTTTATATTTGAATATTAGTATTAATGACTTTTTATTTTTTTTACATGAAAAACTTAAAAAAAGCTAAAAAAAAAATGTTTTTTTTTTACAAGTAAATAAAAATTAATTTCTAGCTATCTGTGCATTGATAATAACAGTTAATAATAAAGTTTAGCAAAAATATTTTTAAAAAAAGTAAAAATTGTCCATGTTTCAAGCGCAAATTATAAAGTATTTCCTTAATATACTAACTGAAAAATAGTTGCAAAAAAATTGTATATCAAAAAATATTTTTATTTTTATTAAAATCTTATCTGCTTTTTTCCTCAACTTGTATCAATTTTGGTGGTAGAAAATAACAAATGCCCTAAAAATCCTAAAACGCTTACTATATAAAAATATGGTCAAGTTTTCTAAAAAAATAACTTTAATCATGAATAAGCAAGGCATGCAACCGCATGCGCTTCCTGGGAATGTTTGATAAGTGTTTTGTGCATGAAATACATAGTAGTATGTGACAAAAAACTGTTTCAAATGGCCAGGAACAGAGCAAATCTTTAACTACGAAGATGAAATTATATGTCAAATTGTGCAACCTATTCCAAATCACCCAAGATCATATTTCATTGTACCTAAAAGCGACTTTGGTAAAGCTAACATTATCTTGAATAGCATACTATACCATAGAAATAAATGAAATATTTTTTATTCAATTTGTTCTACTACTAACACTAGTTTTTATTAAATGTTGTTAAGTATCTATTATATATCCTAATATATGTACAAGGGTTGAATTAAGTGATTGCAATTTAAGATATTTGGAACAATATCTGGTCTTCAAAATTTTAGTTTATGCAAAACTGTTACTTTGTTTTTAAGGGGCAAATTAACTTAAATTTGTTAGTGAAAAAGTTATAAAAAATAAATGAAAAGAATAAACTTACAACTACAAAAGTAACAACACTTTAGTCACTAACTGTATTATAAAAGTAATAAAACTATAATAGTGTTATTACTTTTAAAACGCACTTGTAACTTTAATAAATCATTCTTTGTTTAAACAACATAAGTGATCCCAACTTTTAATTGAAGTAAATCATCTAGTAAAAATAGAGTTAAAATATTTAAATGATATTAAAAAATTTAGGAACTTTAGCAAATATTTACTTGAATAAAAATGTAATGTACGAAATGATAAACTTTTTATAAAGTTTATAATTTCAAAAAATGTTACTAATGATCCGTAAAAACATGTCTAATTTTTAAAATCAATTAAAAATTTTGATTGGTTGATTTTAAAATTAAATAAATACCATTGGTAACATTTTAGAAATGCTCAACATTATAACACATATTTGTTAAAGTTCCTGAGGTTTTTTGTATTATCTGGCTATCCACAATACTTTTTTTAGATGCTTTTCATTTTTTGCTTTAATTAAAATTTAAGATTACTTATGTTGTTTGAACAAAGAATGAATTATAAAAGTCATAAGTGCATTTTAAAAGTATTAACACTATTATAGTTTTATTACTTTTATAATGCAGTTAGTGACTAGAGTGTTATTACTTTTGTAGTTGTTCATTGTTTTGTTTTGTAACTTTTGGTAACAAATTTAAGCTAATTTGCTCAATAAAAATAAAGTACATGGTTTTGCATAAATTAAAATTTTGAAGACCAGATGTTTTTCCAGATATGGTAAATTGCAATTACTTAATTCATCCCTTAATGTATATAAAGTAAGATTTTTATTTTTTTTTTCAAATTGATTTTTTCTAGAGAGCAAGCTAAGAAAGCACGTACATTTTTTTTGTATACAGCAGTTTACATTTTTATAAACATGTTTTCAGTTAATATTAAAATCTTTTGAGTTTTTTATAGCACTGATTTTCAAAGTTGTAAAGACAATTGCAATTGCAACATGCAATTTTATTTTTTAGCAAAAGATTAGATTTACAGCTACCATATGGTGTAAAAAAGTCTGTGTGGTTATGTCAGCTTCAAGAGTTATGGCTTTTTAAAACTCATACTTTTTTATAATTATTGTACTTTTAGACTATGATTTCTAGACAACAAATAGCTTTTTATTTTTTAAGTAAAACTTGTAACTGGCTTTTATAATTAAGTTGAAAAAATATTTTGAAATTATAATATTCCAGTTATAGATTATTAAAGTATGAAATAATGCAAAATAAGTAGATTGACTAAAATTCATCTGATTTTCAAAGTATCGGCTTGGCAGAACGACAAGTCTCGGCTGAATAACAAATATTTAGAACAAAAATATTTTGTATTTATCATTACATCAATTATTCAAAGCAAATATGTAAAAAAGAGCAGAATTGGTGAAATTCAGTATTTTTTTCAAAATTATCTGAGGTGACGGTCATAACATTTACTTTTTACCACTTCTGAACAAAACAATTGGTGTGTATATTTACATATATTGGTGTGTATATTTACATATATTGATATTTTTAAAAGGTACTTGTTTTCATGTCTGTATTTAGAAATGAATTCATATTTTTTGATCAGAAAATTTTCTTGGTCGAAATTAGTAATAATTTCAAATTCCTCTTGTAAACATAGATTCATTTTTTGGAGAAATTTTATTTTATTCCAATATTTTTTTTACAGCTATGGCTTACTTTAATAGTGTTTCTGTTAAAAATCTTGTGAAAATTATTAGAGGGAGGGCAGTGTTTGTCTATTAATTTTAAAAACTTTTTTCCAATATTTGTTACATTTTGACACATTTTTATTGTATGAGGGGATGAACCAAATTATATTTCTATTTCTATTTGGAATTTTTGCTATTTTTGTTTCAAAATTTAGCTCAAAAATTTTAAATCCACTTTTTTTAAGAGCATCATCATACACATGTTTAGAAGAGTTACAAATAATTTCATTAGAAGAGTTTTGATTTAGCTTATTGTTAATTGAAATAGGAATTTGTTTTAAAATTTGAGGGGGATGATTTGAATTTATATTAATGTACAATAATTCATCATTAGGTTTTTTATAAGGCTTGTCTGAATTTTCCAAGACGTTAAATGTGACATCAAGAATTTTCACAATATTTAAATTAATGTTTATTTCATTTTGGAAGCCAATATATTTAAAGAATTTTTATATTTTTTTTCTGATTTTGTCCAGTTGAGGCTCTGATTTTTTTTTTCTTGCATTATTATTAAACCATCATCACAAACCTAATTGATTAAAATAAACTATTTTAACTAGGGAATTTAAAGTATATAAGCCTTCAATTTCGCAAGTTTCTGTTCTGTCATAACTTCCCATTGTTACATCAAAGCATTCATGTGTGGTTTTTTTCTTCCACTTCTCAATATTAAAATTGAGTAAAATTTTTCTGCAATATTTAGTTAGACGAATAGTGTTGTCTGTAATTTTAGTGTGGATTTTTCTAAATTCTATTGTTTTATCTAAAATTTCTGCTGTAATTGAGGGGTAAAAATTATTTATATCAAATTGTATAAATATGCATTCATTTTCATCACTAATTTTAGAAAACCAATTTATAACATCAGTGGTATTTTCCCACTGTTGCAAGTTTAATTTTTTTGAATAATATTATTAATTTTAAATAATATTAATTTTTTCTAAATTAATTTTACTAAGGTACCCTAGTTCACTTTTTGAAGGTATTTGTAGTACCCTACAATGGAGTTTATTTGAAAATTTGGTTTATGATCTTTTAGTGTAATAAATGCTTGCACTAATGCAATTGATTAAGTTCTAGCTTCTAAATTGTTTTAGTAATGTTTTGGCCTTCTAAATTAATTGCATTTTACAAGTTTTTTGGGGGCTTTTGCATAATTATTAAAAATATTATCGCCCAATATTTTATGATTATTTGGTATATTTTGCTTGTTTTATCAACAAAAACTAAAGTAATAAGGTTTAATTTTATATTATTGTCTAATTTTAGTTCTTTTTGGAAATTATTGTTAATATTTTGAAATTTTATTGTTTTAATCAAGAGTAGTAAATTATTTTCAAAGTTTTCTAGATTGGGAACTAATGGTGGGGTGTTTTTATTTTGAATCTAAAATTTTCTTTTTGGTTATTTCCAATTATAGGATTTTTATTGGTTTCATATATATATATATTATATATATATATATATATATATATATATATATATATATATATATATATATATATATATATATATATATATATATATAGTATGTTTGTTGTATCTCTTTCCTTTGGAAAACTATATGAAGATAGAAGTTTGTTTCAATGATATTTATTGCATGGCCAAGATAAAAATATTGCCTAGCAGGAAAGGGATGGGGGACTAGTTTAAGAAGGTATATTTGTTAAATTAATACATGAAAACAATATATATATATATATATATATATATATATATATATATATATATATATATATATATATATATAATATATATATATATATATATATATATATATATATATATATATATATATATGTATATATGTATATATATATATATATATATATATATATATATATATATATATATATATATGTATATATATATATATATATATATATATATATATATATATATATATATATTTATATATAATATATATATATATATATTTTATATATGTATATATATATATATATATATGTATATATATATATATATATATATATTTATATATATATATATATATATATATATATATATATATATATATATATATATATATATATATATATATATATATATATATATATATATATATATATATATATATATATATATATATATATATTAAAAATTATTCCTATATAATATCTTCCAGAATTCAAAAAGCATAATTAGTTTTATTTAAGTTTTGATTAATTAAACTTTACAATAAATAGATTTTCTAAAATTTGTTCGGTTATGTAACTTTTTTATTTGATAACTTAACTTTTAGAACTTTTATCGTCATTAAGTACATGAAAAAATTATTACTATAAAAACTAAACCATTTTCTGAGGTTTTATATAAAATTAAATAGATTCCTAATTTCTCATCAAATTGAAAAAAAAATCATCTCCTTATCAAAACCTAAAAAATGTTTTGTTTCAAGATTTTAAGTATATATATCTGCAACATCTTTGTCAACCAGTTTAATTGAAAAAAATTATATGATAATAGAAATACCCAATCTTGAGAATATTAGAGAAGGGTATTTTGAAATTTATTGAGTGATGGAAGCCTGATATGGGTCTAATTCATCTAACGTCTCTAAATAACATTCTTGTTTATGTCGAAAATTTACTTTTTTGTTTTATAATATATTAATTTGCAGCAGAGTTATTACTTATCACTTACTAGTCACTTATTACCATTTACTATTTTACTATATTTTACAGTATTTATATATGCAATATTTATTAGTTACTAGATAAAATATATATTTGTAATATATATAAATTTTTTTAGTTACTGATTTGGAAATAGAACCAAAAACTCATAAAAGCACCCTCGCAAAAAAAAAAAAAATTGAAATGTTTGCAGTTTTTTAATTCTAAAAGTCTATGACTAGAATAAATTGAAAAAACTCATTAGATAAAAAAGTTTATTCATTAAAAAGTTATTTTTGCAATACTGAATTTAGATCATAATGATGACGATAACGATGATGATAATTTTTTTTATCCATTTATTCAACCAAAAATTGAAAAATTACAAGTTTATAATTTTACAAAGATAGGTTTAGGTGTCACTCATATAGTTAAAAATTAGTCATTAAAGTGACATTAAAATAAAATAAACATTGAAAAGAAATCAACAGCAATGATAATAAATAAAAGCATGGATAAATTGAATTAGTTTAAAATAATTATAACAATAAATTAAATAATAAGACAAAAAATATTAAAACACTCAATAACAACAGCAAACAAAAATAAAAATAGTTAACAAAACAGCACAAATAAAAACAAACTTTATGCAAAAAGAAAAGGTTAACAAAAAAACTACAAAACGAAAACAAAAACTACTAAAAGAAAATGCAAACACAAAAACTTCTGCAAAATAAAATAAAATTAAATTAGAAAATAATAACAATCTTTTGTTATTTTTTAACAATTTTTTATTATTTCTTTTGGCAAAAAAAGTAGAAGAAAATAGTAAAATAGAAAAACAGCGAACAACAATCAAAATAATTAGCAACAACAGCACAAATAATAGCAAACTTTACGCAAACAAGAAGGCAAACACAAAAACTACCAAATGAAAGCAAAAACTACAAAACGAAAATGCAAACACAAAAACTAAGATAAACAAATAATAATCTTTTGTAATTTTTGGCACAAAAAAAAAGGTGTAGAAAAATTAGTTTTATTGAATCGTTTTATTTTTACATTTTAATTAGTTCTCTATTATTATTTCAAACTTTTTTTGGCTTTTTTTTGTTTTTAACTTAGTGCTTTGCTTTTAAGTGATTTTTTTTTTTTTTTTTTTTTTTTTTTTTTGTTAAATATATTTGTTCTTTTATTTTTTGATTTGTGTTTTTTTTTTTATTTTGTCTTCAATATTTTAGTTTGTTTATACCTTTCAATAGTTTATTTATTTTACTTTATTTTCAACTATTTTTTTTTTATTCTTCAAAATAATTTTCTTTGCTTTTATATTTCTCTTTTTTTCCTTTTCACTGTTAAATAAACACTTCCGCCATTTGCAATGTTATTGCATTGAATGTGTAATGACATTGCATTAAATGTGCAATGTCATTGCATTGAATGTGCGATGTCATTGCATTGAATAACAATGACGATGATGATGATGATAATGATGATGATGATGATGATGATGATGTTGTTGTTGATGATAATAATGATGATGGTGATGATAATGATGATGATAATGATGATGATGATGATGATGATGATGATGATGATGATGACGATGACGATGATGATGATGATGATGATGATGATGATGATGATGATGATGATGATGATGATGATGATGATGATGATGATGATGATGATGATGATGATGATGATGAAGAAGGCAGATGATTATGTTTAACTCTTTTCTTTGTTTACTTAGCTGAAATTGATAAACCATGGAAGTTTAACCATAAAACAACAAGAGCATTTACTATAAATGAAGTAATAGATACAAATTTTCCAAATTACAACTCATTACTCAGTGGTTCAACACACAAAGATGTTGGTTGCTTTTGCTGTGCTGCTGGCCCTTTAGATCTTACTGGTACTTTATTCAGATGTTTTTTTCTTAATTTTTTTAGAATTTTGATCAAAATAAAAATAGTATTTTTTAAATAAGCACATAATAAAATAGAATATTGTATGTATATAAAAAAATATAAATATAAAATACAAAAATACTAACTAAAAAATACTTTTAAAATATTTTTTCTTGTAGTTAAAAGTTTTTTTTTTTAATTTTGCTCTGATTTACACTCAACAATTATTGATATTTTCGCTTATACAAAATCTTTTTTAATTAATTCACTCACAATTTATACAATTTATACAATTCTATGCATGGAATTAAAAATCAAAATAATTATGAAATAGGAAAAAAGATGTAATGCTGAAAATGATTTTGAAATGAAATTGATTTATTCAAAATGTATATATAAATGTATATATACCTTAATGCTTCTTTCTAATGTCATATGATAAATAATGCATCATTGTAAAATATATTTTGGGATTTTTATAATGAAGTTTTAAGATTATTTTTTTTCTTATATCTCAAAATAACTCCTAGCTCAATTTTTAAAAACAGTTACTAGATTCTTGGCTCTTTATTTGTGGCTACTTGAATTGTGGTTACAACCATTTCTCAACTCTATAACTCCGAAACACAAACCTTGACAAACAAGGCTGCTGCGCAGAGAAACAAGTTAAGTGCAGTACCAGAGTGTTAGCCAGGAATAATTTTTATACAACGTTTTTATGAAATTATAAAGTTTTAATAATGTTGCCTTCCTCCTCCTCCCTTCTCATTACCTGCCCAATATCATTGCTGCATGAGGTTTAAAATTTAAATAAAAGTTCTCGCTAGCATATAATGATTATTTAAGGCACCAATCAGGTTAAAGATGAATATGATATCCATGAATAGCTTTAGAGTGCCAGGAAAATTAGACTCCATTTTCTAATGATATTTTGTTAAGATAAATTATGTTTCAAAAGTAAACATTAGAAAACAAGTTTAAATTTAAAATAAACTTTTCAAAAAAAAAATTTTATGATGTTTGGAAAAAAATGTGTTATTTCACCATTATACTTCCGTTTAGAAAGTTAACTTTTAATTTTAAGTCAATTATTACCTGTGATATTTTATCTATACACTTTCCAATAATTTGTGTTTCTGTTATATTTATATATATGCCATTTAGTATGTAAAATGCTTATAGATATAATACAATTCATGCATGTGATATTTACAATTAATACCTGTGATATTTTATCTATAAACTTTCCAATAATTTGTGTTTCTGTTCTGTTTAAAGCATAAAAGTTGATTTCAACCAATCATAGAGATAAATATTCTTAAGTATAGTGTCAAAAACCTTTTATAAGAATCATTTTATGGATAAAGAGTAAAAAGTAAAAATAAAAGTTATAAAGAACTGGTAAATAATTTACAGTATTGTACCCTCCCTCACATTCCCTGCTAAATTGCGTTTGCAGAAATTTTTTTGACATGTCATGTTAAATTTTTTTTTTTTTTTCTTTTTAGATTTATAGTTTTGTATTTCCCTTTTTATTACAAGACTTTCTCATTTGACATATTAGAGTATTATATTATATTATTTTCTTTCAGCAAGCATTGATCGAAAGGCCTATTGTCCAGGTGAACTTATATTAATAACTGCTGAGGCTCAAAACAGCACTACTCGTAACATGGCTGGAATGAAAGCTCAACTCTACAAGCATATAGAATACATTGCTAAAGGCAAAAGAAAACATTGTTCTGAAAAAATTGCTATAATTCATGGTAGGGGGCACTATACTTGCAATTTAATAATTACCTTTTTACAATATGATTTTAATTTGCACTCCAAGATTACTTTAGTATGTCAAGCTTCTATATTAAAAGTTTTTTATCCAGTAAATTGTGACTGTAGTACCAAAAAATGTTAAGTATAAAACTATTATCACTACCAATTTATTTCAATATTTTTTCAATATCAAAGTTTAATTTTTTAGGTTAGTGCAGCAGTTTTGACATTTTTCTTTATGGTTAGTGCAGCAGTTTTGATATTTTTTGTCGTAGTTTTGTGTATTTTTTGTCGTAGTGTAACAGTTATTATTAATTTATATCATTACAAGCTTATACAAAGCTTATATATTTTGTTGTAATAAAACATAAAAATAATTAAGATTCCCAGTCTAGTATTTTTATTCATTGAACTTCCCTTGGCAATGTTTTATAAAATTTATATCTTGTTTTATAAAACAACATCATTATGTCTTATTTATTTTAATCTTTTTTTTTTTTTTTTTTTTTTTTTTTTTTTTTAAACTTGTTTTTTGTAAATCTTATTTAAAACTTTTTTTTTTAAATTTTTTCTTTAAATTTTTAAAATCTTTTTTATAATAATTAAACTGATAACATCGTAGAAATAAATTATTTAAAAAAATACTCCACCAGAAACAGTTTGCATTTTCAAAACCACAATACTTTGTGCTATTATAAATTTTATAAATCTAAATTTTGAAAATATTTAGTAGACATCCTTCAACAAAAAAAAATAAGGGAGGGAGGGGGGTTAGACAGTTCATAGATTATTGGTGTTCACGATAAGTATATTCCAGAAATGGTGCAAACTTTAAATTTTTAAGTATTGGTACTGGTATCAAATAAGAATGTTTTACAAAAAATTACAGTGATTGGAGCCTCGAAACGATGGACACCTAAAAATGTGGAAAGAAGAAAAAAACAACCTTTTTTTTTTTGCATCTTAAAATGGATGGCAACCAAGGGAAGTTTGAAGGCTTTTTTATTATAGGGGATTGTGAATTTTATGCGGTCAGTACTTTTAAACGTTAAATTTTTTTTTTTTTACTAAATGAGAATTTTACACACTAATTTTGGTTGCGTTCATGATGGCTAAAAAATATTTAGACCTTAGGGCTCTAATTTTATGGCAAATTTTAAATAATACGTTAAATATGGTTTAATAACAGTAGTTAAAAGAAACATTGAAAAAATTTATTAGTATTTATTGCTCATATTAAGTCAAAATGCCAAACATTTAAAAATATCATAAAGATAGAGCTTTAGTCTGCCTAATTTGTTTTTCAAAAGAATCAGGAATAAAAAGTTAAAGAAGTGTGACATCGAACAGAATGCATAAGTTCTTTTTAAAATCATTTGATTTGAACAATTAAAATTTTTCTAATGGTATTTGTACTAAATGCAGAAAAGCATTAGAAAGATTTGAAAAAAGAGATTATTTTCATTATTTTGAGTAAACTGTATTATTGCTGAAAAGTCAAAGTTGGTATTCATACCAGAAACCATTTAGTCTGTGTTTGTGACATCTGTGAATTGCTCGAACTACAATTACTTTAGGATCAATGTCTGAAATAGAGTAAGATTCAAGTTGGGAGAAATATTGGCTCATCACCTGAAACAATAAAAAAAAAGAGAGATCAAGTTGGGCTTCATCACTTAAAACAATAAAAATATGTAAAAGGTGCAGTTGTCATTGGACCAGGAATACCCCAGAGAAAATTTAATAGAAAAACTAGAAAAAAGTAGAGCTGTCAATTTTTCTTGATTTAATATTTCAAACTTGAAATTTAGAAATTTATAAAACTGAAAACTTGTTATTACATGAGGTTGTAAACTTCAATGCATAAACTTCAATTCAAATTATACGAATCAGGAAAGCTATGAATGAAAGTGATTTTCTGTTCATTTCATTCATATTTTTCCCAAGGAAAAATATGAATGAATTCCAAAGAGCTGATGTTTGAGAAAAAAAACTAGACAAATAGAAAAAGGCTTTTTGAGCTCTTAGGAACAGTCACAATTAAAGTCTCATAGATGAGATTTAATTGAATGAGGAGTAACACAAGAATGAATTTTATTAGATGACACAAGAGACATTTGCTCTTTAGAGCAGTGCCAATTATAGTATTTATAGAAAAAAGAAAGAGAAGCAACATTACGGCGATGTGATAATTGTTGAAGGTTGGCTGCAAGAGCAGGTCCAACTATGTTTACAATGCGTTTTTGTACCTTGTCTAAAAGATAAAGGGCACCATTTGAAGATCTGCCCCAGATATGGCAACAGTATTCCATACAAGCCCTGATTTGAGACTTATAGAGATAGATAATAAAATCCAGAGTAAGAAAGTGTCGAACTCGATAAAGAAATGCAACTTTAGCAGATGCTAATTTTGCAACAGATTTGATATATGGTTTTCAAGAAAGATCAGAAGTAAGAGTTAATCCTAGAAGATGAAGGGTAGATGACTCATTGAGTACATTACCATTCATAAATATAGGAAGGTCTAAATTATTGTGATAATGATTGACTGAAAAACATTTTTATGCTGGTGAACTTTAATTCAGTTTTATCTGAATTAATGTTCACCAGCAACTGTGAGCCCTATGCTGTAGCAGAAGTGAGATCCTTTTCAAGCTCCAATGCCCCCTCCAAGCAATCAGAGAGAGTTGGTTTCTTATCATGACAAGAATAAATTGTAGTATCATCAGCGAACAATGCCACCTTAAGTGTGAGAATATCTGGAAGATTGTTAATGTAAATTAAAAAAAGAGTATAGGGCCAAGGATTGAACCTTGAGGAACCCCTGAGGTTACAGAATAAGAAGAAGAGTGCTGTCAATCAAGGACAACTTTTATACTACGATTGGAAAGGAAGGATTTAATAATCTTAAAGATGTTTCCAGATACACTGTAAGAAAAAAGGTTATGAAGAAGACCAGCATGCTAAACTTTATCAAACGCTTTAGAAATGTCAAGAGCGATGGCCTTAACCTCTCCACCTTTATCTAATGCATAATAAAACCTATCGGTTATTACTGTTAGCAAATCAGCCGTAGAACGAGAAGATCAAAATCCATATTGATGATCAGAAAGTAAATTATTAGATTCAAGATTAAGTGTTTGTTAATTAAAGGTTCAAAAACCTTGCTTAAGATAGGAAGAAGACTAATGGGACGGTTGTTAGACAAATCAGATCGCTCTCCAGAATTTTTAAAAATTGGGATAACAGATGCTGCTTTCCACCAGGCTGGAAAACAAGACTCTGATAAGTACTTGTTGAATAGTTTTGAAAGGATAGACGACAGCTCCGGATATAACTTCTGCAAGACTATAAAAGGTATGTTGTCCGGGCCACAAGCTGTAGTAGAGTCTAAGCAGGAAATCACTTTAGAAACAGAAGCTGGATTGATACAAGTGTCAAGCAATGAATCAACCTGTTATCAGGTAGAAAGCAACTAGTAGAATCAAGAGATAATGCTGATAAAAAGTTCTTAGCAAATAATTCAGCTTTGTCTTTAGGTGAGGTGACAAAGTCTGAACCATACAAAAGAGGTAGAATTACAGCCCTTATTATTGATACTATTAAAGATTCTCCAGAAGTCACGAGAGCCTAATTTTTGTGATAAAATCCGAGATTTAATGACCTGAGAATAGCGGGCTTTGGCATTACACAAAACTTTTTTACAATGGTTCCTATCAGTAATAAAGAGACGTCTGTTTTCTGGAGAATTGTTTTGCTAATAGATATAGAAGTAATGGTTTTGGTTAGCAATTGCAGCAGCACAATATTAGGAAAACCATGGAGAAGAGTGAGGTTTGACCTGGAATCGCCGAGAGGGAATAAAGGGTTCTATGCCAGCCTTAATCCACGAAGTTATGTAAGAAACACATTTGTCAACAGGAAGACGAAAGATTTCTACCCAAGGGCCATCATGATGAAAATTACGGAAAGCGAGTTGGAAAGTTGACTATTTGAGTTAGGGTTTGAGAAAAGCAAAAGTTGTGGGCTTTAATGCATGCCGATGATCAGAAATAATATCAAGAAGAGTGCAGTCTTAAGATGAAGAAGATCGATATAGAACATAAAGAAAGGTGATAGAGTGAAGTGGTGCTAAACGAAAGCACATAAAAGAGTAGTGTGTGGATTCAAATCTAGTTTCTTGACAAATGGGTGAATTCTTACCAATGTAAATGCCCAGTTATTTTTTATCAAATAGCCGTCTGACAAGATTTTTCAAAAATCCAAGCTTTCAGCTGCATTTTATATTATTGCAAGTCTTCCTAGAAAGCGCATGCGATTGCACGCCTTGTTCGTCCATGTTTAAAGTAATTTGTTTAAACAACTTGACCACATCAAATGTGGTAAATACATATGTAAAAGAAACCATGCTAATCTTATATTAAATTTTTTCAATCATTACAAAATTTATTAATCAAATATGTTTTAAAAATAAATAGCAATTTCTTTTTTAATTTTTTTCTATTTTAATAATATTGAGTAAAAACATTAAATATAGCAAAATCATTTTTAAAAGCAAAAAGACCTAAAAACAAATAAACACAAAAAGAATTAACAAAATTTATCATAGTTCTAGCTTACATAACAAATTATTTTCTTAATTATACGGACTGATAAAAATTGCGAATAATTCGCATACCAAAGCTTTCAATTGTTGTTAAATTGTTATATAGTATATGTTTTTTCTCTTCTTGTATCAAATTTAGTTGCTAAAAACAACAGCCACCCTTAAAAAAAAAACCCGCATAAGTTGCTTAAAAGTTTTATAAAAAAATCTTTTATTTTAATTATATTTTTTAAATTGTTAAAGTTTTCTAATTTGCTTTATTAAAATTTGATATCTCATTCAATTTTGTTTCCATTTTCTTTGTATCATTTTTTTTTTTTTTTTCACCATAGATAAGTACAGTTTTTTGTCGCAAATTATTAAAATGCTCTAAAAGTTAAATAATGGAAACCGCTGTGGTCAGTGTGTCTAATAACTATAAAAGTGGATGAACAAGGCGTGCTATCGCACGAGCTTCTTGGGAATACTTGAATTGTGTTAACCTTTTACTAGTTAATCTGTTTTGATGGCAAATAGGTTATTGAAACCCTTGCTCCATTGGAACTTTATTCATTTTGTGGAAAAATATTTTGTACAAACAGAATTTATAGTAATCTGCAAATTAGTGTAATCATTATCTGCAAATTAGTGTAGCCAAATTTTAGGTTTTCAAAGGCTTAAGCTGCACTGTGGTCAATTTAAAGTTGGAGAATGTTCAAAACTGCTAAAAAATATTTATGTGTTTAAAGAATTAATAAAATCTCCTAAACTGAAAAAAGATGAACATATCATTAAATGTATGGTAAAAATCATATCAGGGAAAAGGGCTATAATAGCATTTAAAAAAAAATTTCTACCATTATGATTGCGACTAAAATTCTTATTAATTTTTGACTATTGAAAAGTTTAAATCTAGAATCTGGAGTTCAATTTGTTGAAGAGTTTGTTGAAAAATCAGTTTAAATCCTGCACATGTGTTATTTGTTTAAATATTTTTTCAATTTAGGTTTCAAAATACCAAAAGGAGAGTCTGCTTCTTGGCAAAATCAGCCTTTTTTTATTCCTGCAACATGCCCAACTATTTTAACATCTAGTGTTATACACGTCTGGTATGAATTATGTGTTGAAGTAGATGTTTCTTGGGGATTTGACCCAGCTATAAGAATGCAGATTATTATGGGTACAGTGCCACATTTCTCAACATATTGTCAACCTGGTCCCAATTTTCAACCTACTCAATTTCAACCAAACCCCAATCTTCAAAGTCAAACACCAAGTTAGTTTTTCAATCTTTTAAATAGTTTTAATGATTTTTTTTAAAATTGTGATTAAATCATTGTGCAACAACTTAATAAACATTGTACTATAAAGGGAGCATAGGAAATATAAGATCAAACTACATTTAATATACTCCCTTGCTGACCAGTTAATGTAAATTGTAATTGTTAAAAATTCATATATATATATATATATATATATATATATATATATATATATATATATATATATATATATATATATATATATATATATATATATATATATATACAAATATATATATATATATATATATATATATATATATTTTCCATTCCATGTTAGTTACTTTTTTATCAGCTCTAAATGACAAATAAACGCCTGCAGCAACCTTTAACTAGCTTATCAGGATGAATAGATACATTAATGCTAAATTGACCAAGATATTGACCACCAGGTTCTATAGCCACTGAATCTGTTACTCTTTGATAATAATAGTGTGTAACTGTCCTTTTGAAACATTATTGTTCTTATTGAATTTTTTCCTCCATCAAAGTCAATATTATCTGTATTTAAAATTTTGGAGTTTTCTTTTTTTTTTTAATCGCCATGACTGATTTCCTTGCTCTCGATAACTTAATAAGCCAGATAAGAGGATTCAGGAATAGAAAATCCTGCTTCAATTAAATTTTGCAGATAACTTGTAGATAGTTGCTGCACTTGCGGCAGGTAAAAGTCTATAAAATAATACTAGTTTTTATTTATTTTTATTAACATATTAACTGAGTATTTGCTGCGCAATAAAAAATTAAATAATCATATAATACAGGGTGGCCAGACTTTTTAAGATACAGGGAAAAAACAATTTGCGAGCAAAAAATATTCATTTCTACGAAAATATAGGTGACTAATAACTGTTATAATCATTTGTATCAAAGCAATATAATTATTGTGTTGAACTTGACTGTCTAAAACTAACTCTTTGATGTCTGGATTGATTTTTGATTTAGATTAAAGTATCACATTACCAAGATGGTTGTCTCCTAAATATCTGATTTGTTTAATGGGCATTTAAAAAAGTCTCTGCTGGCATTTTTTTGTCTGTGGGCAGTGGTATGCCACCACTGATATGATATAATCTTTATGCTAGGCTTAGCTTTGGCTATGATTTACATCATATATCTTCTTGATTTTCTTTATAAATATTGTGTTACGAAGAAAACACAGACATCTAACTTTTCAATAGAAATATTTCTACCTTAACTTATTTTCATTATCCTCGTTTTTAAGTATATTTATCACCAACTCAGTCATGGTTTTCATCGAGAGGAGAACCTGGAGAAGAAATGTTTTTTATCCAGATAAAATAGGCCCTATTAACTCAAAAATACTATTGATGAATGAATGCCTAGTTTTAGCTTTTAACATAATTTATGAATTAGCTAAAAATTAAAAAGTTATACCAAGTTAAATAATCTCAAAGCACTCAATTGTGTTCATGTATTATTCTATTTTTTTTAATTTGTTAACAGCAGAGCAGCGTCAAAATCTTTTAAAATTTGATTTGGCACTGCGCTTTTTATGAGAGTCAAATACATAAGGACTAATATATTTATTTTTTACATAACTTTATTTCATTTTGTTAAAATATAAATGTAAAAATTTGGATATGAATCTGTTTTCTTATCAAAAAGTGGATCATAGCAAACCTACCTTGAAATTTGATTTTAGATTAAAATACACCTTTTTACTTAGCTTAGATTTTATTTTTTTAAAAAAACATAGTTTTCACCGTACCCTTACACACTTTATGTTTGATTACATTATATGTTTAAAGGTACTAAATTGAATTACATTATGTCTTATTACATGTTTTTGAGGAACCTGTTTAAAATAAACACATTATGCTTAACTATGTTATATTTTTAAGGTACCTGTTTAAATTACACACTTTTTTTTTTGATTTTATTATGCTTTAGATGTACCTGTTTGAATTTACAAGTACCAGTACTTGCTAACTATTTAGAACTTTGTTCCAGTACCTGCTACCTATTTTGTTCTTTGCATGCATGGTACTTGTGTTTTAAATGTAAATTTATAATAAATATTTTGAGTTCTTTGTTTTAATAAATATGCACAATTTATATTATTTCATTAAATACAAGTTAGTATTGAGTATTTTGTGAAATGTCATCTTTAAATATATCTTCATCTATAAATCTATCTTCATACAAATAAACGTGATTAAGAAACATCTTGCTCTTCTTGTGCTGTCTTTGATATTGGTCTTCCAATATCACAATAAACACTTTTAATGAAATATTATCATGAAATATTATTGAAATATCATGATATAAGTATTTATTATAACTCTCTGAGTATTCACATGAATATTCTTTACTTGAAGTTATCCAAGATACATCAATGGCATTGAGTTTAAGTAAAGAAAACAGCATAGAGGTTAAGTAGAGATATCCAGTATCATATCTTGCCAGAGTTCTAAAATAAACTTTGAAACATAGTTTTAGTGTTTCCTCAAAAATCTTTTATTACTATGTTGTACCAAATTTTTTTGATGTTTTCACACTTTTGTTTGTTTAGTTATTACACTTAGAGACCACATTGAAAATGCCACCTTTTTAAAATACTTTGATCTACTTTATATTCTTATCGTTCCTCTAGTCAAGTTACTTTCTTGTAGTGCTTTATGAAATGCACTGATTGAACCACAGGTAGAAAAGATTCTCATTATGAAACAAGACAGATTTGAGGCTTAGGGTGTCCCATAACAGCAAAAATTTTGAATTATCATGCCAACTTTTAAATAGAGGTTTAGACTTGAAAAAAAATAATGTATCAAGTATTTTTTGAAAATATAAAATTTTTAGAGTGTCCCCATTTAAAAAAAGTTGAAATTTTTTTATACTGGCTTTTTTAAGTATTTTTGCTTAAAATGTTAACAAATATATTCCCTAATTACTTTAAATTTTTACACTGTAATATTTACTATCTTATTTATTTTGTACAAAAAATTTGACTTCAAAAAAATTAAGTCTGAATTAAATAGCCAAGTGGTTTTAAGAAATTTAATTTCTGTTGTAAAATTGATACAATTTCACTGTTTAAATAAAAATCAAATTTTCATTAAATTTTCTTTTTGCCCTTAAAGAGAAACTATGTTTTCAATGGTTCTCAACTATTTGAAATAGTATTTGAAGCTGCGCGGCATCCTTGAGTTTGGTTTTGACGTAATCATTTGCTGCTGCAAATGCCTGCTGCCTTGTAGAGTGTGCTCTTCTTATGCAAAGGCTAGGAGAAATAAACTCCGACTAAAAATTCCCCTGCCTTGTGGCTCTTGGTTGAGTAAAGGCTAGAGATGGTGTCTCGATAAAAACACTCATCTTGGGCAGATGTTAACTGCATCCAGCTAAACATCCCCTGCCTTGGGGCTCTTGGTTGAGTAAAGGCTAGAGATGGTGTCTCAATAAAAATACTCATCTTGGGCAGATGTTAACTGCATCCAGCTACTGTCTTGTAGAAGGCCTCCTAAACAAAGACTTTAGGGGTAAGCAGAAAAATTCTGCTAACCAGCCTCGAACCCCTACTTCATCTATTAGGCTGGCGTAGATGTAACCTGTGTTACATTGTTTCCTGCCTAGGATGATGAATGCTGGATCTCCTTGACTCTACTCATAGAATTTTGCTTATGCCTCCTTGTTAATGGCTATGCAACTCTTCCTGTTATCTCCATATGAGGGTACAGCACTAAAACTCAGTTTAATGGTTCTGAGGCCAGCTGGTAGTAAGGTTTCCCGAACTCTGTGGTAGCTCTCAGAGAGGCTGATTCCATCAACAGCTGCAAAATATCAGAGTATTAACTGTGCCATGTTGCGCATGGATGGTGTCCCTGTTAATGCTTTTGGTGTGCATTGTCAAGGCCACATAAGGAGCCCTATGTCACGGCTTAGGGTTAATTAACAGGACTGAGACAACTGCATAGCTCATTGATTAGGAGGCTGTTCTCTATCTATGAATGAGTCTAGTTCTCATTAAACCCAAATCATGACCAAAGTAACCAAAAATTTAAAACCTAAAAAACCATCCCCACCACCTAAATATTTTAATATATCTTTTACAAATATTTGCGGTCTACGAAGCAACTTTCCATCAGTTGAGTCTTACCTCCTGCAAAATTCACCAGACTTGCTTGCACTCAGTGAAACAAATTTAAGTTCTGCAATTCCTTCTTCAGATGTCAGTGTTGATGGGTACTATCCTTTGATTCGTAAAGACTCCAATGGTCACATGCTAGGTTTAGGGGTATACATACGCATTAATTCCCCTATTTGTCGTGAAATCAGGTTCGAATCCTTTGACCATTTTTTTATGTGCTTTCGCCTAGCATCTCTTTACTCTATCACCTTTCTCTTTGTTCTTTATCGTTCTCCTTCTTCCCATGATTGCACTCTTTTAGATGTTATCTCTGATCAAATTGACCATGCCCTCTCTCTTTACCCCTCTGCCAATATTGTTGTTGTTGGTGATTTTAGTGCCCATCACACTGAATGGCTTGGCTCTAACACCATTGATCCTGCTGGCACTAAAGTCTTTAACTTCTGCGTTTCTCAATCTCTTACTCAGATAGTTAACTTTGTGACTCGTTTTCCTGACAACCCTAATCATTTACCTTCACTCCTTGACTTATGTCTTGTCTCTGACCCTAGCTTATGTTCAGTTTCTCCCTTTTCTCCCTTAGGTGGTTCTGACCATGCAATGATCTCTATAAATCTTTCTTCTCGTACTTCTTTTTTGGGCTCACCTTATCATCGCACCACCTACTACTACCCTAAAGCTGACTGGGATTCCTTTCGTGATTTTCTTCGTGATGGTCCTTGGGCTGATGTTTTTTCTCTCTCAGCTGACAAATGCGCCTCCTACGTAACCTCCTGGATTCAGGCTGGAATGGAAGCTTTTATTCCTTCGCGTCGGTTTCAAGTCGAGCCTCATTCTACTCCATGGTTTTCTCCTTCTTGTGCGGCTGCTATATCCAATCGTAATTATTTTTTTCATCTTTTTCAAAAGAACAACTCTCTTGAGAACAAACGGCTATTTATTATTGCAAGAAATTGATGTGAAAAGGTGCTTTCTGATGCTAAACTCCATTATTCTCAGTTCACTAAATCTTGCATCTTATCGCAGAAGTTAGGCTCCAAAGACTTTTGGAAAATCTTCAACAGCATTGTTAACAAGGGTAGATCTAACATTCCATCTCTCATTCATGGGACTGATCTTATTACCTCTCCCAAGGACAAGGCAGAACTATTTGCAAAGAACTTTTCTTCTAATTCCACTCTTGAATCTTATGGACATTCTCTTCCTTCCATTCCAGTCAATCAGGTTGACCCATTGTTAGACATTCAAATCACTCCGGCTTCTGTTGCTAAAATCATATCTAAATTAAACTCGTCTACAGCTTGTGGTCCTGACAACATTCCTGTCACAGTCTTGCAGAATTGTTCTCCAGAACTTTCTTCAATTCTCTCTAAACTATTTAACAAGTGTTTGACTGAGTCTTGTTTTCCTGCTTGTTGGAAAATGGCATCTGTGGTTCCAATCTTCAAAAACTCTGGAGAAAATTCTGACCCCTCCAATTATTGTCCGATCAGTCTTATTTCTGTTATTAGCAAGGTCTTTGAGTCTTTGATCAACAAATTCCTCACATCTCATCTTGAGTCAAATAAATTACTGTCAGACAATCAATACGGTTTTCGATCCTCTCGCTCTACGGCCGACTGCTGTAACTGAAAGATTTTATCGTGCATTAGATGGAGGCGGTGAGGCTAGGGCTATTGCTCTCGACATATCTAAAGCTTTCGACAAAGTTTGGCATGCTGGTCTTCTTCATAAGCTTGCTTCATATGGTGTTTCTGGGAATGTTTTTGAGATTATCAAATCATTTCTTTCTGACCGGTTTATTAAAGTCATCCTTGAAGGCCAATACTCTTCTTTATTTCCAGTAACTTCTGGGGTTCCCCAAGGTTCCATCCTGGGCCCTGTTTTGTTTTTTATCTACATAAACGATCTTCCTGACAACCTTTCATCTAAAGTAGCTCTTTTTGCTGATGACTCAACTTTATACTCCTGTCTTGACAAAAAGTCTTCTCTTTTCGATCGCCTAGAACAAGCAGCTGATCTTGAAACCGATCTCACTTCAGTAATAGATTGGGGTTCACAGTGGCTTGTGAATTTCAACTCTAAAAAAACCCAATTGCTTACTGCAAACAACTACCGTAATATGGTCAACATTCCTATATTAATGAATGGCAATCCTCTTACTGAGTCGTCCTCTCTACGTCTTCTTGGATTATCGCTTACTACTGACCTTTCATGGAAACCATATATACAATCGATTGCTAAATTAGCTTCTGCTAAGGTTGCTTCTCTTTATCGTGCTCGCCATTTCCTTACTTCTGATTCCATTCTCTACCTCTACAAATCTCTTATTCGTCCCTGTATGGAATACTGTTGTCATATTTGGGCTGGTTCTTCTAACGATTCACTTTCTCTTCTTGACAAGGTCCAAAAACGCATTGTAAATGTTGTTGGACCTGGACTATCTGCTAAGCTTGAACCTCTTTCCCATCGTCGTAAAGTTGCATCTCTTTCTCTTTTCTACAAGTACTATCAGGGTCACTGCTCAAAGGAGTTATCATCTCTAGTTCCATCAACTAAAATTCATTCTCGTTTTACTCGTAATTCAGCTAAGTCTCATTCGTTTACTGTATCTGTCCCTGCATGCTCTAAAAACTTTTATTCATCTAGTTTTTTTCCCCGCACTTCAATTCTTTGAAAATCTCTCCCATCTTCATGTTTTCCTGACTTAAACAACCTTCAACTTTTCAAGTCTTCTGTCAACCGTTTCTTTGCTCTATAACTCTGTTCTTTTTTTTTACCTAGTAACTCCCAACTTAATAGTGGTTGCTTGCAGCCTTGTTGGGAGTGAATGCAAATAAAAAAAAAAAAAAAATTTACAACTTGACTTAACAAAATTTCACTTAGTTTTAATCTTTCATCTTCATCCAGTGCTTGACAGGAAATTGCATCCAGTCTACCTGATTTACAAACATCTTGATTAAATTAAATAGTAGCCTGGAACGTGGACCAATCAAAGAGACAAAAGAAAAGATGTTGTTGCTATTGACTTTTGAGAAAGACTTTTAGTTTTCCAGCGTTTATTTCTTCTCTTCTTTGGGTGTCACACAGCTTCAATGCCATAGCAGATTGTTCAACGTGTGAAATGTTCTTGTCAAATATTGCAAAGACAATTAAATCTTCAGTTAAATACCAAAGGTGTCTGTTGCAAGACTGAATGGCTGCATCGGAAGCGTTGTTATCTATAACATAGTACTATTGCATATCGGCAATATACTGACAATTAACTTTTAGTGTGATAAATGATATACAACTTTGTAAAAAAGCCTTTACATAACTCTGTGATAAAATCAGTCATTCTTTTCAATAAATGATGTTCATCTGGGTTGAGCAATCCAATCCGTTGATCAAACGATCTACGTTGATCCAACCTGACAAGTTTTAACATAAACAGCTCACTATGCATAAATTTTGCACAGCAATTTGCACCAGATTTTTTGAAACAAAACATTTTACCATTTAGCAAGTGACGTCCAAGATAATGAACTGTCATTTCAATCAATTCCTAATAATAAACCCTTGGAAAAATATTTTCCTCAAAGTACCTAACACCCCAGTTCAAAATGAGTGTTGCCTTGCAATGAGTAGGATGGTTTTTCTCTGGATAATCAAATTTTGTTGCATCTGTAGACTCGTGAGAAAGAGAATCACAAATGTCTTGTAGCATTTTCAAAATGTTGATTTCTCTAGATACAGCTATAAATATGGTGTCAAACTGTTCACAACAGTGTATGGTATTTTCCAATAGAGTTGATTGTTACAGGGACTTCTAGAACTTTTCTCTTTGCATCGTTTGATGACTTATCCCAACCTCTTGCCAGTATAACAATATCCTCCTCTTTCTTTCCTACTTATAATAAGTATTTTTCTTTGTTTGGGCACCTTGTTTTTCTCGTTCTACCCTACGGTTATGGTGAACTGATGATCGCAGGGTTGGAAAATGATAAAACAAAGCACCAACAACTTTGACGACTTAAGGCCTAATTGGTCAGGTAATAATTTTCTTAAAGTAATAATGTCAATTTGAATAAGAACAGTTGACAATCTAGTTTTCCATTTTGGCTGATAAAACTTTTGTTTTTGTTAAACTGCTTTTGTTTGCTCATCCACTCATCTTTTCTCAATAATTATTTTTTATTTCCTCATCACTTAGAACCAAGGTAGTCACCGGTCATGGAAATCATGAAAATGTCATGAAATTTTATTTGGTCACGGAAAAAGTTTTAACATAACAGTTTTAACAGTTCACTATGCATAAATTTGGCACAGTCATTCGCATCAGATTTTTTGAAACAAAACATTTTACCATTCAGCAAGTGACGTCCAAGATAATGAACTGTCAGTTCAATCAATTCCTAATAATCAACCCTTGGAAAAATATTTTCCTCAAAGTATCTAACACCCCAGTTCAGTTCCCTTAAATTTTCATTGAAAGTCATGGAAAATTCATGGAACTTTTAAAATTAATCTTCATTTTTTTCTGTTAGTGATATTTTTAGGATGCAAAGAAAAATACTAGTATGTCTGGTCTAAGTCCTTTTTGAAAAAAATATTTTTGCAGTGTAAGTTTATCAGAGTAAACTTTAGTGTAAGATTATCAGAGAAGTAAAAGAAAAAAAGTTTTAGACATGATTTCAGAACTTTCTACCAATTAGTTTTTGATTTGCATCTTTTAATGACCAAGTTGCAAATGCTTAGTGCATGGCAAGTACTGAGTAGTTTACTGGTTAGTGGTTTATCTTATAAGTTTATGAAGAGTCATGGAAAAGTCAAAGAAAAGTCATGGAATTTCATTTTCAAATTAGAGTGGCCACCCTGAGAACTGTTTTTCTTTTTTTTTTAAATGAATCCCCACAGCACAGCTAAAAGGCATTCATTACGATCAGACTTATTCTTTAGGTTGGTTTCAGACTTATTTCCAATTAGGTTGGTTTAATGATTGATTATAACATTGCTTGCTGCGCAAGAGTTGTTATAATCAATCATTAAACCAACCTAATTGGAAATAAGCAGTACATTACTTATGTTGAATGAAAATAATTAGTTTACCTTTAAACCTTAAGTAAAACAATACAGCAACATGTTGAAGTAATGCATGAAATTACTTGTGGATACTTCTGTTAGCTCAGTAGAAGCTCCCAGTTCTACTTCCACAGTGCAAAACAAGATATCTCATATGTAATATGTGTCAGTTATGTCACAGGCTGTTATGTCACAAAGTTGAAACCTGATAAAACCCGGTGGTATATCTTTTAGTTGTTACTTCTGCAATTTTTTGCAAAAGTTTCAGTCAAAAAAATTATGTCACGATCCTTGTCACTAAAAATACCTAAAAATAATTTATATAATCTTTATATAGTCATGTTTGTGAATGTTGTTAAAGTGTTTGTTACACTGCAGTCCATAATTATTTAAATGAAGTTATCTTTTTTTTTAAATGTAATTTTTTATTTTATATTATTTAATAATGCAAAAATAAACCAAGTTTTATGTTTATTTTTACATTATTATAAAATTAAAAAAAAAAAAGTTTGGTTGCTTTTTTATTAAGTTGTTCCCGAATCTGTGCGATTACTAGAGAAAGACAAAAGAATCAAAATGTAATATGTCTTGCTAAAACATTGTTAGGGGGGCTGTCCATAAAGGATGTCACCTTTTTTTAGACAATTTTTGACAAGTTTTGGATATTCCATATCCATTAATAATTGTTAGCAGCGGTGATTCCAATTGGGATCCGAGCTTTATTGTCTTGACTTATAAAGCACATATCCTTGGGGCCTAAACAAGAGCAAGCTTCTTTCACATTCCTTATAGTTGCTGTACAAAAAGGATCATCCACGTGACTTGAATAAAGATCATTTTTGGGCTTGTATCAACTTGATTGGAATCGTGTGAATATGTCTCTCTCCTTCAAACAATTTGCTTCATTATGGCATCAACCGAGTATATAAAGAACTTCTGCTAAAATGGTAACCTTACTTTTTTGAGCTCAGCACCAACCTCATCCAATGATTTAAGGCTCTTTATAAAGTAATTAAGAAATTAATATCCATTAAATTTAGAGGCTAAAATGTTATGATTAGGCCTAATATCGTTCAACATAATTTTTTATTAGCTAAAATTGTGTTCTCACTCTATACACTTCAGATTTCCTCTTATTGTGGACAGCAGATCTGTGTTCAGCAAGTTGAATGATGACACACAATAGCTCAAATTGTTCTACTTCAATATTAAGGCGACCAATTCCATCACGTTCACGTATAAAATTAGTTGTTATATATATATATATATATATATATATATATATATATATATATATATATATATATATATATATATAAATGCGGTAGTGGTGTAGTGGTAGAGCGCTCGCTTTATAAACAAGTGGTTCCGAGTTCGATCCCCACCACGTCCCTGGTAGTATTACGCTCAACTCGTTTCTCCGCGCAGTGGCCTTGTTCATCAAGGTTCGTGTTTCGGAGTTATAGAGTTGAGAGAGGGTTATGACCACAAATAAGTAGCCTCCTCGTCTGTAGTGGCCTTCTAGGCCTTGAGGAGGTAAATTAAATATATATATATATATATATATATATATATATATATATATATATATATATATATATATATATATATATATATATATATATATATATATATATATATATATATATATGTATATATAGGGTGGTTCAAATTTGTGAGGTAAAAATTCAAAATATGTCTACATTCTCTCCACAAGCTTAATTTTGTTTGACAATGCTTAGAGAATAACCATACAAAAAATTGGACCAATCTGAACAGTTTTAGAGTTCGTTACGATTTCATTATTTTTTTGACAATACTCAATTTTTAAAAATTTATACAAATTTTTGTGTAATTTTTGCATAAATGAACATCTATCTCAACACTGATAAATAAATTAATGCTTGCTGAAAAGCAGATGCTATATAAATTCACTTATATATCTAATATTTTTTAGTTATCTATAATTTGGTGCCCAATTTGTAAAAGGCACATGTCAGCAGTATTTCAATAAATAAATTATAATGATTATTTTTTTTATTTCTGGTAACAAATATTTTTATTTTCTTATACTTAATATTCTTATATCAACAAATTCATCACCACTTATGGCAGTTACTACAAGAAGCTCTGCAGAGGTATGGCTCATTGGGAAGGCATCTAAGCAGCTCTCATCATCAAGATTGGCAACAAATGAAGATGTCCTCCGGTGTCTCCTCTTTCATTATCTGGAAGAGCCTCTCACAATAAAGGAGAGCATTCATCATACAATTCAAGAGAAGATTATTGTGTGGAGTAAGGCAAGAATCCTAACACAAAGCATTGATTCTGGTGAAAGAAAACTTCGGAAATTATACGATTCCTATCAGCTTCTAAAAAAGAATTGAGCTGACCTGGAAAGCTGTAGAATTAAAGAAGAGATGTTCAAGGACACACTTTATGAGCTTTTTGGCTTGGCAACTAAAATTGCAATGGGGTCATTCCATGCCAAGTGAACCAGGGTCCAACATGTACCCCCTTCAGATTTTGATGAAACTTGGTGGGTTGGTTTATATTAATGAGAAAAGCAATTTCTGAAAATTTCAGCTTAAAATCTTTTGTGGTTCATGAGATATCGCCATTTCAAAATCCTGATTTTTTCGAAAATTAAAACTTTGTTAGCAAAAACATGTTTTGTTCATACTTTGAAGCTCTGTATTTTAAAAACGAAAATTCAGAAAACCTTCTAGTTTTTTTTATTATATACAACTGTAGGCTTACTTTGTTAATACCTTGACATTGAGCTTTTTAATGTAAATTTTTTCCATAATGGCTGCCTAAAAAACCTTAAAAATTGTTTGCAAATATAAAAAGATGATTTTTGATGGGTTAATATACAAAATTAGCAACTTAAGAAGTGAAAAGACATCTTTTTAGTTTCTATATATAGTAGGCTTTCTAATATTTAAAAAATTTGCTGATAACATATGATTCAGTAGGAAATAATGGACTCCTAAAAATGGCTCTGGGTAAAACTTTAAAAATTGTTGGATCAACACTGATTTTCATAATAAATTTTTTTTTACTAATTTAAAAGACTTTATTAAAGTGATTTCAGAAAAAAAACTAGTGGGTACTCATTGGGAAGTGACAAAGTCAGAGCAATGAAGTTTGCACAAAATACATTAAAAACGATAAAAATATAGGTATTGATGTACTAAAGTTTTCATTATCTACTGCATTTTAAAAAATATATATGTATAAAAGTATATCATAATCATTACTTGAAATAAGCTTTAAACTAAGACTGAATTAAACTCAGTTTTAGAATAGCTTTAGTTGCCTCCCCTTTCCCCTGTCCATTTACTTTGTAACATGCATATTTTTCCCAGAACCTTAATCTTAAAAGAAATTTGTTATTGAAGGTTTCACAGATTTTTTTCAAGTGCATGAAGTGTCTTTATGCGCAAAACAATAATTGAACATACACGTTTAAAAGCTGTGAAATGATAAACAAGTTTTAAAGTGCATTTTTTATCTTTATTTTATATATAAAATTTATCATTTTGTATTTAATTATTATGTCAAAACTCATGGAAACTTTACTTTACACTTCAAAAATTGAAACTAAATAAATTCTTTTAGATTTTAAAATTTTTTAGAATTTAAAATAAATGACTAGTGCATCTTTAGATCTAATTCTTTTTATTTTTATTTTTTATTTAAAACATCTTCGCTTCCAACTAGGCTGCAAGCAACCACTAATTAGTGTTAAAAATTACTGGAAGAGAAAAGATAAAGATTGTAGAGCAAGATAACAATTGACAGACGACTTTGCAAATTATATGAATCAGGAAAGCAAGATGAAAAAGGCGAATTCCAAATAACTGATGTTCGAGGAAAAAAACTAGACGAAAACTAGGAACAGTAACAGAAAAGGGATGAGACTTAATTGAATGACGAGTAACACGAGAATGAATTTTAATAGATGGCACAAGAGGCGCTAGCTCTTTAGAGCAGTGCCCATTATAGTATTTGTAAAAAAGAGAAAGAGAAGCAACATTACAACGATGTGACAGAGGTTGGAGGTTGGCTGCAAAAGCTGGTCCAACTATGTTTACAATGCGTTTTTGCACCTTGTCTAAAAGAGGAAGGGCATCATTAGAAGATCCGCCCCAGATATGGCAACAGTATTCCATACAAGGTCAGATTTGAGATTTATAGAGATAGAGAATAGAATCCAGAGTAAGAAAGTTTCGAGCTCAATAAAGAGAAGCAACTTTAGCACATGCTAATTTCATAACGGATTTGATACAAGGTTTTCAAGAAAGATCAGAAGTAAGAGTTAATCCTAGAAGATGAAGGGTAGGAGACTCATCGAGTACATTACTGTTCATAAATATAGGAAGGTCCAAACTATTGCGATAATGATTGGCTGAAAAAAATTGAGTTTTATCTGAATTAAAGTTCACCAGCCGCTGTGAGCCTCATGCTGTAGCAGAAGTGAGATCCTTTTCAAGCTCAGATGCCCCCTGCAACCGATCAGAGGGAGTTAACTTCTTATTGTGACAAGAATAAATGGTAGTATCATCAGTGAACAATGCCACCTTAGATGTGAGAATATCTGGAAGATTGTTAATGTAAATTAAAAAGAGTATAGGGCCAAGGATTGAACCTTGAGGAACCCCTTAGGTTACAGAATGAGAAGAAGAGTGCTGTCCATCAAGGACAACTTTCATACTACGATTGGAAAAGAAGGATTCAATAATCTTTCCATATTTCCAGATACACCGTAAGAAGAAAGCTTATGGAGAAGATCAGCATGCCAAACTTTATCAAGCGTTTTCAATGTTGCATTGGATTCAATGTTGCATTGGATTCAATGTTGCATTGGAATTCAATTCAAGTCAATTGAATTCCATGCTGCATTGGAAAAATATTAAGTAAAGATTGTCATAAAGAAAAGTTTACCAAATTCAAGAAAATTTAATGTTTTGAGGAATTAGCCAAAAAATATCAAGAACTTGTGCACTTACGATATAAAGTTAATCATATAAAAAGTATTTGTTATCACCATGAAAAGATCTTCATGAATAGATTCGAGTCTTCGTACAATGGAAGCTTTTGTTGTGTACCATTTAACAAACACAAAATTAAAATAAAGTATTTAAAAATAACTTGAATTAATCAATTATTTCAAAGCTAAAGGCTTGTTTATAGTTTTATCATTTTGTTTTCTTTTAGAATCTGTCAGAGTAATCAGTGTTGCTGTTGCAAAGGAATACGATTTAATACCTGGTCATAAGCTTTGTACAGAATGTTGTAAAATATTGTATTTAAAAAATAACAAAAAAGATTATGAAAGTGATTCATGTAAAAATAAAGACAATGATTTTAATAAGAATCATATTTCAAAAAAAAACTTTAATTTAAGCATTAATAGCCTTGGTTGTTCACCTCTAAAACTAGTAGCCGATAAAAAAAGGGTCAGCTATGCAAAAAGAAAGATGAACAAGATCCATACTGCTACCAAAAAGAAAGATGAACAAGATCCATACTGCCACCAAAAAGAAAATAGCAACTGTTTTAGAAGTTCTTGATTTAATAAATGATGAACCAAAAACAAAAGAGCTATGTTGCAATAGTAAACAAGACTTGGACTCACCAAGTTGGAACATTGACTATATGCAAAACTATTTTTCTGCTTCCCAAAAAATGATAAAAACTGCAAGACATTTGAAACAAATGCATGGCATAATGGCAGAGCTGTCTAAAAAAGAGGGAAGACCTATTAGTGAGAAAGTAAAAAATCAAGTTGATGAGTTCTACCAATCAGATAAGTACTCTCAAATGTGTCCAGGGAAAAAGCAGCATGTCTCAATCTAAGTCAATGGTAAAAGACAACATTTTCAAAAAAGACTACTATTAATTAATATAAAAGAACTTTATTTAGAGTTAGTTAAAATTTCCTTAGATGTTAAGATTGGATTTTCTAAGTTTTGCGAACGTAGACTAAGTTCGCAAAAGGTGCTTCAAGTCTTTAGACTATAAAAATCTTTTGACATTAGTTGTATGTGACTTAACAATTCAAGACTGCATGCTGCGCAGTTGTGATGATTGTCCAGATACTGACACACTTAAAGAATATCTTACTACTATATTTAATAAATATAGCATTGACGAAATCACATTTAATTAGTTGCAAAAAGCTAACAAAAACATGATATAGTTCAAGTTACTCTTCCAGTGGATGATTTTATTCAAAAAGCTTGTCAACAAATAGACCAATTAAGAGACCATCACTATTTAGCCAAAAATCAAGCAGCATATTTGCAGCATCTAAAAATCACATTACCAAGTAATCATATTTTAATATTACTAAACTTTGCTGAAAATTACAGTTTTTTAATTTAAGATGCAGTACAAGGTTTCCATTGGAACAACAGCCAAGCAACATTGCCAAAGCAACATGAATCCTTTTGTTATTTATTTTATGGAAGAAAATAAGATAAAATGTAAAAGTACTTGTATCATTTCAGATCATTTGCAACACAATACAAACTCAGTTTATTTTTTCATTTATGAAGTATTAAAACATTTAAAAGAGTTGATACCCTACTTCAACCATTGCATTTATTTCAGTGATGGTACAAGTTCACAATACAAAAATTATAAAAAAAATATCTAACTAATGTCACCATGAACAAGATTATGAGGTGTCTGCAGAATGGCATTTTTTTGCTACATTGCATGAACAGAGTGCTTGTGATGTGTTGGGGGCACTGTCAAAAGACTTTTAGCAAAGGCAAGTTTACAATCACTAACTGATCCTAACAATTTATCTGAGAAAACGTATGGTTTGTGTAGACAAAATATTAAAGCAATATATTTTCAATACATTTCAAATGATGCAGTAACATTACATTGCATAAATTTTAAATTAGAAGAATGTTATGCTACTTGTTCAAAAATTCCAGGAACAAGAAACCACCGATGTTTTATACCAAAATCATTAACAACTTTACAAATGAAACAATGTGTTTACTAATGTAAATATTTCAACAATTTAGCAGAACTATACAATTTCCCTTGCCTCTCTTTCACCAGGAATTTGTATAGTGTTAATGATGAAAAATGGTGTTTAGGTAATATTGTGGAAATATCTGAAGAAAATCAAGATATCTTTATAAAGTTTATGAAGCAGTCTATTTCCTCAAATACTTTTACTTGCCACATAGAGAAGATATTTGCTGGGTTCCAACTATGCATGTTCTATGCAAAATTTCATCTTTAAAAGTGCAATCAGCAACTGGTAGATGCTATACTATCAGCTCATGAAAAAACTGAAATACTACATTTTTACAATAGTATATATAATAACAAAATTATATAACAACATAGCAAAATTGTTATTAATTTGATCTATCTAAATTTTGTATTAAAGCAAATTTGAATGATTCAATTTTTATATTGATTTTTTATTAAATAATAAGTGTAATAACGTATATATTTAACGTATATATAATAATGTATATATTTATTACATAATATATATTACATAATAAACTTGTGTATTGTGATGACAAATCAAATAACTCTTATCACTTGGTATAATCTGTAACCTAAATTTAAACGATAATAATCAAATAAATTGGGTGGAAATAAAAGGGTGGAATAGCGAATACTTTAGGAAAAATTATACAAAATTTATAGTCAGAATATGAAATAGTAAGAAAATAAGCGATATGAAAACAAATATGAGTTGGGCAGATAATAAGAATAAAACGAAAAATCTTTATTTTCGTTATTTACTTAAACTTTTATATGTACTCTAATTACTATTTAGCTTTACAAACTAAATGTTTTTATGTGACACACTGCTTAAGGTAAAATGTTTAATAAATAATTAATAAAATTAATCAAGAAAAAAGTTCTTCTAATGATAAGAATGTTCTGTGCAAAAATATGCATGTTAAAAAGTAAATAGACAGGGGGAAGGGAGGCAACTAAGGTTATTCTAAAACTGAGTTTAATTCAGTCTTAGTTTAAAGCTTATTTCAAGTAATGATTATGACATACTTTTATACATATATGTTTTTTGCATTGCAGTAGATAATGAAAACTTTAGTACATCAATACCTATATTTTTATCGTTTTTAATGTATTTTGTGCAAACTTCATTGCTCTGACTTTGTCACTTCCCAATGAGTACCCACTAGTTTTTTTTCTGAAATCACTTTAATAAAGTCTTTTAAATCAGTAAAAAAAAAATTATTATGAAAATCAGTGTTGATCCTACAATTTTTAAAGTTTTACCCAGAGCCATTTTTAGGAGTCCATTATTTCTTACTGAATCATATGTTATCAGCAAATTTTTTAAATATTAGAAAGCCTACTATGTATAGAAACTAAAAAGATATCTTTTAACTTCTTAAGTTGCTAATTTTGTATATTGACCCATCAAAAATCATCTTTTTATATTTGCAAACAATTTTTAAGGTTTTTTAGGCAGCCATTATGGATAAAATTTACATTAAAAAACTCAATGTCAAGTTATTAACAAAGTAAGCCTACAGTTGTATATAATAAAAAAAACTAGAAAGTTTTCTGAATTTTCGTTTTTAAAATACAGAGCTTCAAAGTATGAACAAAACATGTTTTTGCTAACAAAGTTTTAATTTTCGAAAAAATCAGGATTTTGAAATGGCGATATCTCATGAACCACAAAAAATTTTAAGCTGAAATTTTCAGAAATTGGTTTTCTCATTGGTTCAAACCAAGCCACCAAGTTTCATCAAAATCTGAGGGGGTTCATGTTGGAATCCCAAAATTTCAGTCATTTGGCATGGAATGACCCAATGGAGACAATAACCATTGCTGAAGAAATGGCAATTTTTTGCAATGCAGCGAGAAGATGTTACCATCTGTAGCATGGCCAGAATTGATATGAACCTATTGCAAAGGAACCCAGAAAGAGAGCTTGAGATCAAGCATTTGATGCAAGGTTATCAAAACAGTAACACTCCAGTGGTCCTGTCTCAGCCAACATCAGCATCTCAGAAGACAGTCAAGACAGCGATGATGACCCGAGTTTTGAGATTCTGTCTTCTGCATTGCAATCTGTTTCTTCTACTCCAAAGCCAAAGCATCTGAAAAGTGTTGTGTCAAGCCCAGAAGTTGCTGGAGCTTTGATCAGATTTAACATTCCAGATCGCAAAGCTATGTTGGTTGTTGATTCAGTGGCTAAAGCACTAGGAACAAGTGGAACAAGCAGCAGCTTGCTTAAAGATCTTAGATGATTGGAAAATTCGAGACAAACTTCAGGGTTTAGTCTTTGACACAACATCATCTCACACAGGTATTCACAAAGGAGCATGTGTTTTAATCGAGGAAGCAGTTGGTCGTGAGCTTGTAAGTATTGGTTGCTGCCACCATGTTCTGGTGGAACAGGGGGACCTGAGGTTGGCTTGTTTAAATAGTTTCAAAAGCAGTGGCCATATATTCAGCAAGCGAGATTCTCTCCAGCTAAAAATAAGCTCTTTATTGGAGATATGGAAGTCCTTTGAAAGATAATGGTAGCATTCTACACCAAAGCCATCGACAAAAAGCAACCTAGGGAGGATTTTCTTGAACTACTTTGGTTATGTCTGGTCTTCCTTAGGGGAGGCTCTTTTGGTTCTGAGACATTTCGCGCTCCAGGAGCGATGCATCAGGCTCGATGGATGTCAAAGGCCATTTACACTCTGAAAATGGTACTATTCCAAAATCTGCTTACTCTGACTGTTCAAGAGAAAAAAGGTCTAGTAGAGATTGCATTGTTTGTGGCATTAATTTATGGACGTTTTTGGCACGAAGCTCCGCTGGCTGCAAATGCTTTGTTTAATGATGCTCAAACGCTGAAACAGTTGCAGCTTTTACTACATTTTCTTGACACCTTTGGTTCTTCTCAGAACATCTTATAGGTCTGGCATTTTTTGATAGTTGGGTTAGCTCATATTAACATATTAATGTATATATGTGAAGAGGGCCATGGTAGTTAACCTCCAACTGCCCAAAACAACTCTAGCACTAAAGAGAGTATATTCCAAGAATACCGACTTCAACAGACTAGAGACATTTGTGACTATGAGAACCTATAGTTTATTTGAGTAGTTGAGCAGTACAGGTAGAGAAGAGACCAAAAACTTTGTTTCAAAAGATCCTAATTATTAGGAAGACAATAAATCATATCAGAAGTTGGCAGAGAGAGTCCAAAGTATGAAAGTTGTTAATGACAGTGCGGAACGTGGAATTGCATTAATTGGACAGTACAACGAATCGATTACAAAAGATGAAGCAGTTCCTACTTCGATTTGTTCAACGCCAGCTATATCCTACTTCATCCAAGGCAGCCATGTTGGGGAAAGATGACAAAATTGTTGATTAATAAACATACATTTTTTAACATATTCACAATATTCTTGCTTGATATTACATTTTTGTTTAAAAATTACAAAACATTGAAATACTTTAATAAAAATTGATCAGATGATCTATATTCATTAGATACTTTGCAAGCATTCATATTTACCTGATTTAAATTGTTAGTTTTTTTAATTTTTAAATTTGATATTAAATAGTAGTGAAAACCTAAATTTTTTGATTTTTTATCATAGTGTTCAAAAAGTCAAAATTAGTATAGCAACCCCTAAATATTATCTGATTTGCTTCAAATTTGGCTACAATATTGCATATATTAATAGGAACAAAGGTGGCCTTGTGGAAAAATGAATTTCAATAATTTATAATTATGGACCACCCTTATATTTATATATATATATATATATATATATATATATATATATATATATATATATATATATTATATATATATATATATATATATATATATATATATATATATGTATATATATGTATATATATTTATATATTTATATATTTATATATATATATATATATATATAACCATTTTAGATATAATATTTATAATATCTAAAATGATATAATATTATTATATCATTTTAAATATAAAAGTACAAAGTTTATAATCTGCTGTTAGGGCAACTTTTGCCCAATCAACACTATGAAGATGAAAATCTCATTCATTTAAGCCGATTGTTGTTGTCTGATTATAAACTTTGTTTATAAACTTTGTCTTTTTATATTTAAAATGATATAATATTATTATATCATTTTAGATATTGTAAATATTATAATATCTAAAATGGTCTATTTAAGTAAGCCGAGTAGAGTGTGAACATTTATACCAAAAAAAACTGTAAATATAAATGTTAGAATATCTAATGGATTTTTTTTTGTCAGTTTTTCGTGACAACAATCAAAGTTCAGTCATCAATTCTTCACCAGAAATATCCTTTTTGTCTTTTCGGTTAAAATTTATTCCAAAAAATTCTAATTATCTCTCAATATATCTTCTTTCATGTTTGAAATATTCGGAATTTCAAATAAAAACTAAAAAAGAGACTCTTTATAGATTTAATGGCACAACTAAAAAGTATATCAATGAAATTTTTCTTTAACTTTGATCTGGAATCCAAAACAGGAACTTGGTTTGTTTCAAATTTGTCGAAAAACATTTTTTTCTTCCTGACTCTTTAAGTTGATAGATTGGTAAATTCGAATGTTAGACCCAAAGAAAACTTTTCCTGTAGTAACGTACTCATCAAATTTAGTCTGAATGTAACTGGATTACAAAAATGCTACAGTGGGTTTTAATGCTTAAATGGAAATTTTGACATTTGATGAACTTGACTGAATAATTTTGTTTGTACAGTTTATTTTTATCAATACATCATCCCAAATAACAATTACACATATGATTTCCAAAGTATCCATTTCAGCAGCAATAGATTTAGCTGATAGTTTGGTGGTTCCAACACTATCACTTTTGGCAACACCACACAATACTTCATAAATCTTTTGCATATTTTCCTTGATCGCTTTTACAGCTCTGATGTGACTTTTTCATCTTGTATCACTTAATGATTTAACTGTAAGCGATGGGCATTTCAATTCTAAAATACTCCAACGTTTTGTGGAACCAGAAAATAAGTTATAAAGACTTTGAATAATTCCGAAAAATGTCACAATTTCTAATCCAACTTTTACAAAATCAACAACAACAAGATTAAGTGAATGTGCTGTACAAAAGACAAAGAGTGCTTGTTTATTTTTATCTAAATTTTTCTTTTTGTAAACCTCTCATATTTGCACTATTGCCGCATGTCTGATCTCTTATATCTTCAAGTGGAAGTTTATTTTCATTCAATGAAGCCCTAATTTTTTGCTCCAATCCATGACCTGTTAATATAAATTTTGTTTATATACATTTCTTAATTTATAACATGTATTATATCAAAAAAATCAGGAAAATTTCAAAAATTTACAAATCGGTGGTATCATCAATAATAATAAAATTTAAGAAACTCTCTCGGATATCGACAATCACTGAATCGTTGCGTTTTTCTATGACTAGGTATAGTATGATAAAAGTAATCTTTTTTTGATGACTGCCATCTGATGCGCAATCCGCAATAATGGAGTAGTTTTCAGCTTTCCGAATTTTTTTAAGGATTTCATCTCTAATAGCACGAGCCACTAACTGAATAATTTCTTCTTGGACATGGGTTTTGTTTAGATTTTCCCCTGCTTTGGAGACATGATATTCCATAATTGTGTCAAATTCTGCCATAAGTTTAAATATTTTTAGAAAATCTCCATTATTTTCTTCATACAGTTTATCAGATGATCCTCTAAATGCTATGTTTTATGATGCCATCATAATGATTATGGAAATTATCATTTTAAAAACATTATCCCATCGATCAATTTCATTCAAAAGTTGCTTTGCCGTTAAACAATCAACAGTTTGAACTTTCAACTTGATCTAATTACCAAACCTTTCAATATGATCAACACTAACTTCTTTTCTCATTAAATTTTGTGATAAATATCTCCAGTCAGCAGTCTGTTCTTGCAAGGGAAATATTTGTAATGTTAAATAGGCTACAACAGAAACAAAATATTTTATTCACTTTTTTTGAGTATATTAGCCATAATTTAGGATTACTTTCACCATTCAAAATTTTTTGGCAAAAAAAACTTGAGCTGAATGAACAATTTCTTTGGTAACTGTTTAATTAACTATTTCTTGAGTATTGTGGTTTGTAAGAGTCTGAGGCTAATCAGAAATTTTCCCATGTAC
>NC_061163.1:7632200-7684700 GCF_022113875.1 Hydra vulgaris | reverse complement strand
GATTTAACATACTTTGGTCCACTCAAATCTGCATACAACAGGGAATGTGACATTTTTATGGCAGCAAACATAGGCCGAAGAATTACTCAATATGAAGTTGTTGAACTATTTACAAAACCTTTTAATCGCCTCAGCAATATTGAAAAAGCAGCCAATGGATTTCGAGCAGCTGGTATTTATCCGTTAGATCCCACAAAATTTAATGATTTTTTTCCGATCAGTATCGTTACACATGAAACGTCATTACTTGATAACATTCAGAGTTCAGAATCAGTTCAGAGTTCAGATACTCAAGCCAAATCATCTGAAGTGTTAGTTAACCTATCATTGAATCCTTCTAGTGTAGGTCTGTCACCTGATGTGAATATAGCCCCTGAACTGGTACTAAATAGATCAAATCAGTCAATATCTCTTTTAAATATTGTCTCTGTACCTAATTTGCCAAAAAGAAAAACCAGAGAAAGTCTAAGAAAAAAACATTCTACTATTATCTCTAGTTCTCCAATGAAAGATTTTTTAGAGGACAAGCAGCAAAAGAAAAGTATGAAGGAACAAGAAGTAAAACAGACTGCTGGTAAAAAAAAGAAGGGAGGGAGCAACTTTAATAACTTTGAGGCTAATGATGTACCAAAGAAGAAAAAAATAACGAGAGATGATAAAAAAAATGATTGTTATTGTTTAATTTGTGAAGAAAAGTATCATGATCCACCCACGGAAGACTGAATAAAATGTTATAAATGTAAGTCTTGGTACCACGAGAAGTGCACAAGTTGTGCAAGTACATCAAGAGGTTTTCTCTGTGATTTTTGCTATGAATAACATTTATTGATTTTTTAAATTTTGTTAATGTAACATTTTATTTACATTGAATAACGTTTATTGATACTTGATTCTTTAACGTTTGATTTGTTTAAAATTTGATTCAATAATATTTCAACCCTTCAATTAAGTTTGATTTGCTTTGATCAACATTTTATTCGCTATTACCCAACAGTGTTTGTGATTACCCCACGGTATGTTCGGAATTACCCCACGTGCGTAGGGTAATTCCGAACACCAAAGGTTTTGTTTTTGACCGAATTTTTTATTTTATAATAAGATATATGAAAATTGCTTTTGAGTGCTTCTAACCGAATGGTTAGACTAACTGATAAGCTATAAATATCATCAATATATAGTAATAGTTGTCTTTAATTCGCTTTCCCGCTTAACTGTTCGCCAATACCCTACTCTCCCCTACGCTGAAAATATAATTTAAACGATAAATTAGACATAATTTAAACGATAACTTCAAAATTCTGTTATGATTATGTTATGAAAAAATATATATTTACAGAATGCTAGAGAACGATATGGCGTAATAAAAAAAAAAATTTAAATATTGAGTTTTCGTTTCAGTAAACGATATTCGGGTCTTTCATAAACTTTTGTTAAAATAAATTTTTAAGTAATTTTTTATTATTAGGTGGTTTTATGGGTTACCCACAGATGAGTCAACCTTTATATGCTCCTATGGTCGGAGCTACTGCAATAAATATAAGTGATAAAAACGATGCTCACATTTTTGGTAACTTGAATTACATACCAGTTTATGCGTTTAATAATATGCAACAGGTTAGATTTATTTGAAGTTTTTTTTTTTATTTTATTTAAAGATCGTTACTAATTAACTTCATTGTTTCAGGCACAAATAAATAGTTTACCAGTTGCTAATCCGATTTCTTCAGTTGTTGATCAACAACCAGTGTTATTATCTCAACCCCCTCCTATGAACTATGGTCCAACAAATTAACTACGATATCGTACAGTACATTGCCTCAGTAACCGTTTTAAAATATCATTCGTGCACAGATCAATGTGAGATGCATCCACGTTTATCACAAATAAGTATTCTATGATTATCCACACATCCACAAATAAGAATTTTATGATTTCTTGAGCAAATATGCAAAACGAAAATATTTTTTCAAAACTATATATATATATATATATATATATATATATATATATATATATATATATATATATATATATATATATATATATATATATATATATATATGCAAAATGTAATAAAACAACATGAAGTTTCTGAGCAGCAAAAGAAAGGTTTACTGCAAGAATGATTTTTTTCAAGTAATTGAAAATAGGATTTAATAATAAGCCTTTGTTCTTTTAACAATAATCTCCGGTTTCTGCTGCCAACTCAAAATGTTAAAATTGTATAATATGCATTTGATTGACTTTCTTTGAAAAAATGTTATTTCAAATTTCAAAATAAATCTTATAAAAAGGATCTAGAAATATTATATACATTTGAATCATTTATTTCGGAAGCCTATCAAGTGCGTTTTTTCAAATTTTCGGAAAACTATAAAAAAAATCTTTCAATTTTTCCAAGGTTTTCTGCAATAAACGTAAATTTCAAAACAAAATACAACCCATTGAATGACCGATAGTTCACGTGTTTCTGCATACGGCGGTGTGACTAAAATCGACCATTAATAATCTATAATAATACGGTTTCTGTCACGTGACGGGTTTCTGAAATAAACGACTCGTTTATGAAGCACAGCGCAATTTTTAAATCATCAACATTAAGAAAAGACCTGATTTTGTATATTTATTTGCTGTATACTATATCAAAACTGTTAACCCTTTAAAGCCCACAAGGAACTGGGAGTGTTTTTTTTTGTTGTTGTTGTTGCAAATATTCTTAAATTATTAGATTTAGTATCTTGATAAAATAAATTGGTTTTTTTTTTTTCATATTTTGACCTTGTTTTCTGACATGGGACACCGTTGTCCCTGTGGTCGGGAAATGTAAAAATAAAGATTTAAATTACTTTTTTTTTTTCTAAATAACTTACTAAATAGTTAGGTTATTATAAGCGTTGCACATATATATATATATATATATATATATATATATATATATATATATATATATATATATATATATATATATATATATATATATATATATATATTACGCATAAAAAATGTACAGCATAAAAAATTTTTTGATTTACAGTATCGGACAAAACATGGTGGTCAAACTCAAATTTAGAACAAAAGTTGATTATAAACTGATAAAACAATTGAACAATACTTAATTTTTAAGTAGTTTATTATGATGTTAACAAAATATAAAAACTTTCAATCATACTAAAAATCCCCAAAAAAATTTTATAACACATTTACCTTAACAAACTACATTTTTCTTTGGACAAAACAAGGTGGACATTCAAAAAATCACCTGAAAATTAAAAAAATTTTGAAAATTAACTTAACATTTGGTAGGACCTCCTTTACTTTCAATTACTGCTTTCATTCTTTAAGGCATAGACTCAATTAATCAACAATTCTCATTCAATCACTCCCCAGGCCTTCTGCATTTGCACGCTCAATCTTATTGACAATTATTTCCCAGAATATTTCTATGGGATTCAAGTCAGGGCTTTGTTCAGGTCACTCGATTACGGTAATATCCTTGTCTTTGAACCATTTTTTTTACAATTTTTGACGTATATTTGGAATCATTGTCCTGTTAAATAATCTATTTTAGGGGCATCTTCCATTTAGCATGTGGTAACATAACATCTATTATATCTTTGCACACAAAGTGGTCCATAATTCCATTAATTTTGTGAATGGGACCAGTTCCTAGTGCTAAGAAACATCCCCAAGCCATAGCAGACGTTCCATGCTTAACACTCCTCTTGGTATATTTAGTATTGTATCTGGTGTTCTTTGGTCTCCTGACTGGCTGCTTGCAGTCGCTTCCAAAAAGGTTATACTTTGATTCATTACTAACAAGTATATTTTTCCACTGGTCTTCAATCCAATTTTGGTGTGCTTTGGCAAACGAAAGTCTTAGCTTTCTATTCTTAAAAAAAGTTAGTAGTTTCTTGGCAGACATTCTAGAAAACAAATTTGCTTCGTTAGCTCTTCATCACACAGCACGATTGGAGATTTGTAGTTCAAGTTTTTCGGTTAATTTTGTGGATGACAAAAATGGATCTTTTTTAAGCTATTTAATAATTTTTCGATCTAGTTTTTGCGATGTTTTTCCTGGGACGTCCGCTCCGATGGCTTGTTTTATAGCAGTCATGAAATCCAAATGATTTGACAGTTTTGCTTTCAGCCGATTTAGCTATATTAAATTTTCTACAAATTTCAGCTTCACGTTTTTCGCTTTTAAAATCTTTAGTATTAAATGTGTTATAATTTTTTTTTTTTTTTTTTGTGATTCTTAGTATGATTTAAATGTTTTAAATTTTGTTAAGAACATAAACTATTTAAAAATTAATATGTTCAATTGTTTTACTATTTTTTTATGTAAAAATTAATTGTTTTACTATTTTTTTATTTTAGTTTTGATCAACTTTTGTTCTAAATTTGAGTTTGTCCACCATGTTTTGTCCGATACTTTATATATGGTAAACAAGTACAGTCTGGTAGACTCTAACTTTATTAGATGGAGTTTATTTATGAAAATTACTGGTGATATTTTAAGAAATAGCTTCTTTGTGCTTGTTTCTTTCAACAAGCACAATGTGGCATATAGACCTGAACAAAGAACAAATGTTCTTTGTTCAGTCTTGTTCTCGGCACATTGGACACAGTGTCTTTTTGTGTCTTAACTTGTGTGTGATTCAACTTTCTTTGTCCTGTCCGTATCATTTTTATCATTTTCGATATTACTTTTGAAATGCAAAATTTGAAGAATTTAAATCATTCTCTTGTATTAACATTTTGAATTCTTGTATTACCAATAATTGAATCCACAGACCAATATGACTTCAAATATATATATATATATATATATATATATATATATATATATATATATATATATATATATATATATATATATATATATATATATATATATATATATATATATATATATATATATATATATGAAGATGATCCTCCTCCATGTAAGAAAAACTTGACTACAAACTCTTTCAAAGATAGTGGCTGAATCGTCAGCTTATCATTGCAATTGCTGAAGATTTATCTGAAACCTATTTGAATGTCCAAAATGTTCTGTCTCTCATCAAGCCTAACCCTAAAAATTTTGTTGTTTCTTGTGATCTGAAGCTGGCTAACATCCTCTGTGGACTTCAGTCTCACTAATCATCACATCCTTGTACGTGGTGTGATGTCCCATCAAATAACCTTGCACAATCTGGAAATCTTCGCACCTTTGAATCTCTCAAATCATCGTGTCAAGCTTTTGATGCTGCAGGACGTGACACAAAAAAAGGCAAAAGATTTCGGAAATGCGGTTTTTACTTACTATCTAATAGAAAAAAAAAGTAAAAATTTTGTGTTGTTAGGTATATAATTGGCTATAATATGGAAAGTTTTAAAAGTTCAAATCCACAAAGCATAAAGTACTAAATAAAGGCAAATACAATAATGTTCAACACACAGCATCAAAAAAACATAAAAAATGTTCATCAGTTTCTACAAAACAAAAACTATAAACTTTTTTTTTTAAAGATTTAGAACTTACAGTCATTGAGCTCGTATGGTCGTACTGCAACGTAAAACACGACCATTCTTTTAGGGATATAGACTGCACACCAAATTTATTGAGAAAGTCCTGTGATTATAAGATTACGTGAGGAAGAACCAAGTCAGAGTGTCTTTGTAACAATGTAATTTTGAATTGATCTGAAGATTTGTTGAAAAAGATTTGCAACAAGCAAACTTTGTTGTTGTTGCATGTGATGCATTGAACCACAAAAATACAAAACTTCTTCCTGTTAATAAAAGATTCTGTGTTGTTAAAATAAAGTCTTCGTTAAAAGATATTAAATTTTTAAAGTACAAGATAAAGTTATTGAATTTTCAGCTGATAACGCTGAGAACTTTGGTGCTTTATCAGCTAATAAATTAAATAAATATTCATGCAAAGCTTGAAAAGAATTAATCCAATAGATCGAAAATATAATGCTAAAAATATATTATAAGTTTAATATATTTTCTGTTCGGATAAAAATATTGAATTAGTTTTGCAACTTTATAGGTTGCTAATTCAAAATGATTCTTTCACATTCAATGACACAAAGGCTCTCATTATCAGCATGTATAGACAGAATACCTGTAATGTTTGAACCTTTTAAGTCTTATTTTTTTGGCGAAGAAAACTCTCTACTTGCAGTTTTTAATTTTTGTAATTCTGAATCTTCAGAAATTTGGTTGCTTTTTCTTTAAACCCAATTTCATTTTTTCATTAAAAATTTCTAAACTTCAGAGTGCAATGAAAGTAAAGTTAACATCGGTCTTTCATGCAATCAATTTTATGAAGAAATAAAAGGAAATAAAAATTTGTTATATAAAGCAAAGATTTCTGAAAAGTATGACTAAACTAGTTTCATGTAAAAAATATTGTATTTAAAGATTATATTTCCAATGCTTTTTTTTAAAAAGTTTTATTTCCATTTTTTAAGCTTTTTTGATGTGTTTCCATTAATGGATAAAAAATATTCGATTGAAATTGTCTCACTAAACACAAGACGTGTTTAATAAGCATAAAAAAAAAACAGATTATGTGTTTTAATACGTATTTTTTAAACGTCTTAAATATGTCTTGTGATTACTACAATAAAGCCTAACGCTTTTATTGTAGTAATCAAAAGTAAAAAAGTAAAATTTTTCTTACAAAAGTGTAATTATCGTTGTAATTAAAACAAAAAACACAATGTCATTTATAAAAAAAATTATTGCATATTATACTGCAATACTTTTTAAAAAGCAGGGTTGTTGCAAAAAAAAAAAATTCAAGTTAAAAAGAGCGCCGATATATATGAGGAGCAGCTCGCACAGCTCCCCAAGTTCGTTTTAGGAGAGCTTTTCTCTGCTCTCGTGCTCATTTAGTCCCGCCGAGGCCTATATATATATATATATATATATATATATATATATATATATATATATATATATATATATATATATATATATATATATATATATATATATATATATATATATATATATATATATATATATATATATATATATATATATATATATATATATATATATATATATATATATAAATATAATATATATATATATATATATATATATATATATATATATATATATATATATATATATATATATATATATATATATATATATATCGATCTTAACGGAACTATTTTCATCGTCCAAATTTTGTGCCACGCTTTTATCAGTATTTATAAGAGCGGCATGATATAAACATGTTTTACTGTGTTATTTTTTTAGAATTTTGTATTAACCTAGATTTTTTTTGAGTGCTAGAACTCTAATTATTTTTTGTAAAATTTTGTTTATAATCAATGGTTGGTTAAAACTTCCTTGTTGCTTGTGCATCCAGTATAAACCGTATTACAATTTACAAACCGTAAACAATTTGTCTTCAATAAAGATTCCACATCTCGTGCATTTATGAATATATCACGTGGAGTTCCGTAAGGATCCATACTTGGTCCACTCGTTTTTTTAATATACATAAACGATCTTCATAAATCTTCAAACCTAACAACAATAAATTTTGCAGATGATACAAATTTATTTTTGTCTCATGAAAATATTAATATACTATTTACTGATATGACAAATGAATTAAAAAAGTTTCTGTTTGGTTTAAAATAGATTGTCCCTCAATAATGAAAAAACGAAATGGACACTCTTTTTTCCGCCTTCTAAAAAACAAAAACTCACACAAATCATCCCAGATCTTTTAATCGACAATATTACTTTAAAAAGGGAGAAGGTTACAAAGTTTCTTGGAATGTATATTGACGATAATTTGTCCTGGAGGTATCATATCGATGCTACTTCCACAAAAATTGCAAAATGCATCGAAATTCTTTATAAAGCAAGAAATATGTTAAGTAAACATCAGTTAACACAACTATATTATTCATATATTCATTGTCATATAAACTATGCAAATAGAATATGGGGAACCACCCATAAGACAAAGCTTAAATCTCTTTACCTTCGTCAGAAACACGCAGTTCGCGTAATAAATTTAAAAAATCGGTTTTCTCACACAAAACAACTTTTTAAAGAAATGAATATTTTAAATGTGTACCAACTAAATGTTTTTAATATTTTGTGTTTTATGTTTAAATGTAGAGAAAATCTGTCACTAACTGTATTTAAAAATGTTTATAATTTGAAACCGAAAAACAAATATAATCTTCGCACTAATAACAATCTTATTGCCCCCTTTTGCCATCAAAAAAAAGACCAGTTTTTTGTTTCTTATTTAGGACCTTATCTCTGGAACAATATAGTTTTACCAAATTTTGATTTTTCTATTAAAATGGCTTATGCTTCATTTAAACAGAAACTTAAAAAGATTATCCTTTTATTAGAAAATATTCTCATCTATTTTTAACTATTTTTGTATATTGTTTTATTTTAGACTAATAATTACTAATTTTTTTTTATAAAAAGATATATTATTTCATTACGAACAGTTTATTTTTAATTAAAATTATATTGAAAAAATGTATATGTAATATATTTTTATAGGGCTTCATGATAAGATCCTCATGATCTTCTAGAAGTCCTGCCGTTGTTGCTGCCAAATGTAAATGTAAATATATATTCTCTTATGGTTATTGTAATTATACATATATACATATAATTGTAACTATATTATCTGGTTTTTGTAACTATTTTTAAACGGCGAAATAAATCTAAATCTAAGTATATATTGAAGGAATGTTGAGACTTTTTTCTAATATATTCAGACATCAGCGAAAACCTTTTTTATTGCTACCTGCCAAATTTACTCAAAATAGGTATCTATTTTTGACTTGAGTTCCGCTATACACCCGGGTAGTTGCGGAAGGGCGTATCATAATAAACATATGAACATTAATAATTTTCAAATGTACATTATTATATAAGATAATATTGAATAGTATATATAAAGTATGAAAAATACGAAAAAAAGTTCAAATTTTTGATAAAAAATTAAAATTTTCTTAAAAAAAATCTAGATTTTGAATATATTAAAGGGTGTGATAGATACCCTTTTGACCCCCGCATACTTTTTATGTATCCTTATTATCTTTTTTAAAAACCTTTTTTTTTTGATACCAAGTTTTAAGAATTTTGATAAGAATTAACAAAGAAAAGAAAAACTCTAAATTTGGTCACCGTTTCTTTAACAAATCCATACGTCGCAAATTCAAAATTTTAAATGCTGTAACTTTTTGTAGAATTTTTCAATTTTAATAATTTTTCACCTTTAAAATACTTTAATAAAGTTCTTTCTCATGATATATAACAATCTTGTATTTGGTTGATTTAAAAATTGCAAGTCAAATACCTGATATATCATAATTGAATATTCATAGTTTATTTCTGATGTATCATAATTGAATATTCATAGTTTACTTCTAGTCCCGGTTATGTAAATATTATTTTTATAAGTTACGACTGTAAATTTTTTTTATTGGCAAAAATTGTAAAAAAAAAAAAAAAAAATTTATTGAAAACCCGGGTTTTTTTAAATCTATAAATTCCGCGCTTAAAAGGAAATTTAAAAAAATTTGAAATAAACATTTTTAATTAATTAATGCTAACTTGTTTTGGTTAAAAAATGTTCAAATTATTAAAATTGATTTTTTTTTTAGAAAAGTAAAACACTGTTTACTCTTCGCGACGCATAGTGCGTCGTTTTTTTTTCGTCTCGTATTAAATTTAAAAAAGAACTCTTTAAAATATAGGAATGTAAAATGAATTAAATAAATATAAATTTTTACTTGTTTTCTTTACTATAAATATTTCTTTAATATCAAGTTATTAACAATGGTTTATCGATTTAATACGCAATATTTCATTATTTTATTTTCAATTTTTTTAAATTATTATAATTTTTTTTTAACAGTTTTTTACTTAGCTGATTTCCATATTTTTATTCCTGTGGAGGTTAATACAAATTAAAAAAATGTTTTTAAGATTTTGCGTACAAGAAATATACAAATCGGGAGCACAAAAAAGAAAGGAAAAAAAGAAACGCATATAAAATGAAAGAAAAGGAATACAGCCACTCTTTCAGTTAGGTGTAAAATGAACAACGAACTGAATTGAAAACAAATACTAAATATAAATTAGAAACAAATCCTAATGTAAATTTGGAAACTGGACCTGGTGGTCAGAAAATTCTAAATTAAGTAGTGATTCACTTCACCAATAAAGTACGAAATTTGACATTGGATTTATCAAAACAGAATTTCCTTCTCAATCAGAAAAAAATAGTTTTGTTATAAGAGGTCATATAGACTTTCCTTTAAAATTGCCAAAAGAAGATAATAAAAAAAAAAATTCTGGAAGATATTAAAGTTTTAAAACGTTAATGCAGAACAACGTACCCGAGACTTGCTTGTATGTAGCAAGCACACGGCTTCCTTATATTGTTTTCCTACCCGGTTATTTTGGAACAGTGTCTGTTCCAAGCTAAGTATTGCTTCCAAATCTGCATTAACTACAACTGAAGGCTGGCGAGCAAATTCCCATTGGCGTAAGTTATGTTACAGGATTACTGATCATGAAAAGAGTAATGGACAAGGAGAATGCTATCTAGCATAGCATGAATTTGAACAACGTCTTTCAACAGTATTGATAATTTTTTTAAATTATCAATTAAAGTGGAATAGAAAAAATGGTACCAAATTTTGAAAAAAAATAATGGTTGTCATACTTTTCTGAGGAGAACTTAGTCTTGCTTTTCAGAGATCTTCGCAACGCATTGGTAATTCAAATAATGGAAACTTTTTAAGTTTGATAGAGTTGCTTTCTATCTGGGACCTATTCTAAAAGAACATGTTCTAAAAATTGATTGAGTCACAAAAAAAAAGCCAAAATACTGCAAGTACATTACCTCTCAAATGGTTCCCAAAATTAGTTAATTGCAGAACGTTCTGATCTTGTTAAGCAGCATGTTTTGGAAGAAGACATTCTGTAAAGTACTACGCAATAATTGTAGATTCTAAAACAAATTCATTACATGTTGATCACATTTTACGTTACCTAGTTCGCCATGAATCGTGATATAAAATTTTGGAACGATTTTTAAAATTTGTAGATTGTAATGACAAAAATGGTTCTGAAATCTCTTAAATGATTACAAAAACATTAGAAAGTAATGCTATTTCATATGTGCCAATATATAGCGACATATTTGGCGCAAATATGTTGCATTGTCATAGCAACATATTTGCATCAAATATGTCGCTATGAAAATGCGCCAAATATGCAGGCTAATATAAAGGAACACAAGCTATAATAAAAGAACAGTGTCCTACTGCTGTGTTTTCTCCATGTGGCTGCCACACACTCAACTCGTGTGGTAATGATGATGCTGAATGTATTCCAGAAGCCATAACCTATTTGGAACTATGCAAACAGTATACACTTGTATTCAATTGTAGTCCGAAAACAGTATACACTTGTATTCAATTGTAGTCCGAAGAGATGGAAATATTATCTTAGCGTATTGGTTGTCCTCTTCACTGCATATCTGGTATCAGGTGATCAGATCGAATAGAGAGTGGCAAACTAATTGTAGCTTACCTTCCAGAAGTAATACTGGCTCTGGAAAACCTGCTCCAGCTAAATGTTACTCCAAAAACTAGAAACAAGATTATTGGGGCAATTTATTATATTACTACCAGTAGACAGGTAAAGTATATCAAAGTAAATCATAATGTCAGTAGTGTGACACAGAATATTAATTCCTATTGATATTTATAACAAAGTCATTTAAGCCAGTAATACAACTTTAGATATGGAAGTTTCAAATATAGAAAGCTTACTTTCACAATTAGTAACTATTCGTGGCAGTTAGAAAACAATGTGGAATGAAGCTAAGCTTGTTACACCTAGCCGTGATATAGAAATAAATTTGTTTAGGGAATAATAGAAGAAAACAATTCCACAATAAAAATGTGAATAAAATGAGTGAACCAGGCGAATCTTCCTTGGAATCCTAGTTCTAAAAGCTTGTTTTTTATATAACATTGAATAATGTTATTGGGGGACTTACAGATCGTTTTAGCGCCGAAAAAAAAATTTCTAAAATACTCAGCTTTCTTTGGAACTAAAAAAAAAGAATCTAAAGATATAGTACAAGAAATGAAATACATAACAATGATTCACAAAGCCAATTTCGGGACAAAACATTTAGGTGCACTGGAAATACTAAATGCTTTGGCAGAGTGCAAACTAGAAAGTATATAGCCAAACCTCAGTGTCAGTTTGAAGTTATTTATTACAGCCCTAGCAACAGCAGCATTAGCAGAAAGGAGTTTTAGCAAGCTCAAACTTATTAAAAATTATCTCTGGTTTACCATGAGTCAGGATCGCCTTAACGACCTAGCTAGACTAAGTATCGAGTCTGACATTGCAAAACATATAGACTTTGATACAGTAATACGTAAATTTGCGAAGAAAAATGCGTGCAAGTCAACCTTGCTTTAATAAAATTGTTCTATTTAACAACATTTCTATCATTTATAGATCTTCTATTGTTTTTTTTGTTTTGTTTTTTCATATAAAAAGATTTTTTCAAAACCTTTTTATTTGAAATTATATATATATATATATATATATATATATATATATATATATATATATATATATATATATATATATATATATATATTATATATATATATATATATATATATATATACTATATATATGTATATATAGTATATATATATAGTGCTTTCATATATATATATGTATATATATATATATATATATATATATATATATATATATATATATATATATATATAGATATATATACATATATATATATATATATATATATATATATATATATATATATATATATATATATATATATATATATATATATATATATATATATATATATATATGTATATATATATATATATATATATATATATATATATGTATATATATATATATATATATATATATATACATATATATATATATATATATATATATATATATATATATATATATATATATATATATATATATATATATATATATATATATATATATATATATATATATATATATATATATGTATATATAGTATATATATATAGTGCTTCCAATACCGGTATTACCGGACATTTTTAAGTACCGAAATACCGGTATTGGTTTGGCTCAATACCGGTATTAAAAATATATGTAGAGGGCTGATGATATAGCAGGTGCTATCGCCCTCTTTACGCTTCCGGTAGGAAAAAGATAGCTAGATGAGAAAAGACGTGTTTAAATTGTCTAAAACAAGTATTCTACGTACTTTATACTTAATATCTAGTTGCCAGCTCATTTCCCACTAGGTTTGGTAGGAAATGAGCTAGCAACTAGCCAGCGAACAGCTAGCGTTTAAGACGTATAAAATACGTAGAATACTTGTTTTAGACAATTTAAACACGTCTTTTGTCATCTAGCTATCTTTTTCTTACCGGAAGCGTTGTTTGATCGTGACTGGAAGTTTTAAGTATTCCATTTACTTTCGTGTTTTCATTAAATAATGAAGCACCAATTTAAAATATTATCATTACGTCACTCCTTTAATGTAGAACGCATGTTTGAATTTTGCACTAACGTAAATATGAAAAGTTTCGGTAATGTAAAAAGTGGGGCGTTTAAGTAACTGTGATCAACAGTTGTGCATTAGGCATGGGATTCAACAAGGTATTCAAGATATTTAGTACAAAAAAATTGTCAATTTCTGCAAAAAAAACTTGAAAGTAATATGCAATAACAGAGAAAGTGACGAGGAAATACTGATGACACAAACATAACCAATAATGATGAAGACTTTTCCGGCGGGTTTCAAGTTGTAATGAGTGAAAAGAATGACTCTATTGAACTGACCGATGATTTGCAGCCGTTAATCAAAAAGGTGCGCACCGTTGTGAAATTTTTATTTCGCCGTTCTCCGACAAAAAATGATCAAAATTCAAAAACGCACGTTAGAAAAATTTGATAAAGATATTCCACTAATACTTGGATCCAAAACTAGCTGGGTTAGCTTGCACACAGTACTCGAACGTTTTGTATAATTGAAAAAATGCATTCACGAGTCACTTTTTGCCCTTGAGTCCAAAGTTGAGGTAACTAATAATGAGTCCGATGCAATATTAGCTGTTAACTTATGTCTTGCGCCAGTAAAACTGGCTGTGGAAACATTGTGCCAAAATCATGCAACTCTGTTTTGTGCTGATACAACATTTTCATGATAGATAACCTTTGAGAAATCGATTTAGCTGTAAAGTTATGTTAGTGCAACAATTCAATGAGCAACGTACTCTTTTTCCAGCATACAACATTTTTTGCACAAGGGACATCAACGTTACAAGAATTTGGATCTAGCTCTATCTTTTGAGCACCATAGCAAATTAGCCATTGTAAATACCATTACTCGACTGAAAGATCGGCTCAATCAGAAAGGGTATAGTCCTCTCCCTTTCACCAGCGTTTTTTCCGATAGTGATTCTGTGGACATCGCTGTAAACTTGTCATTGAAAAAAAAGCTTGACTTTGCAATTTTAAAAAATAAGAAATGTAACAACAAGGGAAAATTGAATGTTTTGAATAATTCATCAAAAATTATATGTATTGAAATAGGAATTTTTGAAGAAGGAGGAAATCGTTGTATATATTTGCAAAATTCCTACCATTACTTGAAAACTGTGAAGCCAACAAAATTAGATGATCTTTTGAAGATGATGTTCTGAACGCCCTATGTTTTTTACGGGCTCATTTTACAAAGCAGAAAAAAGCGAAAAATGAAAAAGTCAGTAGTTATGATATAAAATTAATAAGCCGATTGAATCAATAAAATTTTTACTATTAACTTGAGATTTTATTTAGATTATGATAAGTTTAAAAATAAAGTTTAATACCGGTATTATACAGGTATTACCGGTATTGTAATTATTTAGTACCGATATACCGGTATTGAAAAATGGTATCGGTATTGGAAGCACAATATATATATATATATATATATATATATATATATATATATATATATATATATATATATATATATATATATATATATATATATATATATATGCATAACTACCAAAAGGAGGGGGGGGGTCAAAAAGATAATTGCACGAGCACATTTTTATCCTCTCCATATCCCTGGTTAGAGAACTGAACAAATATCGAATTTTAATCATACTTTTTTATATATACTATTGGTATACTTATATACTTTGAATATTATAGTATATATTCAAAAATTATATATGAATACAAAGCAATCAAATGTATATTTATAATAGACGATATTCGAAATTAATTTTAAAAAGCGAGAAAAATTTTTCCGTGCGTATTTACATAAAAAAAGTAAATATAAACAATGTAAAGTGGAAATAAGTGATAAACAAATTAGTTATTAAGATATATTAACAACTTAGCAATTTTTAAAAATTTGTTTTTAAAACAAGAAGAAAATATTTAAAAATATACAGATTTTTCTCTAAAAATAAGTTTGTAAATAATTAAAAATATTATCCTATGGCTGGATGATGGATATAAAACTTCAACAACTCTACACAGTATTAAAGATTTAGATGAACTAATGATTAACTTAAATTAAACCAAAGTATGTAGTTTATAATAATATTTGTGAAACAAAAGTATTACATTCTACTTTCTTTTACAAACAAACAATACACTATATACATATTAAACAAATATATATATGTATATATATGTATATATATATATATATATATATATATATATATATATATATATATATATATATATATATATATATATATTTGTATTGTATTGTATTTATTAGGAAAAATAAAACTTTATATATATATATATATATATATATATATATATATATATATATATATATATATATATATATATATATATATATATATATATATATAAAGTTTTATTTTTCCTAATAAATACAATACAATACAAATATATATATATATATATATATATATATATATATATATATATATATATATATATATATATATATATATATATATATATATATTAACATAGAGAGAGAGAAAGTGAGAGATATAATGTATATTTTAATCTGTCAGTCTTTGTACAAGGGGTTGGACATATTTGCGATTGCTGCACAAGTTATCAAAATATCATTTGCATGTGGAAGTAAAGTCAGTGGCAATTCATTACTTATAAGACGAAATGTTTTTAATATTCCAATAACTTTTTCCACATGAGTTCTAATTTTAGCAATTGAACTTGTTTTCTTAACTTCAAATGGTGTCATGTGATGTTCCTTGCCGACCAAGTGGTACTGTAAAGAATAAATGTTGAGCATTGCATTCATTATGCAAATAAAACTTTTTGCTGCCATAACTATAGAAAAAGGAGATAAATAAATCAAGAAAACTACAATCCATAGTTAAGGCTTTGTCAGATATGCGACCGGTATAAGCTTCTCATATATAAACAATAAAAAAATGAGGAGCAACACCTATTAAAAACATTAAAGTATTGTGGTGTTTATATTCAGACCAAGTAACACTTTGCTGTTCCAAGTTTCTTGGGGTTTGTATGAAAATTTCTGAACAGTCAATAATAGCTGCCAAATTTTTATATTTTTGTAATTGTAAAGGGCTTGTTTCATTTAATGTGCCAAGGTCTGGTACAAATATTAGATGGTTAAAAACTTCTACTGATGCTCTTATCCTAGTATGAAATATTTTGGAATATGTGCCAATAGAAATATTAAAATGACTAACAAGATCTTTGTTAAATGATCCTAATCAAAGTTTCATTAAAGTCAGCAGAAACTCATCTTTTGAACATTATTTTCTTGCACATCCTACTTTTTTTAGTGTCCCACTGATAGTTCTTTTAACAGGAACAAAATTAAATCGTTTTTTAACATAAGGGCTTATAAAGTCATGCAATTTGTTAAATAACTCTAAAGAAACAAGATTTGTATAAAACTTTATGTTACTGTTTGATAGGAGTTTCTTATACACAAATATAGGTTTAGTTGGTTGCATTATAATTTTGTTTTGAAGTTTAATATTTTCAGCTTTTAACTTCTTTATTTCTAAATAACAGATGATAATTATAGCAAAATGGTTAAAATTAAAAAGACCATTTGAGTTTTTTTAATTTTAACCATTTAATTGAATATTATTTTCAGTATTTGAGTCAAACAGACTTTTTAATGCTAAAGTAATAAGATCGTCTGTCAATATTTCTGAAGAAAAAATAGAAAAAACTTTATTATGCATTACCAAAGTGTTTTTGCTAATGTTTGTTTGGATTTCAGTTTTGAAAGTAGAGTTCTTTAAACTGTTTTTTTTTTTAACATATTAGCATTTATTTTATTAACTGCTGTAATCGCAGATGCATTTTTACAAGTAGAGGCGGATATAATGGCTGTTTTCGTTGAAAATGAATCAGAAATTGTGTTTTTATTTTGTTTATTTATTGGTTGATTACAATTACATGAAACAGAAGGAACCAATTGTCTTATTTTATTTAATGCGTTGTATCCCAATAGTTCTGTAGGATGTTCATATTTTTCATTATTAAATGTTTTGAACAAATTTTACTGTACTTAGTAGCTTCCCATTGAGATTTGTTTGAATTTACCTGGTTTATCAATTTTTTCCAAATAGATTGACGTTCTGGGTCTTTTTTTATAGTAGGAAAAGGAATGAGTTTAAATGATACAGAACAGCAGCAATTAGGATCTTTTCTTGAGCATTTATGAATTTCACAAATAGCTTTTTTTCACTTTTTAAGTTTGGTTGAGTGATTGTAACAACCAATGACAACATGAGAAAGTGATGTTGCCGTATTAAGCAAATAATTAAACTAATATAAACAAAATCCACTGTTACTTCTTATGCTGTTTGTTTATTTTATTTATTCTATATCTACTTTTTTGTGTAAAATACACACGAAAGATTCAAGTTTCTTATTATTCCGGAATTAAAAAAATTTCGAATATTGTCTATTGCTTTTATTCAGTAATTGGTCAGCTTTACATTAATAAAATCTTCAAGATTTTGCTTAAATTTTTATTTTGTTTAAGTTTTTATTCTCGTAAAGCTGACCAATTACTAAGTAAAAGCAATTGCATTTTTATTCACCCGGCCTAAGGACTCTACCACTAAAATTTAATTATCTTGTTTCGAATCATTTTTTTAATTATATTTTATATAGATAGTCTATTTCTGATTGTTCACATATACCCCACAGTTCTACCTTTGTGTCACAAAAAAGATTTACTTTGTTCTATTTCTTCCATTTGCTCCTTATCTCCCCAGATTCATTTAATTCTACCTTATTTACAAAGAAAAAAGAAGATTTTTTTAAACATAATTTATACATTAGATAACTCTTATAATCTCTTTTATAATTCTTAGAAAAATATACTTTTACAAAGATTTGTCACTATTTAATTCAGTCAAAATTAGTTTTTCAATTCTTGATAAATCAAATCAAATCTTGTTTTTTAACATTTAAATGTATAAAGTTAGTGATCCATCAATTGAGACTCTGAACATCATTGTTTATCATCATTTTAATAATTTTTGTATTTATGTATAGGTATATATCAATATCCATAAAGAGTTTACTAGAAATTCAGCCAGACATAATTTTTTATGCAATCATGTGGTGCCTTATTGGAATAGTCTACCAGATTTTGTTGTTGCTTCAAAGACAATTGACCAATTTAAAAATAACTATGACAAATGGATTATTTCAATCAATTGTCCGTCTACTATGGGTGGGTAACCATAGATTCATAGCTCATAGAAGTTTCAAACTTTTATTGTAGAATAAAAATAATAATAATAATAATATATATATATATATATATATATATATATATATATATTTATATATATACATTTTAGCGATTTTAGCGATATCGCAGAGTTTTCGTTTATGGCATTTGGCGGCTCGACATCATCGAGTTTACAGAATACAGATCACATGTCTAATCGATCATAAAAATATAGTAAAAATGATTAGTTCCTAGCAAAGTTTAGAAATAAAATTGGTTTATAGCACATCTTTATATGATTTCAAGCACAAGCAAAGCCAATTTTAACTTTTTTAGCAAAAACAATTATAAATATTTTAACACTTAGCAATAGAAAACGTAACTTTTTTATGCTTGTTTGAACACAATTAAAGACAATAGTTTATTATACAAAATGGCAACAAGGTTTCCATTGTTCATTCTAAAATATGATAAATAACTTCTAAAATCTAAATGTCCACAAGATTGTCACGATTGCATTTGGAAAAGTCTTGTCTGTGTTTTTTAACAACCTGAAGTAGAAATTGTTTCTGTTTTTCATTCTTTGTTATTGCTGCATTAAAATTTTGGATGAGAGCAACGCCCCACTCAGCACAATCATTAACACATGGCAAGTTATTGACAAGTTGACATGCCATCTGATAGGAATGGTTTTTGTTCCACTCTTCCACTGGAATATCGAGAAAGCTGTCATCAATGGCAGTAACTAGGAAGAAACTTCGAGAAATGAGTAATTCCGCTGTTGTTTTTGGAAGAGACTTGAGCAAATGCGATCCTCTATCACCTTTCATTGTCCACACAAGCTGGGTTCTTTCTTTAGAAGACATATGCTGAGAGAACAAGGAAACTGTTGCTAGCTCTTAACTGAGGTACCAGGAGTGACGCTTCATCATCTTCAAACCTTTTGTTTGCAAAGCAGCATTTTCATACGTAAGCAGCCTTTGAATCAATAGAATATCATTCAATGGTGCATCAGCAATGGCTCGACTTGAAAACCAAGATTGAATATAGACATTGACAGCAAATCTATTAAATCTCTGAATGCCCTGTAATTCACGAGCAGTCAACTGTATAACAGTTTCATTACCATCAAAAAGCAATTCTATCTTCATTGCATAAATCGCCTTGGCCATCCAACGTGCTCTGTGAATGGTACCAGGCTTGCGAACTGGTGCCGTTCACAGAGCACCACCTTCATCTTCAATTTCCACATCTTCATCTTCAGTTTCCACATCTGCCTGCATTAATTGCTGTCCTGCTGAAGCTGCCCTTTGCTGGAGTACTAATCGTTCTTTACATTTTGCTGAACGCTTATTGTGGAAAAACATTTTATTGTCCATAGATCCAATGCATCCGCTTCTAGATTCTTTCTGCAACTTTAGAAACTGTCAGTCTTCCTCATTCTTGATAAGATTGTCTGAATCAGCATGACTGATATCAAACAAAATATTCAGCTTTTCATTGTATTCTTTTTGGTTCTGTTGATCCTTAGCATTATTCCTTGAACAATGTTTCATTAGTCCAACATGCTGTGAGTAAAGATCTTTAATCTTTTGAACAATATCTGGTTTGTGTCGGACCAGTAATCTCGATTTCATCCAGAAGGGCAGTAGTTGGTCGTGTACTTGCTGTGCACTCTGAGCAACTGTCAGTTTCTACTTGTTTACTTCCTCTGGAAGTAAACAAATTTTTGCATAACATCACGACCTGAAGGAAGGCGAGCTCCAGTTATTATGTCACATGGATGGCCAATCAACCAGATCATGTCGGTACTTTGAGTTGTGTTAGGTTTACACTTTGCCATTGCTCCACAGTCTTTATTCTACAATAAAAGTAAAAAACTTGTAAAAAGTAAATATATAAGTTATCTAAAAAATCTGTTTTTAATAATTTTTGTTTAATTTCTGCTTCTCACTTGTAGAATATAATCTTTACTAGTATTTTGTTTTTTTATGTATAGCTATTTGAACAGTGCCAAATTAGTTTTAGTTGAATAAAAGGCGGGGGTGGATTTTAGAAAAAGAGTTACTTTGGTCAATTTTTTCCCGATTTATACAAAAACTCTAGACCCTTAGGGGACCCCTAAATATTTTTCAATTGTCATAAAAAAATTTAGTTGTTATTGTGGGACCATTAAGAAACTCTTAAGAGGGACTGCATCAAAATTATCCACAAAAAATTTTATCAGTGATAAACATGGGACACCCTAATATATATATATATATATATATATATATATATATATATATATATATATATATATATATATATATATATATATATATATATATATATATATATATATATATGTATATACATATATATATATATATACATATATATATATATATATATATATATATATATATATATATATATATATATATATATATATATATATATATATATATATATATATATATATATATATTATATCCATTTATTTAACCATTAAATTGAAAAAATTACAGATTTATTTATAATTTTACAAAGTTAGGTTTGGTGTCACTCATAGTTAAAAACTAGTTGGTGGAGTGACACCTTAATAAAATAAAAAAATAAAGTAAAAAATAAAAAGTAATAATATAGATAGTGATCAAAAAAATAAATATATAATAAAAAGAAGAACAATAACTATTAAACAAGCCAAGCTAATGTAAAAACAACATAAAAAAAGAAAAAAAGTGAATGACCTGATATGAGAGATAATGAATGAATAAACACAACGTTTAACCATCAGAAGGATGATAGAAAATAAAAAATAAAACAAATGGATTTATTTAAGTATTGTGATGAGATAAGAATTATGAAATTACTTGAATAATAGCAACAAATGTAAAACACAACAATAATAAGCAACAACATTGTGCCAACATTCATTTCTCCAATTTGAATTCCTTTTATATTTTCTAAATATCTTTAATTAGATCTTCTGTATAAATTAAAAATAATAATAATAATGAGGCCCACCTTGCTTTACACCAATTGTTGTTTCATATATTTCTGATTTCTCATTTTTATTATTTTGTACATATACTTTTGATACCTCATAATATTTTTTTAATATACACCAGTATTTATAACTCATTTTCCAATCATCTTATTTACCGGGTTGTTACAATTTACTCTCATATGCTTTTCATCCATCAAATGCACACACTAATATGTTTTTGTTTTTGCTTTTATTATGTTTTTTTTTAGTTCAAGCATTACTGTTACCACATCACTGCATGAACTGTCCTTCCAAAATCCAAATTGTAAGGCTGATAAATTATATAAAATATTTTAGTTATCAATATTCTATTTACTTTAGTTATTAATATTGTATTTTTCAGTTAATATTCTATTTATTTTATCCTAACTATTTATTTTAACAATTAATTAAATTTTTTTTTATAGTGTTGCTAAAGTATATTTGTTTCTATATCTACATTATTATCAGTTGTATTTCTTATCTTCATAGACTTCCAAAATAGCTTTTTGTCATTGTTCCATAAATTACATAATTTTACATTAATTTAGTTAACAGTAATTCTTTTGTTCTCTTGGTTTTTGAGTTAGTTTGTTGTTTATTTCTAAAGATTTTCTTTTCAAATATATACATATTTCGACTTTACATCAGTAAAACCTGTTACTCTGCATTTGTTAAGCCAATAATTTTTGTCTTCATAAAGTTTTTTAATATCTTCATCCCATCAGTAATTTTTTTTGTTTTTTTATAGTTAGTATTCATATCTTTTTTATTAATTAATTTTTTAACAGAGTCCTTTAACAATCGACTAAGATTAATTATTAAGTTTTCTTTAATTTCTTATTTCTTTCTTTGCATGCATTATGTACAGTCTACTCACTAAATAATTTTCGTCCATGGATGATTTGAGTTATGTATGCATTTTACAAAATATGTTTTAGAATATTTCATTTGATTAATTTTTCATAGTTTTTTAGCTATGTTATTTAAATAAAAAATTTCATGTTCTTTAATTAATTTATTAATCATAAGAAAATAAAATAATTTTCATCTAATACAAAAACACTAGGTTTAAATTTTTTTTGAATAAAAAATATTTTAAGGGGTCAAGACACTGGGATAGTTTTTCGATTAGCCACTTCAGGCAGACTAAGTATGAACCCAGGGAGGAGGGGGTTGTTTAGAAAGAGGTATCAGTGTATGTATGTGTGTGTGTGTGTGGGGGGGGGGGGGAATGTTTGTAAAATGTTGAAAATAAATGATGTGACCAGAGAAATAGGTGGGGGGAGAAAAATAGTGTTTTTTTGTGCTTCAAAAAACATGCCTCTCTATAACTAGGTTTCATGAAAGTCTTTATATAAAAAAGTAAGAGCTCCATTGCTCAACTGCTGAAGAGATCTAAAGCAAAGAAACAACACCAAAATATTTTTGTATTATTTGTTAAATCTAATAAAAGAAGTATGAGAAAAAAACTATTCACTGTTTTTATATGAGTTATATTTTTCAGTAGAATATCCCTTATCTAGTAAGTTATAATTTTTTTAATTTTCTTTTAAAAAAAGTGAGCATGCCAAAAGTAAAAGGTAAAAATGTTGTAAACATTATTTTTACCTTTTCTATGTACTCCACCAAAATTTGTGTTGCAATTGTCAGAACAAAAAGCAGCTAATTTTTTATTAACTTCATGACGCTGCAATGTTGAAATTAACTTATCAGTCAATATTTTAAATGCTTCACCGTCAACAGATTCAAAATCCAGAAGTTTTACTTTGACACCTCCCAGCGGTAGAAAGTACCTAACAACAACTGGTGATAGTTTTACTTCTCTTCTATTTGATGTGTCATTAGAAACACTTAGAAAATGTGTTCTTCTGTAAGTCATCATGTAACTCTTTTACAGATAAAGGTGCCAGAACTTTTAAAATTATTGCTTGATATTTGGTTCTTGCAGCACCAAATTTCAGTTAAAAAACTTTAAGATCCAGTTTTGAACTACAGTCAGATGTTTTGAAGCTCAAATCATGCATTGCTGTGTGAATGACAAATGTAGCCTCCTTTGCTGCATTAACTAAATCACCTTCATTGGGTCTATCATTTTTAAAAGATTATTTAATAAATGAAGAACATGCGGCAGCCAAAACTCTAGCTACACATACACTAATAAAGTCAACGGTTAGCGTTATTCAAGATGATTCCAAAAAAAGACTAATTCCTGATAAAACCTTTCCAAAAAAAGACTTTTGATTCCTGATAACAAAAGAAACCGGTAAATCATATTAAATTATAAGAGTCATTTTAACATGGTTTACTTGTTTATTCATATCAGGTTTTTCCCATCCTATATGAATGCTTTCTTTAATTTTTAATTCAATTTCGTTTTTAGCACGATCCAAAATTGTAAATCATTATAATTCTTAAGACATTTTTCTTTTGAGTGAAGATGTTTATAAATAAAAGAGTTTTTATCCCTTCTGTAGTGTTCAATCACTCGCATCTTTAGGTGGCAAGAAGTTTCGCCAATATATATATATATATATATATATATATATATATATATATATATGCACTAATATATATATATATATATATATATATATATATATATATATATATATATATATATATGCACTAATATATATATATATATATATATATATATATATATATATATATATATATATATATATATATATATATATATATATATATATATATACATATATATATATATACATATATATACACTTACTAAAGCGTGTTTTGATAAGCATTTGCTCACTTTTTCTGCTTACCTTAAGCTATACCGTTTTTTTTCGAAAAAGAAGAAAATATGAAGAATAATGAATAAAACAATTGCTTCTCCATCCCAAACCCTCAGTCGATGTAGCAGCACTCCACTGCGAGTCAGGCTATTTGTCAGTCGATGTATGTACTGAAGCCCCTAGCAGCAGGCTATTTCAGTATGACGTCAGATTGCTTACCTTAGTACGCAATACTATTTGTATATATATAATATATTAGTGCATATATATATATATATATATATATATATATATTTTTTGTAGATGGCACAAGAGACGCTGGCTCTTTAGAGCAGTGCCCATTATAGTATTTGTAGAAAAGAGAAAGAGAAGCAACATTACGACGATGTGACAGAGGTTGAAGGTTGGCTGCAAGAGCAGGTCCAACTATGTTTACAATGCATTTTTGCACCTTGTCTAAAAGAGAAAGGGCATTATTAGAAGATCCACCCCAGATATGGCAACAGTATTCCATACAAGACCTGATTTGAGATTTATAGAGATAGAGAATAAAATCCAGAGTAAGAAAATGAAAGATGCTAATTTTGCAACGGATTTGATATAAGGTTTCCAAGAAAGATCAAAAGTAAGAGTTAATCCTAGAAGATGAAGGGTAGGAGACTCATCGAGTACATTACCGTTCATAAATATAGGAAGGTCTAAATTATTGCGATAATGATTGGCTGAAAAAAATTGAGTTTTATCTGAATTAAAGTTCACCAGCCACTGTGAGCTCCATGCTGTGGCAGAAGTGAGATCCTTTTCAAGCTCAGATGCCCCCTGCAAGTAATCAGAGGGAGTTGGCTTCTTATCATGACAAGAATAAATGGTAGTTTCATCAGCAAACAATGCCACTTTAGATGTGAGAATTTCTGGAAGATCGTTAATGTAAATTAAAAAGAGTATAGGGCCAAGGATTGAACCTTGCGGAACCCCTAAGGTTACAGAATAAGAAGAAGAGTGCTGTCCATCAAGGACAACTTTTATAAAGGTGTTTCCAGATACACCGTAAGAAGAAAGCTTATAGAGGAGACCAGCATGCCAAACTTTATCAAACGCTTTAGAAATGTCAAGAGGGATGGCCTTAACCTCTCCACTTTTATCTAATGTGCGATAAAACCTATCGGTTGTTACTGTTAGCAAATCAGCCGTAGAACAAGAAGATCGAAATCCATATTGATGATCAGAAAGTAGGTTATGAGATTCGAGATTAAGTGTTTGTTAATTTAATTCAAAAACCTTGCTTATGATAGGAAGAAGACTAATGGGACGGTAGTTAAACGAATCGGATCGCTCTCCAGAATTTTTAAAAATGGGGATAACAGATGCTGCTTTCCAGCAGGCTGGAAAACAAGGCTCTGATAAGCACTTGTTAAATAGTTTTGAAAGGATAGATGACAGCTCCGAAGAACACTTCTGCAAGACTATAACAGGTATGTTGTCCGGGCCGCAAGCTGTATAAGAGTTTAAGCAGAAAATCACTTTAGATACAGAAGCTGGAGTGATACGGATGTCAAGCAGTGGATCAACCTGTTTGACGGCTTTATCAGGTAGAACGCAACTAGTGGAATCAAGAGATGATATTGATGAAAAGTTCTTGGCAAACAATTCAGCTTTGTCTTTAGGTGAGGTGACAAAGTCTGAACCGTACAAAAGAGGTGGAATTACAGACTTGCCCTTATTATTGATACTATTAAAGATTCTCCAGAAGTCACGAGAGCCTAATTTTTGTGATGAAATACGAGATTTCATGATCTGAGAATAGCGGGCTTTGGCATTATACAAAACCATTTTACAATGGTTCCTAGCAGTAATAAACAGGCGTCTGTTTTCTGGAGAATTGCTTTGCTGATAGATATGGAAGTAATGGTTTCGATTGGCAATTGCAGCAGCACAATATGAGGAAAACCATGGAGAAGAGTGAGGTTTGACCTGGAATCGTCGAGAGGGAATAAAGGATTCCATGCCAGTCTGAATCCACAAAGTTATGTAAGAAGCACATTTGTCAACAGGAAGACGAAAGATTTCTACCTAAGAATGAGGGCTTGGTCAATATAATCAGAAATGACATCAAGAAGAGTGCAGTCTTAAGATGAAGGAGAGCAATATAGAACAAAGAGAAAGGTGATAGAATGAAGTGGTGCTAAACAAAAGCACATAAAAGAGTAGTGTGTGGATTCAAATCTAGTTTCCCGACAAATGGGTGAATTCTTACGAATTTAAATGCCTAGGCCAAGCATGTGATTATTGGGGTCTTTACGAATTAAAGGAAGATAACCATCAACTCTAAAATCACAAGATGAGACAGCTGAACTCAAATTAGCTCATAAAGTGAAAGTAGGTCTGGTGAAGTTTGCAAGAGATTTCTTATTTTTCGAAAACTATGACCATATAAAGTTTTAACCCCCCTCAATTTATAGGGGCTGTAAACTTTGTAGGGTCATAAAAACTAAAAACTAAGAGGTTATTGCCTGAAATTTGAAATTTGTTGATGAATATAAACTTAGATAAAAATAATAAAGAAATTATTTTATCAACTTGTTGCTCCCACGTTAAGGGCTGGGTGGGCCCGAAAATTGGGGTTTTTTTGTCACCAAGCTCCAATCACGACAACTTTTTGCAAAACATTCTCATTTGACATAAGTATAAACATACAAAAGTTTGGAGTTTGCAAAATGTGTGTAAGTGTCAAAACTCAAACATCTAAATATATATATATATATATATATATATATATATATATATATATATATATATATATATATATATATATATATATATATATATATATATATATATATGTATATATATATATATATATATATATATATATATATATATATATATATATATATATATATATATATATATATATATATATATATATATATATATATATATATATATATATATATATATATATATATATATGCAGGTTTACGTTTGCACATAAAATTTTTTCCAAACATAAAATAATTATTAAAAGTTACCTTTATTTCTTTTTTAAAAAATATCTTTTATAATTTCAATTTGATAAGTTTTTAAACTTTTTTGACATGCTTTTTTTAATTTTTTATGTTTTGTATTAATGATATTGTTGTTTTATTATATTTTAGCATATGTTTTATACCAAAAAAATCCTATTTTATGTGAAAACTTTTTGTACAATATCTAGAAGCACATAAGTAAAATAGCATATGTAGCAAATAAAATAAAATATAGATATTTATTTTTTTATACATATAAAAAATCTGTTATGGTATGTGATGAAATTTTTAAAACAAAGTGAAACATGAGTAATTTAAAAATTATCAATTTTTAAAAGTTAACATTATAGATAAGTTTTTATATAATTAATTAAGTTTATATAATTAATTAAATTAACTCAAATTAGCTCATAAAGTGAAAGTAGGTCTGGTGAAGTTTGCAAGAGATTTCTTATTTTTCGAAAACTATGACCATATAAAGTTTTAACCCCCCTCAATTTATAGGGGCTGTAAACTTTGTAGGGTCATAAAAACTAAAAACTAAGAGGTTATTGCCTGAAATTTGAAATTTGTTGATGAATATAAACTTAGATAAAAATAATAAAGAAATTATTTTATCAACTTGTTGCTCCCACGTTAAGGGCTGGGTGGGCCCGAAAATTGGGGTTTTTTTGTCACCAAGCTCCAATCACGACAACTTTTTGCAAAACATTCTCATTTGACATAAGTATAAACATACAAAAGTTTGGAGTTTGCAAAATGTGTGTAAGTGTCAAAACTCAAACATCTAAAAATATATATATATATATATATATTTATATATATATATATATATATATATATATATATATATATATATATATATATATATATATATATATATATATATATATATATATATATATATATATATATATGCAGGTTTACGTTTGCACATAAAATTTTTTCCAAACATAAAATAATTATTAAAAGTTACCTTTATTTCTTTTTTAAAAAATATCTTTTATAATTTCAATTTGATATAAGTTTTTAAACTTTTTTGACATGCTTTTTTTAATTTTTTATGTTTTGTATTAATGATATTGTTGTTTTATTATATTTTAGCATATGTTTTATACCAAAAAAATCATATTTTATGTGAAAACTTTTTGTACAATATCTAGAAGCACATAAGTAAAATAGCATATGTAGCAAATAAAATAAAATATAGATATTTATTTTTTTATACATATAAAAAATCTGTTATGGTATGTGGTGAAATTTTTAAAACAAAGTGAAACATGAGTAATTTAAAAATTATCAATTTTTAAAAGTTAACATTATAGATAAGTTTTTATATAATTAATTAAGTTAAAACATCTGTTATATATGTAAACTTATCCTATATAATTCTTTATAATAAAATACAATATTTCTAGGGGTTATATATACCCTCGTTATTCAAGTAATTATTTTTTAAGTAATTACTTGAATAACGGGGGTATATATAACCCCTAGAAATATTGTATTTTATTATAAAGAATTATATAGGATATGATTACATACTATCACAGATGTTTTAACTTAATTAAAAATTATCAATGTTTTTACATGTCTCTGAACTTTTGTTGTTTTTGTTGCTTTTTATATCAAATTTGTTTCATTTTGTACTTTTAAAAATGATAATTACTTTTATAAAATGAAGTATATTGCTAATGATTTCTAGTTGTATAAATGGGCAAGTTGACAGAGTTTGCAATCCTCTTTGATCACAATCGTGAAGTATTTTATCCTGGCCAAAATGTGTCTGGTTGTGTTGTCATGACGTTAAGTAGCCCAATGGAAATGAGAGGAATCAAGTTATTGGCTCAAGGTAAAAGCAAAGTTAATGTACTTTTATGTAAATTAAAAGGTAATGTAATGTTGGTTTTACAGTCTTTATTTTAAACTATTATAGTTTAAAATAGTAATTAAACTGATATTTGATGGTATTTTTAAAGATTTTTCTAATTTTAGAAAAAAAAATTCTTCTAAAATCTTTAATAAATCTAAAAATCATTTTCTATGGTATATTTAAATGTCTATTGCTTCTATGGTATATTTAAATGTCTATTGTAACAGTTTTAGTAAGGAATTTTATGATTATAGTTTTTTAGATATTTCAGTTTTTTTTTTCTGTAATTGCTGAGAAGTTTTAAAGAGTTTTTTTATATAACTTTTTTTATACATCAAACATGATGTTATGAGTTCAATAAGCACATTTCTTAATTTGTTTTTAGTAGAGCTGCTTCGTTACTATAAGCTTATTAAGAGTTTGTATATTGTTTTCTAAAGAGAACGAGTCTTTAGATGTCTAGCAAAACTATCAAGGCTGAGCAAACTAGTTTAACATTAAGGATAAACTGAAAATATGCATTCATTTTATGATAGCATGTGAAAACTTTGGTGATATGTTATAAAGGATACTATTTTCAAGTGAGTTTTGTAAAAAAACTTTTCCAGAATTTGAGAATAAGAGGTTCTGTTACATATGTGGAATGGAATCATTTAGGTTAGAACAGAAGATTCAAAAGTTTAACTAATATATAGGTATAAATTCTATATGACTGTTTTGAGATGTTTTTATTGGCATTGAGGGCCATACTCTAATCTTTGTTTTGGAATAAAAAGACATTGATGTAAGTGTCGCTTTTTTGAAAGCTGCTGTGATTTTAATGTGCGCCAATAATTTGTCAATAATTAGCTTTGCTAATTATTTACAAAAGTCACACGTTGCATATTTTTATTGTTACAACATTTGGTATAACGATCATTAATTGTTGACAAGAGTCACAAGTTGTATATTTATATGCTATATATAGCGAATAATTTCTTTAGTAAAGTTCGCATTAGGTATTTCTACAAGAGCTTGTCCCAAAACAATACTACCTACTAACAACTTGGTAATAAATGGAAGAAAAGCTGCAGTGCTTGTGGATACTGGTTGCTTGCAATCAATCATCACCAAGACGTTACTGCCATCTGACTATAAAATTATGTGTGTAGCGGATGTTGCAACAATAAGCAGAATAATTCGATGTGAAGAAGTTGTTGCTAAAATACACCACCCAACGAGCGGGTGCTTGGTGGATATGTGTTGGTTTTATGTGTGGATGAAGTAATAAACAAATATGACATGATTATGGGTGTGGATCTAATAATGTCGCGTGATGAACTGAAAATTGGCACTGGAAAATTGAAATTCTGTAATTCTTTGATTAAGTTGTCATGGACACCTCATGTTGCAACAATTAAAATTGGAACAAGCAAAGCTTATTTTGATTGCAAAACATGGATTGAAAGTTGGGAGTGGAAGAATGAACCTAACATGAAAAACAGAACAAGTCAGTATAACATATCTAACCAACATCATGAGGCATTCAACAACAAAATTAATGAATGGATCAAAGAAGGCATACTTATCAAGTATAACAATAAAATTGTGTGAAAAGTTAAAGGATTATTACCATTGATGTGCGTCATTCAAGATAATAAAAAAGAACCAGTGCTTAATTATTGCGAACTTAAGACCTATCTAAAAGCCTTGACAAGGAATGCAGATGTCCTCAATGATGCAATGATTGATTGGAGACTCATGAGTAAAAATAGCAAGGACTCAAACCGTCATTTACAAAGATCAACAATATGTGCTTACACATTTGGGCTTGGTTTAAACCTAGCACTTGTGATGATGAGCTCAATACTTTGATAAGTCCTCCAATAAAATTCTCCACTTGCAAAATCAACAAGAGGATACATTGAACACCTTAGCAACCAATGGAAATAGAAGAAAACTGGTGGCACATATAAAGAAACAGGGTCTTCACGCAAAAGCACATAAATATTTTGGCGAAAACCCAGTTTGTGCATTAGAATTGGAAGTAACAGTAATACTATCTACAAAGGACATGTTTTGGAAAAGAAGACGCTAGATTCCCATTACTAAAAATGTGCTCAATGATATTCTAATTATGTGGTAATCTGGTTGCTAATCTATCAGTTGCTGGATGGTTAAGACTCGCATGCAGCTTTAAAAAGAGATGTACAAACGAAGTAGATTGGGATGAACCTATTACGAATAAGGAATAATAGGAAGTTGTGGATAAAGTATGTATTGAGTGTGGCCCAAGCAGATACACATTGTGGACACCATTTAGCGACCAAAGTGCAACAATGGTTGTTCAATCGTTAGAAACAATATGGTCATTGTTTGGATCTCATACTAAGCAAGCTATGACGTCGAAGTGGGAAATAAGACTTATTTATCGAGTTGTTGAAAAATCATTGGGAAAAGGAATTGTTGAAAGAGTTCATTGGATGTTAAAAAGAACAAATACGGTATACACATGTCTGTATTCTTAACCAACAACATTCCATCAAAACACGGCAAGCCTATTGAAATTTTTTGCCAACAATCAGGGATTATCTTTTTCCGGGTATATCCGGAATTCCGGATGTTTTTCTTAACTTTTAGTTTTTCCGGATATCCAAAACATTTTCCGTACATACAAGTTTAGGTAAATATTTTTGTAATATATTTGTTTTTTAATCTTTTTCACTCATCATTTAATGGAAAAGTGAAGATAGGTTTGGATAAAATATTTAAAACAACTCAGCTAAAAGCAAATTTAAGAGGAAAATATGTTCCGGATATTTTACCCAAACAATTTTCCGGATTTTTAAAATATGACCTGTATGATCTATGCAACAATACTAACGCATCCGAATTTCTTGAATTGATAAAGTTGAATCAACACAAAAGTCCCTGACTATGTTTCAAGGACGGAAAGTTGGTGATAAAGTGTGGTTGAAACCCAAGCTTAAGACACTGTGTATACAGCGATGGTTAAAAGGAAGTATAGTGTCACTGCATAATGGTTTAACAGCTAAAATTGAAGTCAACGGACATACAGTGTCACAACATTTTTCTCATCTGCAGCATCATCGTGTAGACAAAAAAAGAAGAAGATATAACAACTGATGACAAGTACAATCTGACACTGGTTAAACCTCCCAAAACAAACTTAAAACACGTCGCAATCAAAGATCCAAGTTCTTAAATAAATTCCCTGAACGATGGCACTGACAATAGTATGGACCACGCTGATCAAAACTATCCAACAAATTGTGTGACAGAGTTACAGCCTGTTCGGTTCACTCGCTTTGGAAGTAGAGTATTTTCTAACCGAAGGTATTATGATTATGTATGACCTCTAGTTGAGCTGGGGGAGATATAGTGATTTTAATGTGCGTCAATAATTTGTCATTGGTTAGCTTTGTTAATTATTGACAAAAGTCACATATTACATTGCATATTTTTAATATTATAACATTTTGTATAACGATCATTAATTGTTGACAAGAGTCAACAATTAATTTTAATTAAGTTGTATTTTTGAATGCTATATTAGTCATTTTTTGAAAAATGTTGAGGTTGTTGATAATTAATAAAAATATTAAAAGCAAAATGGTTTTTGAACGGCTAAAAAATATTAAAAGCAAAATGCTTTGAACAACTAAAGTGACTCAAAAGTTTCAACCAAGTTCATGATTTTTGAAAAAATGGTTAAATTAAAATATGGTAGTTGGCATGTATTTTGGAAGTGGTTGATAGATACACCAAAATTTAAAAACAGTTCAAAATTCAAATATCTGTAAATTTAAAAGTTAAGTATGTTAGGAAGTGAAACAGGAAGGAAGGAACAGGAAGGTTAAAACAAAGTTGGTTAAAACAGTTTTAGAAAAAAATATAATTGTATCATTCAATTATTGCAAATAGTTCAACTGAATAAATTAAAGTTGTAACTTTTTTAAAAAAATATTTAGTTCACATTCACAAGGTTGAGAGGGCCACTGCAGTTGAGGAAGCTACTTTATTGTAGTTACAACCCTCACCCAACTCTGAAACATGAACCTTGGCATACAGGGCCACTGCAGTCAGAACTAAGTTGAGCATGCTACTACCAAGAACGTGGTGGGGGTTCTCATGGTTCCATTAACTTTAATAAATGAATCCTGAAATATGCATCAAAGTGGGTTATTATTTTCTTCAGTTGCATACTTAGTTTTTTTTTTTTTTTTTTTTTTATTTGCATTCACTCCCAACAAGGCTGCAAGCAACCACTATTAAGTTGGGAGTTACTAGGAAAAAAAAAGAACAGAGTTATAGAGCAAGGAAACGGTTGACAGAAGACTTGAAAAGTTGAAGGTTGTATAAGTCAGGAAAACATGAAGATGGGAGAGATTTTCAAAGAATTGAAGTGCAGGGAAAAAAACTAGATGAATAAAAGTTTTTAGAGCATGCAAGGACAGATACAGTAAACGAATGAGACTTAGCTGAATTACGAGTAAAACGAGAATGAATTTTAGTTGATGGAACTAGAGATGATAACTCCTTTGAGCAGTGACCCTGATAGTACTTGTAGAAAAGAGAAAGAGATGCAACTTTACGACGATGGGAAAGAGGTTCAAGCTTAGCAGATAGTCCAGGTCCAACAACATTTACAATGCGTTTTTGGACCTTGTCAAGAAGAGAAAGTGAATCGTTAGAAGAACCAGCCCAAATATGACAACAGTATTCCATACAGGGAGGAATAAGAGATTTGTAGAGGTAGAGAATGGAATCAGAAGTAAGGAAATGGCGAGCACGATAAAGAGAAGCAACCTTAGCAGAAGCTAATTTAGCAATCGATTGTATATATGGTTTCCATGAAAGATCAGTAGTAAGCAATAATCCAAGAAGACGTAAAGAGGAGGACTCAGTAAGAGGATTGTCATTCATTAATATAGTAATGTTGACCATATTACGGTAGTTGTTTGCAGTAAGCAATTGGGTTTTTTTAGAGTTGAAATTCACAAGCCACTGTGAACCCCAATCTATTACTGAAGTGAGATCGGTTTCAAGATCAGCTGCTTGTTCTAGGCGATCGAAAAGAGAAGACTTTTTGTCAAGACAGGAGTATAAAGTTGAGTCATCAGCAAAAAGAGCTACTTTAGATGAAAGGTTGTCAGGAAGATCGTTTATGTAGATAAGAAACAAAACACGGCCCAGGATGGAACCTTGAGGAACCCCAGAAGTTACTGGAAATAAAGAAGAGTGTTGGCCTTCAAGGATGACTTTAATAAACCGGTTAGAAAGAAATGATTTGATAATCTCAAAAACTTTCCCAGAAACACCATATGAAGCAAGCTTATGGAGAAGACCAGCATGCCAAACTTTGTCGAAAGCTTTAGATATGTTGAGGGCAATAGCCCTAGCCTCACTGCCTCCATCTAATGCACGATAAAATCTTTCAGTTACAGCAGTTAGCAAGTTGGCCATAGAGCGAGAGGATCGAAAACCGTATTGATTGTCTGACAGCAGTTTATTTGACTCAAGATGTGAGGAATTTGTTGATCAAAGACTCAAAGACCTTGCTAATAACAGAAAGAAGACTGATCGGACGATAATTGGAGGGGTCAGAATTTTCTCCAGAGTTTTTGAATATTGGAACCACAGATGCCATTTTCCAACAAGCAGGAAAACAAGACTCAGTCAAACACTTGTTAAATAGTTTAGAGAGAATTGAAGAAAGTTCTGGAGAACAATTCTGCAAGACTGTGACAGGAATGTTGTCTGGACCACAAGCTGTAGGCGAGTTTAATTGAGATATGACTTTAGCAACAGAAGCCGGAGTGATTTGAATGTCTAACAATGGGTCAACCTGTTTGACTGGAATGGAAGGAAGAGAATGTCCATAAGATTCAAGAGTGGAATTAGAAGAAAAGTTCTTTGCAAATAGTTCTGCCTTATCCTTGGGAGAGGTAATAAGATCAGCCCCATGAATGAGAGATGGAATGTTAGATCTACCCTTGTTAACAATGCTGTTGAAGATTTTCCAAAAGTCTATAGAGCCTAACTTCTGCGATAAGATGCAAGATTTAGTGAACTGAGAATAATGGAGTTTAGCATCAGAAAGCACCTTTTTACATCGAATTCTTGCAATAATAAATTGCCGTTTGTTCTCAAGAGAGTTGTTCTTTTGAAAAAGATGAAAAAAATGATTACGATTGGATATAGCAGCCGCACAAGAAGGAGAAAACCATGGAGTAGAATGAGGCTTGACTTGAAATCAACAAGAAGGAATAAAAGCTTCCATTCCAGCCTGAATCCAGGAGGTTACGTAGGAGGCACATTTGTCAGCTGAGAGAGAAAAAACATCAGCCCAAGGACCATCATGAAGAAAATCACGAAAGGAATCCCAGTCAGCTTTAGGGTAGTAGTAGGTGGTGGGATGATAAGGTGAGCCCAAAAAAGAAGTACGAGAAGAAAGATTTATAGAGATCATTGCATGGTCAGAACCACCTAAGGGAGAAAAGGGAGAAACTGAACATAAGCTAGGGTCAGAGACAAGACATAAGTCAAGGAGTGAAGGTAAATGATTAGGGTTGTCAGGAAAATGAGTCACAAAGTTAACTATCTGAGTAAGAGATTGAGAAACGCAGAAGTTATTAAAGTTATAAGTAACACTATTGAAGAAAATAATAAGCAAGAAAACAATTAGCATGGTTTCTTTCAAAGCCGTTGAAAATGTGTTTTAAATTTTAGTAACTAATTGTTTTATTATTATAATATGCGTTTTTTATAAAAATAATTTGCATAATTTTTTTGAAAAAAAGTAATGTTTTTGTTTTAAAAATTTTTAAGCAAATGCCAACATTTGCATAAGTAAAAGTAAAGAAATGTGACGTTTGTTTTTCTGTCTTTTTTTTCAACAAGCGTTCATTGATTTATCGTGCCCTGTACATTTGTCTATATACATATATACTTTTATTTTATGAGTTTTAATTTTTTTTTAATGTCAAAAAGTTTTTATTATAAATTATTTAAATATTATAAGTGAATCCTGGGCATCGTAGGATACACCCTAAATATAGCCCTGCATTATTTTAAATCACTTAGTTTTATGCTGTTAATGTTGTAAACTGTATAAAAAGCAATAAAAAAATGTAGAAAAATTGTTTTATATAAACACAAGCTCTTTATATTGACAAAACAACTTCGCAGTATTGTTTTCTTGTAAAACAATTTCATTATAAAAAGGTATTAAACTGTGTAAAAAGTTATATAAAACTTTTATATAAAAAAATTATAATTATAAAAGAATTATAAAAAAAAAATTTTTGCTTTTAGATTTTTTTGCGTTAATTTGAGCCTTGACTTCTTATTCTTCCTCAGCCACGGCAGCCTCTCTGTGTGTTTCTAATTTGACCTCCGTTTTGAGTTTGAAATTTATTTTTCTGTAGCCTGTGAGAATTTGACAATTTTGGCAATATTTTTTTGGCTCCAATTTGTTTCTTGCAGAAGATTGCTACTTTAGCTAATTTATGTGGGAAAACATCACTAGCTTTACCTATTGTTAATTTTTATCCGTTACATTCAATAAGTTATTATATGACTGCAAGACTTTTTTATTATAAATTCTTAAAAACAACTAAAATTGATTATTTAAGTTGTAAAAAGACAGTGTACAATAATGTAGGTCTCTAAAAAAGAAATATAATTTGAGTTATGACAGATCAAATTAACTAAAAGTTTTTTATTTTATATTAATAAATTTTAACAAACCTTTTATAAAGTTGAAAATATTATTTAAAAGTATGACAGACCAAGTTAACTAAAAGTTTTTTATTTTATATTAATAAATTTTAACAAACCTTTTATAAAGTTGAAAATATTATTTAAAAGTATATATATTATATACTTTTAAATAATATTTTAGAAAACCACACTTGAATAAAGTGTTGTACTTGCAACAGTATATAATATATATACTTTTAAATAATATTTTCAACTTTATAAAAGGTTTGTTAAAATTTATTAATATAAAATAAAAAACTTTTAGTTAATTTGGTCTGTCATACTTTTAAATAATATTTTCAACTTTATAAAAGGTTTGTTAAAATTTAATAATATAAAATAAAAAACTTTTAGTTAATTTGGTCTGTCATAATATGTTCCTAATCTAAAACAATAAATAAATGATAGGAAGACAAATTACACATAAAAATGTATTAAACTGTTAGTGTAAAAAGTTATATAAAACTTTTATATAGAAAAATTATAATTATAAAATAGTTAAAGATTTTTTTGCGTTAATTCGAGCCCTGACTTCTTATTCTTTTTTAATATTGTTTTATTGTTGTTTATTATAAAACAATTTTTTCATAAAAGGCTCTTAAATTGTTAGTGTAAAAAACTATATAAAATTTTTATATAGGTTATTACAATAACATTTTAACACACTTTAAAAGTACATTGTGTTTTATTGTCAGCATGAACCCCCGTTGTTAAACAGTTTTTTGTTTTTTTAAGTATTTAATTAAAAATAATTACTCAAAGTAATATTGTAATAATATTAAATATGTTACTTGTACATTACACTATAATTGCAACTTAAGCTTTAAATTAAAACTGAAACTGCAGCCCTCGGAATTAGAAAAAATGAGGTTGGCAATAAATTGCTGACCTTAAACTGTGAGAGGTTGGCAAAAGAAATTAGACACAGAGGGTTTACTTTAAAATATAGAAAAGAGGTCAGCAATTTTTTGCAGTAACTTGACCTATTTTAAACACCACTAAATGAAAGTATTACAAGATATAACTTAAATAAGTGAGATATTGTGTTTCAAAAATAGCAATTACAAATTAGTATTATGAGTAAAATTATAACACCTTTTAACTATTAAGGTTTGAAAAATAGTATTATGAGTAAAATTATAACACCTTTTAACTATTAAGGTTTTTTCTATCATATGTCACTAGATATCATATATCTTTAGATATCATTACAGGGTTGGGGTTAAATATGTAGCTGTATTTGGTAAAAATAGGCTAAATTGTATTTGTATTCTTAATGTATTTGTTTAAAATTTTTTTTTAATATTTGTATTTGATTGAAATGTATTTGCAATTCCATAAACTTGGTTAAGCATTGTTTTTTTGGAAAAACCAAGTTTCCTTGTTTGTTTTTTCATTTTTATCACTAAATAAAATAAAAAAACTGTTTTTAATTGGTATTTGTAAGAAGGGTTGTTTTTATTCTTCTTCTTAGTAGACAATTGTTGTCTTGAAAAAATCTTTATATTTTTTTAAACCTTAAGTATAAATATTTGCATTTGTAAAATGCTGGTTGCATATATTTGTATTTGAATTTGTATTTAAAAATCTAAAATTAACATATTTGTTTTTGATCAAATGTATTTGATCCCGCCCCTGATCATCATGTCACAGATTATACATAAAGAAGGTTTATTAAGAAATTTAAAACAATAACTAGTAAAGCAGCAATTCACAAGAGAGCTATAAAGTTATAACAAGTTAAAATTCATAACATTCTTCAAATCAATAAATCTATTTGTTCTCAGTTTCTTTTAGATTGTCTAAAAAGGTGCCTAGTTTGCACTTGTGGATTTAATTCAATAATAGATTCTGGATCAAGCAAACTTACTTTGTCTGTAATTAGGGTTTTATAATGTTTTTTAAGAATACTTTCCCTTGTTTGAACAACCAGTTTGGTATATTCTTTATTTGTAGATCTCCGTAAAAAATTAAAGAACCTCTTATGTGGTGTTGCATTTGTTGTGGTGCAAAGTAAAAAGCTCTATTTATCTGTTTTCTCTGGAATTATAAGGTGTTGTTCTGTTTGTAGCAGCTCCTCGGGTATGCAAAAAAGTACGTACTTCTTATATTATAGAGTTACCTATGTCAGAATGGACATACGCAGACCAAACAAAGAAAACAAATTCTTAAAACACCTTACAACCAAAGAAGTATCTTAGCAATAAAAAATAAAAGATGTTGGAAGTGTATCTTAAAAACTATACTAAAATGTTTAAATGGTTGAGTCACTTTTATAAGTTGAGCAATAGTTGGTTTGTAGAATCAAGGTTTTGGTTCAGGACAGGTAATGCTCTGGTTTACAACAATTTTAACTCTTCTATATATTATGGTAGATTCTAACTACTTACAAAATGGTTCATCCTTTTAGTACCTTAGAGACAGAGAGCATTATAAAGCTCAGCTAATTTTATTTTATTATCGCTTATATACAAATAAGTCAAGTTTATGTTTTCTTTCTTTGACAATTTTTGATTCAGTAAACCAGAACATAAAGAATGTATTAAGCAATCAGCTGTTGTAAGCTCTCATTTGTTGTAATCACTATTTATGCCCTACAAGGTAAGTTACTTGGTTCAATAAATTTATCGTTTAGTAATTTCTTAATTTTGGGTTGGATGGAGAGCTTATCTATATTATTGAATATTTCAAATTTAATCTTAATTATTTTAATAATTTCAGATTTAAAAAAGTAGAAATTTTTAATTAGATATATCATCAAACTCATTAAGAGCTAATGATCTATTCGGTTTACTTTGAATATATCTTCCTCAGTATTTAAAGGTACTATTAGCAGGAAGTAGCTCCTTTTAATTACTCCAAGTCAGGTCAAGTTCAGGATCATCATCCTGCTACTGATATTATTTTCCAGTACTACCTGCCCCATGCCCTTCTGCTTGGTAGAGTGAGCTTTTTTAGGCAAATGCTTGGAGAAATAAACTCCAACCTAAAAATCCCCTGCCTTGGAGCTCTTGGTTGAGTAAAGGGTAGAAGTGGTATCTTGATAAAAATACTCATCTTGGGGAGATGTTAACTGCATCCAACTACTGTTTTGTAGAAAGACCTAGGCAAAGACCTTAGGGGTAAGCAGAATAATTCTGCTAAACAACCTTGAACTCCTTCTTCATCTATTAGGCTTGAGTAGATGTAAACCTGTATTACATTTTTCAGATTTATTCACAAAGAAACTTTTATATATATATATATATAAAACTTTTATAATTATATAGAAATAAAAAATATATATATAATTATAAAAGTTATTTAATAATTTTTATAATTATATAGAAGTTAGATGAATTGTTTTTATAAAAGGACAATATAATGTATAACAGTTTATTTCAATAAAATTTCAGTGAAAATATAAAAAAACCTATCATCAAAACATAGAGCTATTCAGAGTTAGTGCACTCTTTTATTCCTATGAAAGCTTGATTATTATTATTGTTATTATTATTGTTATTATTATTATTATTATTATTATTATTATTATTGTTGTTATTGCTATTATTATTATTATTATTATTATTATTATTATTATTATTATTATTAGTGTTATTGTTGTTATTATTGTAATTATTGTTATAATTATTGCTAACGAAAAGTAAAAAGTAAAATAAATAGCTTCTTGTTATTGTTTCATTGTTCAATTAGCTCCTTGTTGTTGTTACATTGTTCAAGTGGCTTCTTGTTTTTGTTTCATTTGTGAGATTACATAATGATATAATTTTTTTTTTTAATTTAATATTGTAGGAAAAGGAGAATGTCATTGGAGTGAAACAACAGGAACAGGGGATAATCGTCATACCCATCATTATCATGGGTCTGAAAAGTTATTTGAATTTCAAGTATGGATTCATGGAAACTCTATAAAGTTTACAAATGAAGCTGGAAGATTTTTTTTTCCTTTCAATTTTATTCTTTCTCCAGTTTTACCAAGCTCATTTGAGGGGCTTCATGGACACATTCGATATCAAATCTTTGGTAAGATGATTCATATAAACTAGCCATAGGTGGAGCCACAAAATGGGTGGCAAATGTAAATTATATTTAAAAAAATGAAAAATTCAAAATAAAACAAAAACAAATTTTTTTTAAAGAAGCATTTCAAAAAAAGATTTTTATTCAAAATTTATCTGCTTAATAAAAAAAAGTTAATTACTTGTTAAATAATTAATATAGAGCTGACAGAAGGATAAAAAAAAAGTAAAAAAGCAACTGAATAAAATTTTCATCTGGTTCTGATGCCTCAGACAAGCACTCTTTATTGGAATTTTGAATTAAATTATTCATTTTTTTAGATTCATTAAAATCAAATTTTAGAAAATACCTGTTTATGATGATGTAGATTTTGTGGTCTGAATTTTGTTTGAATGTTCCGTTTTTGATTTAGTCTAAGATTTCTAATATTTTACACTTAAATTTTAAAATCAAATTATAAAATTTTTTACTTATATCATAATTTACTTTAAAAAAAAAAATCTGATTAATAAAAAAGTTTATTAATACTACTATTGTTGTTTACTTTATTTGAGTAAATAATAATAATAACTAATTTATCTCAGTTTTCCCTGAAATTGCTTAAATTGCACATTATTTATATGATTTAATGGTATAGTGTTATTATATTATGATTTAGTGGTATAGTATTAAATACATATATTAAAAATGAGTGACAATAAGTGTGCAAAAGTATTAGCGCACTTATTTAAAAAGTATTAAGCATACTCATTTAAAGAGTATTAGCCACTCATTTAAAGAGTAGTAGCGCACTCATTTAAAAAGTAGTAGCATACTCATTTAAAAAGTTTTTTGGATTCTTTTTAATTGATTTTTGTTTATTACTCTCTGCTGATTAGTAATAGTCAATAAAAGTTAAGTAGTATAAATTGAAGCAACGAAAATGTCATTTTAAACTCAGTTAAAATTGCAAAATTGCAAAAACAAAAATATGGGTTTAAAGACAATATTGATTGAAAATAAAGGGCAAGTTGCTGGCATGCACAAAAGTGGTCCCAGCAATTGAGAAATCAGACGTCAAGCGAAAAAAACGGTGCCAAGAAAGAGCTTCATGGAATGTAGAGCAATGGAGAAAAGTAAATTTCTTGGAACTTTGAACTTATCAATTGCAAGAAAAGGATTTTGGAGAGGAAATTCAAAAGCGAAAAATACAATCCTTGTTATATCAAGGGTTGAATTTTTTTATTATCAAGGATTATATTTTTATTGTTATGTCAAGACTTTAAGGAGGAGAAAAGTCAATTTGCATTTATTGCTTGATGCATCTTTACACTGATTGCTTCAATCATTATTAGTATAGAGAGATATTAGAAGATTATTTACAGCCTTCAATGGACGTTTTTAGAACTGACAATACACGGAGAAAAAACAATTGAATCTGATGCCTTGGCCCGCTCGCTCACCGATTTGAATTCTATTTAGAATCTTTGCAGTTGGATGGACTGTAAATTGTAAAAAGGCTAGTTTACTTACTTGGTGCAGCTCAAGACTCAAATGCAAGCCTTGTGCAATACCGTGCCACAAGATCTAATCAAAAAAACATATAGATTTCATGCCACATAGAGTCTTGGTATGTCTTTAAAACAAAGGTGGCCATATAAACATTAAATTTTCTTAGAGTTTTTTAAAGATTGCAAGCGCGCTATTACTTTTGCACACATTTTTTATCTTATATTTGTCATTTATTGTATTCTAAATAAATTAAAGGTAATAAAAAAAGAATTGCTTTTTTATATTTGACACTTTGTAATTGTGTTTTCTTTTATCTTTAATTAAAAAAAAAAAAAGATCAATTAGTCTTTAATTGTTTTTGAATAACACTAGTTTGAAGTTGACTTACATAAAAAATTTCTGTGTGCGCTAATACTTTCTGGAAGCACTGTATTTATTGCTTTAAAATTCAATGTATAAGTTTTTCCAAGGTCTCGGCTAAATACCTTGAGATCTTGTTTACTTTTTCAATTTAGCATGATAACAAATTCTTTTTATTACTTAATTTTGTATTTAAATTTATTTGTTAATTAAATTGTTTATATGTTAAAAAATTGAGAAGGGGATAGTAGAGCAATGGAATATAATGGGTTGTCATTATTCTATGAAGCCAATGTTACATCTTCCACCTTTACAGCCATTCTTCCATATTCCACCATGTTTGCACCCTTCTTGTTAACCAATCAGCAACTTCTAGTAATGTGTTGTTATTTTGCCTTATGCTTTAATATAGGCAATTTGTTAAATCAATTACAAAAAAATTGATTTACCAACTAAAGAAGTTGAAACAAACTTTTTCTCCCAAAAGATTTTTGAAATTTAACAAAGTTAGAGCCATAATAATTTTGATGATGGTGATGATGATAATGATGATGATTGTAATGATGAAGGCAATGATGATGATGATGTTGATGTTGATGATGATGATGATGATGATGATGATGATGATGATGATGATGATGATGATGATGATGATGATGGTGATGATGATCATGATCATGATCATGATCATGATGATCATGATGATAATGATGATGATGATCATGATGATCATAATGATCATGATGATGAGGATCATGATGATCATGATGATCATGATGATGAAGGCAGATGATTGTGGTTAACTTTTTTCTTTATTTACTTAGCTGAAATTGATAAACCATGGAAGTTTAACCATAAAACAACAAGAGCATTTACTATAAATGAAGTAATAGATACAAATTTGCCAAATTACAACACAGTACTCAGTGGTTCAACACACAAAGAAGTTGGATGCTGTTGCTGTGCTGCTGGCCCTTTAGATCTTACAGGTACTTCATTCAGATGTTTTTTTAAATCTTTTTTCAGAATTTGTTAAAATAAAAATTATTTTATTTTTTATTTATTGATAGGGATTTCTAAAATAAGCACATAATAAAATGTGTGGATCACTTGATAAAATATAATGTATGCTGTTGCTGCACTGCTGGTTCTCTTGATCATCTTCAGATGTTTTGAGTTGTTTTTTTTTTTTGATCTATTTTTTAGAATTATTTCATTAAAATAAAATAGTATTTTATTTTAATGAAATAGTACTAAAATAATCATATGATAGAATAGAATAAACAATATACAAAATATGTATTTATATAAAAAAGTATAAATATGAAATATAAAAATAAAAAGTATAAAATATATATTTTTATAATTTTTCTTGTAGTTAAAATTTTTTTTAATTTGTTTTGCTCTGGTTTACACTTAACAATTAATATGACATTTTACTTTCTACCAAATCTTTTTTAATTAATTAACTATTCCAGAGTTTTTATATTTAAGTTTAATTAGAATTTAAGTAGGTTTTTACTTTTTAATTTTTGAAATAGAAAAGTTTTGTTGGGAAATTTTGAAATGGGAAATCTTTTTTTAAAAAAACTGTTTTTAACAAAGACTGATTAAAAAATTTTAATATTTCGAATAAAAACTCTTAAAAAAATATTTTTGAGAATAATTTCGAAGAGGAAAAAAGAAACAAAAATAAAAATAGTTATAAAATAGAAAAAAAAGGAATAATGCTGAAAATACTTGTTTGATTTATTCAAAACCTATATATAAATGTATATATACCCTAACTTTTCTTTCTAATTTTATATGATAAATAATGCATCATTGTTAGTATATTTAGAGATAATTCTTATAATGAGGTTTTAAAATAATTATTTTTCTTCCATTTTTCTTCAAAATAATTTCTAGCACAAGTTTTTAAAATAGTTTCTAGATTTTTGACTACAAAATAAATCACGAGAGTTGCTTTGATTTCAAACAGATTGCAAAATAAAGTTTTAGAAAAGTTAGGCGTTCTAGAACCTCTGAAATCTGAGTTCTGAAGAAAGGTTTTGGAACCATTTATGTAAAAAAAGGACTAACTAGTAAGTCATCCCCTCAAGTAGTTTTGACTTGTATTAAACAAGAAATGGCAGTACTTACAAGCGCTAGAAAAAGGCCGAACTCATTAGAAAAGATTTACAATGTCATTCTTAGTCTTTCACCATGTTCTGTAGAAGCAGAAAATAGTTTTAGTGCTCCAGGTTTATTTATTACTAAGTAAAGAACTAGTTTAAATGATGACTTCTGTTTTTTAGGATCATATCTGATAGAAAAAAGTGAATTAAAATCATAAGTAATTGTAAGTACTTATTTTAAATTGTAAGAATTTATTTGTAAAAATTAATCGAAATTAATGGATTAATTTTTCAAAAGTTAATCGTTAATCGATTAATTTAAAATACAGATTAATCTACCATCTACTAGATATTACATCTCAAAATTTATGCAAGTAGACATTATTATATTATTAGTTATCCATAAAGTCTTTAAATAAGTTTAATATAGTTTTTAACAACGCATTAAAAGGTTTCAATTGTACGTAACTATACAATAAGATGCTGTTGATTAAGTAATTCTAATTGGTTCGGTAATAAAAGTAATCACTACATTTTCAAATTGTAAAAGCTTTTTGCATTGCTTTTGGTGTGGTATAATACCACACAATACCACTTGTATTTAAATCAATTTAAAATTAACTCTTGTATTTTGTATTCTTGTAATTTATATTTTCATAGAAAATATTAATTTAACAAATTACAAGAAAAAAATTATACATATTTCTTGGAGGTAATGTGCCCCAAAATAAAATCCCCCAACCCTTGTTGCCTTGCACTATTTACCTTGTCCCCCTCCCCCTCGCGTTCTGACACTAAACATAATTTTTATGACTATATTATTTACAGATTATTAGGGGCGTGGCAATAAGACTATTTTTGTCTTCTTCTTGCCCCCCGTCATTTGTATATTTTACAAAAGAAAAGTAATTATTTGTAACGACAAATTTAGAGAAAAAAAAGTTATGAAAATAAAAAATTTGCCGCTGCATTAAAGATATCTTTATGCAATAAAAAAAACAGTAATCAATAAACCAAATTAACTTTGAAAAAAAATTTAATTTGATAATTGAAAATTAATTCGATAATTGAAAATTAATTGAAAAATACGAATGACCTTATAGGTAAAGTCACTTATAAAAACTCAATTTTCTTTGTTATTCTTTGACAAAATTTAGCAATAAAGTCTGCATCATTTGATTACTTATTTATGAAAAAAGGATTAAATTAACTTTCGCACTGAACTTTTGAATGAGGAACAGAGTTTGATTGTCAGACGTACTTAAAACTTAATTAAAGATGATACTTTAAATCCTCTATATAATTGGGGAGGTTGTTCAAAGTTTATATGGTCATGATTTAGTAGTGTTCAATATGATGAATTAACTTGATGTTATTTCATCATATAGAAACTTTTCTTCACAATCAACCGTATAATTTTAAATTAAGAATTGTGTTTTTTTGAACCACCCTACTAAATTTGTTATATTAAATACATTAAACTAAGTGGCTGTTGTGGTTATGAAAAGTTATCCTTTTTTTTTAAGTTTAATTACTTTTACTTTTTTAATTTTAATTTTAATTTTTTTTAATTAATCTTGATGTTATTTAAATTAGTTATTTGAATGTGTGAAAATTTATTTTAATTTACTTTAAAAGACTGTCTGGTTTATTGTTCTTGCTTCGGAAATGGCTCTGCATTTTTCAATTTTATTCTAAGTTTTGTATTTTGGCTTCATTATTTAGCATGGTTGTTGTGAAAAATCAGTCGCAAGACTCTGGAACAATTGATAACGAACAAACAACTTGTGAAGTCAAATTAACATTTGAAAAAAAATTACAAGTTCATTTTAAAGCACTATTTTAGTTGAATAAGATTTTATTTTTCTATTCTTCTTTGTGCAGTTTGGACGTCAACTCTACAAAAAAAGGGTTATTAGGGTGTCCACAACTTATAGTAGAATTTGTAGTATAAGATTGACTGGCTTTCATTACCATCTTTTTTTAAATGAATTGTATGCGATAAAAGGCAATAAAAGATTGTATCTGATAAACAATTCTTTTATCAGATAGATTATATTAGATAGTTTAAATGAGTTATATTTTTTGAAATCTGTTAAAGCAGTTAATATCCTTACGGATAGCGAAAATGTTATATAGCATTATATTAACAAAAAAATAATGCTATATAACATTTTTAACAATTTCAAATACAAAAAAAAAAGTTGTAGAAAAAGCACACTCTAACAAACAATGACTTAGTCAAGGTTTGCATGCATGTGGAGCATCCAGTAGTGTAGCAAGAAATTATTTCTCCTACTCCTCCTCTTTCCTCCACCATCTCTCTGCCAAATTTTCATTAGGGCTACTAACCTATTTCTGCTCAAAAAATAATAAAATAAAAAAATAATGATTATTTAGGAGCCCCTATTATCACTATAGCTTTTACACAGCAGGGGCCTGTCTCTACTCTAGTGGTATACCCGCCTTAGGGTGGTTCAAATTTAGGTCAAAAATTTTTTACCACTAGAGTGGAATAAGGTGCACAGACCCTTATTTTATATATAGGATTTTTTTTTTTTTTTTTAAGTTTAAGGGTGGCACACGGCCCAAAAGTATTTTTTTTTTACCCTTTTTTTGGCGTTTTAGGTTCTTGCAAGAATATGTAAGAAATTATTATTTTTTACATATTCTTGCAAGAACCTAATTAAAAAAATAAAAAGGCACTCTATTTGTATTTTTTTTTCAACATTCAAAAACTTATAGAAAAGTCACTAAATATTGACAAAAAAAAAGATTTTCTTTATTTCAGTGATCGCGGTAGCTTTAGTTGCTGCTTGTGATAAATAACATGTAGACATAAAAAAAACTTCAAAACTACAAATACCTATACATATATCAAATTGTGATGCTTTGAAAAAGTTCCAGTGATCGAAGCCTGAGATCTAGAAAAACCATAAAACTTAGCCCTCCCCCCCTACCCTAAAAATGAGGGAAATAAGTTGCCCAAATTTATACTATTGTTATTCTGAACTAAATTTACATTTATCAACAGATTTCAAATTTCATTTAATAATATTGTAGCGTTCAAAAGTTATGACCATGCAAAGTTGCCACCCTCCCCAAAAAGAGGGGGTTAAAAGCTCAACGTAAAGCTCTATGTTATTTTTATTACAAAATCTAGTTTAATGTATTACATAATTTTTGATTTTAAACTTAGAGATGAATCTAGATGAAGTTGGATTACCACTCCCCTAATAATATAACTTTGTTACGAGTTGCAGGTGGGAATAAATAAAAGTAAATTTAACGTAATTTTAAACTTTGATTAAATAACCAACAATCAGCATTTTTTAAATACTACTAATTACATTTGATGTTAAATCTTCTTTGTCCCTTTTTTATTTCTTTTGTAAACATGGTTTAACTAGAACAAGTCCTGTATCTTCTTCTCTTTCATTGATTTTCTAATCAGCTCTTTTACTAGATTTATGGTCCTCTCTGATAAATTGTTAACCACATCTAGAGATTTAATAGTAGATTCAAACTCAAGATAAAAATTGTTAAACTTCCAAAACTGCGAGGGGATCTTAAGCCACTGCAACTCACCCTTTCCATGTCCCATCTTATCAAAGATGAGCCAAGATTGCTCAGTTATTAGAGAACAAAGAGATGGAGGCTGATCTTGTGAAAAGTCTAGAGAGTGAAGAACCTCTTTATTGACCATAACACGCTCAAGTGGATACACTATTGGTTTGTGGGAAGTGTATTGTATAATGATGTGGCAATATCTTCTCTGTTTGGGCAATGTTTATCTGCTAATGCAAGCACAACTAAGGCAGCATCAAGGTACCAGCTGTGTCTGTCAAATGACTTTATTGCTTAAGTAGCTCCAAGAAAATTTATATCCATTAACCTCTTCATCTGCCACAGAGCTTTCATATCTTAAAAATATGTTTAACAATATTAAAGTCATCAATTCAAAAATTAACTCATCATTTTTTACACTTTTTTCTTATCTATAATGATTATTTTTAACCTGATAAAGCACAGCAGTTGTCGATACTGCTCTAAGAAACCATTGAGTGTAAAAGATACTGACAAACACAGCCATTTCACGAATCTCTTCTTTATTTTCTTCTGATAAACTTGGAATAGCTTCCAGTAATAAATACATTTTAAGATAATACAACGCTTTTGACATGAATCTTGCATGATGTATTGGACCAGGAATACGAAATTTGAACCTATATTTTTGAGAAATTACCATCAAAGATAGTTCTGCTAACTCTTGATAATCCTTTCTTGATTTACCATCCTAAAAATAAAGGATTTTTTATATTTATAATTATGATTTATTATATTATGATTGTGTATACAGATTGTTTAAATTATTCTAAGCAAGCTACTTTAAAACTGTAATTAACCTTTTTGTAGATCCTATAATCTATTACATCTCTGTAGAATTTTTTAGCCTCAAGATGTTGTTTATTTATCTAAATTCCATTTGGAGTTTCAATCCTTTTCAATGTAACAATGTCTTTTTCAAGATCATTCCAGACAGATTTCAGGTGTTAAAAGAGCTGGTTTTCTGGACCAGACGTTTTACTACTGGAATATATCTTGTTAAAGTTGTCAATTTGTCTTTCCAATATATGTCTACAGCCAAGGAAAAGTAGTGGCCTTCCCGGCTTATCAGCCATTCTTGTTATAATTCCTTGGTGCTTTCCAGTGTTGGAAGCTGTAGTATCAAAGCATATACACTGTATATGATGACTAAGGCCAAAAGAATCTAATAGATTATAAACAGTTTTGAACTGATTTTCCCCAGAACCTGACTTAATATAAGGAATACCTAGGAACTCAGTTTTCCCATTCACTTTCACTAGTACTGCTAATCTTTCTCTTGTAACTGAAACTTTATCTGTATATTCTTTAAATATTTTCCCGTCAAAGCTAATTTAGATTAGCTGTACAGTTATTTGATAAGTCTTATTTTTAGGAAAGAAGTCGAGGACAATTTGGTGTAAATGTAGAACCTTTGTTTAGACAACAAACTAAGTTTTTGAGAGAGGTTGATGGTTTGGACTAATGTAAGTAATGATAATACTGTATAACTTCTTCTGCAGTTGCAAATTAAATAGATGATAGAGTCTTTCTAGTTTTTTTAACTAAGAATATTTCTTGGCCTCTATTTTTCATTTTTTTTAAGAATTTTTGGCATAATTTTTTATTTTTTTTTTATTTTATGTAAATAAATTATAATGAAATTGATTTTTATTTAAAAATAAACAGTTTAACCATATTAATAAATTTTGTTTAATGTTTTTAAAATAGCAGATGTTGAACATTGAGTATGATTATTTCATTTGAACAATGAGATCATACCGCTGTCATTGAAATAGTTGCGCATATAGAAATAATGAAAAAATTCATTAGATTTGAAAAAAAATTGTTCTTAGGTATTTTTAAAGGACATTTTTTAACTTTTTTAAAAAATATATGAGTGCTTTTTTTGTTTGTTTGTTTAGGTCCTTACAAGAATATGTAAAAAATAATAATTTGAATTTAATAATGTTAAAGGGTAACAAACGCGAGTCACGTAACGTGACTCGCGTGTGCTAACAATTTTTTTTCAAATCTAATGAATTTTTTCATTATTTCTATACGCACAACTATTTCAATGACAGCGGTATGATCTCAAAACGTAAAAAAAAAGGTAAAAAAAAAGTACTTTTGGGACGTGTGCCACCCTTAAACTTCAAAAAAAAAAATATATATATATATATATATATATATATATATATATATATATATATATATATATATATATATATATATATATATATATATATATATATATATATATATATATATATATATATAATAATAATAATATATAAAACCAGGGTCTGTGCACCCTATAAACTTCCACTCTAGTAGTAAAAAATTTTTGACATAAATTTGAACCACCCTAACCCGCATATATTTGCCTCTAATTCTATATATAATAGAATCGCTTTTCATGATATTTGTGAAAAGAAATCTTTTCACAATGCCCCACCACAAACATTGCCTACATGCATCAGAATAATACCTGAAGTAATACCCAGAAGTGCCCACAAACAGGCAATGGTTTTGAATACACTACCTATCTCATAAATTATGTTAAATTAGCTTGAAATGTTCTTTGAGAAAGTAAATATTGTAACTTACATTTTACTTACTTACAAAGTAAAGTATAAAATTTTAAAGACAAAATTTACTTTTGTTTGTACTTGTAAATAACATTTTTTTTTTAAATTGCTTTTATGTAAATTTTCTTTGCTAATTTTTTACTTTTACACATAAAAGTAATTTGTTTTTAGGATGTAGTTTTTTTTTTGTTTTTTTTTTTAATTTATTTTGTGTAAATTTTTTACATAATTATAACTTTTCAAAGTAAATTACTTTACGTGACTTACTAATAAAAGTAAATTACATTTGCAAGTAAAAGTAAAAAGTCTTTTAATGCAAATAACTTTTACTTGTAAAAAAATTACTTTTTCAAGCAACAGTTGCTCATTTAGAAAAGTTTTACATGTTATATAAATTATGATAAAAAAATAAGAATTACTTTTAAATGTAAATAAATTATATATTTTAATGAGTTAGCAATACATACAGAAACATTGTATTACATTTTAATCTAAATGTTTTTTCATTTTAGATTAATATTTTTATTAATTTTCATAGTTCTTTGTATAAATATTATTCATTTTTATTCACATAAGTAAAAAAATATGCTTTTCAAAAAGTCTATTACTAATAAGACTTACTATAACTCTTAAAGAACTTAACAAATGTTCAACTATTACTTGAGTTTTTTTTTTTTTTTTTTTTTTTTTTTATTTTAATTCACCTCCTCAAGGCCGAGAAGGCCACTACAGACGAGGAGGCTACTTTTTTGTGGTTATACAACCCTCTCTCAACTCTATAACTCCGAAACACGAACCTTGACGAACAAGGCTGCTGCGCGGAGAAACGAGTTGAGCGCGGTACTACCAGGGACGTGGTGGGGATTGAACTTGGTTTGATTGTACAATTTGAGTAACTTGTGCCATTTCATAACAGTGGATGAATGGATTTCTTGTCTCCCACAATGATAGCAACTCCATATTAAATTCAAAACACTACTTATTTTTGTAATCAGGAGAAAAGCATTCAACTTTTTTTTTAATGTTGTGTTATTGGATTATCTTTAGTTTGTTTATCAATAAATTTGTTTTTTTCCTTTTGCAA
>NC_061163.1:7587200-7627200 GCF_022113875.1 Hydra vulgaris | reverse complement strand
GCTTGACATTCGCATCACTTCAGCTTCTGTATCTGAAGTAATTTCCTGCTTAGACTCTTCAACAGCTTGTGGTCCTGACAACATTCCTGTTGTAGTCTTGCAGAGGTGTTCTCCGGATCTTTCACCCATACTTTCTAAACTATTTAACAAGTGCTTATCAGAGTCTTGTTTTCCATCATGCTGGAAAGCAGCATCTGTTATCCCTATTTTCAAAAATTCCGGAGAGCGATCTGATTCATCTAACTACCGTCCCATTAGTCTTCTTCCTGTCATAAGCAAGGTTTTTGAATCTTTAATTAACAAACACTTAATCTCTCATCTTGAATCAAATAACTTACTTTCTGATCATCAATATGGATTTCGGTCTTCTCATTCTACAGCTGATGTGCTAACAGTAATAACCGATAGGTTTTACCGTGCATTAGATAGAGGTGGAGAGGTTAAGGCTATCGCACTTGACATTTCTAAAGCTTTTGATAAAGTTTGGCATGCTGGTCTTCTCCATAAGCTTTCTTCTTATGGTGTAGCTGGTAACGTCTTTAAGATTATTGAGTCCTTTCTTTCCAATCGTAGTATAAAAGTTGTCCTCGATGGACAACACTCTTCTTCACATCCTGTAACTTCAGGGGTTCCTCAAGGTTCAATCATTCGCCCTATACTCTTTTTAATTTACATCAACGATCTCCCAGATATTCTCACATCTAAGGTGGCATTATTCGCTGACGACACTACCATTTACTCTTGTCATGATAAGAAGCCTACACTCTCTGATTGCTTGGAGGGGGTATCTGAGCTTGAAAAGGATCTCACTTCTGCTACAGCATGGGGCTCACAGTGGCTGGTGAACTTTAATTCAGATAAAACTCAATTTTATTCGGCCAATCGTTATCGTAATAATTTAGATCTTCCTATATTTATGAATGGTAATGTGCTAGATGAGTCATCTACCATTCATCTTCTAGGATTAACTCTTACTTCTGATCTTTCTTTTAAACCGTATATCAAATCCATTGCAAAATTAGCATCTGCTAAGGTTGCATCTCTTTATCGAGCTCGACACTTTCTTACTCCAGATTCTATTCTCTATCTCTATAAATCTCAAATCCGTCCCTGTATGGAATACTGTTGCCACATATGGGGCGGATCTTCTAATGACGCTCTTTCTCTTTTAGACAAGGTGCAAAAACGAATTGTAAACATAGTTGGACCTGCTCTGGCAGCCAATCTCCAACCTTTGTCACATCGTCGTAATGTTGCTTCTCTTTCTCTTTTCTACAAATACTATAATGGGCACTGCTCTAAAGAGCTAGCGTCCCTTGTGCCATCTACTAAAATTCATTCTCGTGTTACTCGCCATTCAATTAAGTCTCATCCTTTTTCTGTGACTGTTCCTAAGTGCTTCAAAAACTCTTATTCTTCTAGTTTTTTTCCTCGAACATCAGTTCTTTGGAATTCGCTTCCTTCATCTTGCTTTCCTGATTCATATAATTTGCAATCTTTTAAGTCATCAGTCAATCGTTATCTTGCTCTACAGATTTAGTCTTTTCTCTTCCAGTAACTTCCAACTCTTATAGTGGTTGCTTGCAGCCTTGTTGGAAGTGATCTTAAAAAAAAAATATATATATATATATATATATATATAATATATATATATATATATATATATATATATATATATATATATATATATATATATATATATATATATATATATATATATATATATATATATATATATATATATATATATATATATATATATATATATAGATAGATATATATATATATATATATATATATATATATATATATATATATATATATATATATATATATATAGATATATATATATATATATATATATATATATATATATATATATATATATATATATATATATATATATATATATATATATATATATATATATATATATATATATATATATATATATATATATATATATATGAATTTTTAGTTTTTCCATAAAAAATCATGTATTTGTACCTGTATAATTTTCTACTTACATATGATGAACTTTATTTGAAATGGTGTTCCCAAATTTCTAGAGTCACTGTACTAAACATATTGCAACAAAAATTTAAAAATGTTCTCAAACTCTTAAAATATAATTATACTGTTATTTAAAAAATATTATTATAGATATATATAGTGGCAATGACGTTTGTCTGACGGGATAAACTAGTTATAAATGCTGATCCTCATCGAAACGCCAGTAATAATAGACGCGACTCTGAGGAGATGTTTATTACTTATCACTTCACTAATTATGTTTACACATTAGCATTAATGTTTTTTTTCCATTATTAGTCCTTTCATTGTCGTTAGCATATTTTAATTTGTTGAATAGTTTTTTGTTTTACAAATTTTTGACTGGTTATGTATTTCTTGTATATTTTAGTTCATATTGGTAATTATGAAACAATTTTTTTTTTTCTTTATTTTTATTTTTAATTTTATGTATATATATATATGTATATGTATGTATGTATATGTATATATATATATATATATGTGTATGTGTGTATATGTATATGTATGTATGTGTATATATGTATATAAATGTATATGTGTGTATGTGTGTATGTGTGAATATATATATATATATATTTTATTATTATTTGTTATTATTTGTTTTTAATTTTTTTTTTTTTAATTTTTTATTGTTATTATGGTTGAGTACTGTTTTGGTTGTATAGCTTGTCTTATTTATTTTTAAATATTCCTCTATTAATCTTTATTTTTGTCTTGACAACTGTCAAAATATGCTTTGTCTAATAAATAATTCTCATTTATTCTAAAGTACTTCATTTCTTCCCTCAGGCGTTCACTGCTCGTGTGTGACCATTCGGCGAATTTTATATGCCAAAGTTTTTAAATAATATTGGGCCTAGCCCGTAAGGGTTAGTGTTACGGTCATCGAGCACGACTATTTTCCTAATCTCAATTACTGTCACCGCGAAAGAGGATTTTTGTCTGTGGAAGATGCCTGGGCTAGCTTTTTAGTCATAAGTCAGTTATAAATCCATGCATAGGTGTTTAATCCATCATGGTTTTCTGGAGTATGGCTGGGCTTGCTTGGTTTAGTTCAGAGACAAATCTTTTACGCTGGTTACTAACAATACAAGACTCTACTGAACGACATAAACAGCACAGACTTACACATTACACCTATACACCCTTATGCACATACAGCCTGTTTACATCTTTTGCATGCTTTTTGTTCTTTCATAGATAAACTATCTTTGTTTGAACTCATCCTTATTTAGATAATATTTTCTTTTTATAGATATGTTTTTAAAATGTAGATACAGATTTGTATGTTATCTATATGTGTTTATCATGTGTGATTGAATTTTTCATTAAAGGATTCATCTGAATTTACATCTAAGTATAAGAGCGATTCTTATAAACTAGCAGCATTCGACTTGTTTTTATGAAGAATGTTTTTCCTTGTTATTTTTTTTATGGTCTCAAAGTTACATTTAATTCGGACCGTAGAGAAAACTTTATTTTTCGGAAATTTCGATTTAGATATGGTCTCAAAGTTACTTTTAATTCGGACCGTAGAGAAAACTTTATTTTTCGGAAATTTCGATTTAGATATGGTTTCAAAGTTTCTTTTAGTTCGGACCGTAGAGAAAACTTCACTTTTTAACAAATTTCTTTCCCGCTTTCTACATCGTTTTTATATCACGATTTATATCATTGTTATAATACCCACAACTAATTTTTTAACCACTCATTTGGCTTAAAATTATCTGGTTTTATTACAATATTTATTTAGTCTTATTGCTATATTTATTAATATTTTACTTATCTCCTGATTTTCATATTATTACTGTTTACAGAAACTTTCATGTTATATTATCTTGCATTCATTACTCAGCTTTATTTTAATTTTCACATGCGCAATTTTTATCTTTATTATTATTCAGAGAATATTTTTATATCCTTCATTTTATGTTTACACATATGTCGCTTACATTTTTAAGGTTTTTTTGCAACGTTCTTTTTCGCTATCATATATTATTCTATTATTGTTATGATTTTGGGTTTCGCGGGTTACTCATTTTCCTACACTTTTGATTGGTTATCATATTTCGAATGAGGTATCTATGACAGCGTTAGAGTTTATTTAAGGGTATTGTTTTGTTTATTAAAAAATTTTTTTAATGAGGTATACTGCTTTCTGATTATCTTGGGCTTGTTTATGCTAATAATACCTATTTGGTTTTATTTCTTAAAATATATTGATTAATATTGATTAATATATATCTATATATAGATATATATATAGATATATATATATATATATATATATATATATATATATATATATATACATATATATATATATATATATATATATATATATATATATATATATATATATATATATATATATATAATATATATATAGATATATATATAGATATATATATATATATATATATATATATAGATATATATATATATATATATATATATATATATATATATATATATAGATAGATATATATATAGATATATATAGATATATATATATATATATATATATATATTATATATATATAGATATATATATATATATATATATATACATATATATATATATATATATATATATATATATATATATATATATATATATATATATATATATATATATATATATATATATAGATATATATATATATATAGATATATATATAGATAGTTTTTTTAGTTTTTCCATAAAAAATCATGTATTTGTACCTGTATAATTTTCTACTTACATATGATGAACTTTATTTGAAATGGTGTTCCCAAATTTCTAGAGTCACTGTACTAAACATATTGCAACAAAAATTTAAAAATGTTCTCAAACTCTTAAAATATAATTATACTGTTATTTAAAAAATATTATTAAAATTATAATCATATTAGTAAATTTTTAAAAGATTTTACCTATGCTCCAATGCTTGAAATAACCTCAGCATGCTGGAAACAAATCAAAACTTTGCAGTTGATTCTAAAATTAGTTTTTTTGTGTTGTTTTTATTTAATTACAAATTCACATCAAAAAGGCTGCCACTATTTAAGTAAGGAGTTACTGAGTATGTGAGGTAGCCAGTGGGAGCAAAAAGTCTGAGACCTAAATAGTTGCAAACTATAAAAATCAAGAAAATATGATGAAGGAAAAATATTCTCAAATCTCTTATGTTCCATTTTTCAAACAAGATGAATTATTGTTTTTAAAGCACAAAGAAACAACCACTTTACAATTCGACAGAATAATAAGTTGTACAAAAAACTTATTTTGCTGTTACAAGAGATCATGTTTGAACAATAATCATGAAAGAACAGAAAAAGACAAAAGACATTTTCTGAGCATTGTCAAAACCTTTTAAAATTTGCATTTTTTTAAATACATAAGGACTGATATATTTATTTTTTACGTTTTCAGTTTTATTTCATTTTAATAAAACTTAAATGTAAAAATTTGGGTATCAATACGTTTTCTTATTCAAAAGTGGTCCATAGCAAACCTTTCCTTGAAATTTAATTTTACATTAAAATAAACCTTTTCGTAAGCTTAAATTTATTTTTTTCACTTTTTTGGTACTCGTGTAACTTTTTGGTACTCATAAAGGGCATAATAGATTACAACTTCACTTTAAGTTTGATTACATGGATGTTTTAAAGGTACTAAATTGAATCACATTATTTCTGATTACATTATGTTTTTGAGCAACCTGTTTAAAATACATGTGACTGCAAGATTGCAATACCTACTCAAATTATTAGACTCAAAAAAGAAATGTTTAGATTTTGTTAGTTTTTTGGAATTTCTTTGAAAGGTAATGTATTGCTATATAGTAATACACTGCCTATCAAAAAAATTCCAAAATATCAAAGAAAATACTATATAGTATTTGGTATTGCTGTTTACTTTTTGTTGTTAATGCGTAATTTGTCTTCCTATCATTTAATTATTGTTTTAGATTAGGAAGATTTACATAATATATATACTTTTAAATAATATTTTCAACTTTATAAAAGGTATGTTAAATTTTATTAATATAAAATAAAAAACTTTTAGTTAATTTGGTCTGTCATAACTCAAATATTTCTTTTTTAGAGACCTACTTTATTGTACACTGTCTTTGCAAGTTAAATAATCAAGTTTCAGTTGTTTTTAAGAATTTTTTTTAAGTCTTGCAGTCATATAATAACTTACTGAATGTAACTGTAAAAATTAATAATAAGTAAAGCTAATGATGTTTTCCCACATAAATTAACTAAAGTAGCAATCTTCTGCAAGAAACAAATCGCAGCCAAAAAATATTGCCAAAATTGCCAAATTTTCACAGGCTACAGAAAAATAAATTTCAAACTCAAAATGGAGGTCAAATTAGAAGCACACAGAGAAGCTGCTGTGGCTGAAAAAGAATAAGAAGTCAGGGCTCGAATAAACGCAAAAAAATTTAAAAGCAAAAAAAATTTTTATAATTATAATTTTTTTATATAAAACTTTTATAAAATTTTTTACACTTAATACCTTTAATACAGTTCAATACCTTTTTATAATGAAATTGTTTTACAATAAAACAAAACTGCGAAGTTGTTTTGCCAATATAAAGAACTTGCGTTTATATAAAACAATTTTGCCACATTTTTTTATTGCTTTTTATACAAATTACTGTATATGGTATTATTGGTGACCTGTTGAACTGGTGCAGAGCTTTTCTAAAAACTCGGTTAAAACAAGTTTTACTTGGAGAAAATATTTCTGAATGGACAAATGTTATAAGTAGTTATAAGGTGTTCCTCAGGAATCAGTAATTGGAAGTGGTTATAAAGTGTTCCTCAGGAATCAGTAATTGGACCATTATTATTTATTTTATACATTATTGATATAATGTCAAATTTAAAATACGAATGTAAACTGTATGCAGATGATACAACATTTATATCTATACTAGATCATAACAGTAGTACAGAAGATTTACTAGATCTAAATAAAATGGTCCAATGGAGAAAAAACTGGTTGATAGAATTTAATAATGACAAGTGCAAGGTTATGCATATAGGAAAAAATAATCCTAAAAACGAGTACCTGATGCCTAACAATTCCAAAAATAAAACGAATGCCACTAAACTAACAAAAACAACTTTAGAAAAAGATCTTGGCATATATGTATCAAATTACTTAACTGAAATTACCACATTAACTATACAGTCAATAAGGCTTACCAAAAGTTAGGCCTAATAAAACAATCTTTTAAATATTTAAATGAAAGAAATATAAGATAACTATTTACTTTATTAGTCAGACATCTTGAATATGGATCACCATTATGGAATCCACATTTACAAAAACATATCAATATGATCGAACAAGTCCAAGAAAGAGCAACTCGTATCCACAGTTTAAAAGGTTTATCATACGAAAATAGATTAAATAGAATTAATCTTTTAAAATTAAAAAATAGAGAGCCCATATAGTGAGGTGTATGAATAACCTGGATGTAATTAATTGGTACAATCCTTCAATATTTATAAAAAATTCAATTACAAGAGGGCACAATAAAAGAATATGTAGACAACAAAGCAAAAAAACAAACGGTCGACATAATTTTTTTTTAAATAAATAGTGGACAAATGGAACCGTTTACCACAAGATGTTGTGGATGCGAAAAACTTAAATACATTCTAAACCCTTTATGACAATTATATGAAAAACTGTGAAAAGCTATTACAGTCTGACATCTACTGTTGTTAGACTCTATACACTGTAATGTGTATCACAGCTTGTTTGTTAATTTTATTTATTTATTATAACTTAAGTAAATCTAAATTAGTTTAAATTTAACTTAAGTAAATTTAACTTAAGTAAATCTAAGTTAATCTAAATTTATTTATTATAACTTAAATATAACTTAAAGTAAATCTAAATATTAAATCTTAAGTAAATAAATTAGCAAATATATTTAAAAAAAAAAAAAAAACTTGTTTAATGTTTGCAATAGAATGTTTCTACTTTTTAAATTATTTTCAAGAAACAAAATAATGACGCCTTTACAAAAATGTTTAAGTATTTAAAATGTTTACGCTTTAATTAAAATTTCTTTCTCACTTGCATTATCTTCTAAATCTGATCTTGTTACTGTAACTAGATCTATGCTTAATTTTCAGTAATGATCCTCTCTATGCCACTGGGTAATACGACGTCGCAACAGTTTCCTTTCAGTTAATTTTAATTATTTTTAGCCAGCGTTGAAACTATTTTAAATTAAAAAAAAAAATTATTTTTAAATTCAAGATTATTTGATTACGAGAACTTTAGAAGACCAAATTTTCTTGTTCAAATAAATTTATTTTTAAAATAAATGCCAAAAAACATTCCTAATACTCCTATATCCCTATAAATAAAATAAAAATATTAAAAAAATGGTACGTTTTGTATGGCTAATCTTTGCAAGCAAATGTCTATGAGCATATTAAATATATTTATTTGTTGAGTAACTGTAGTAACTCAGCTGTTTTGATTTAGTTTATTGGTAAATTCACTATGATGCATTCTATCCATTAAGTAAATCACACTTAATTTAACTTTAAAATAAAAGGATATTATTGACTTCACACGCAGAGATAATTAAAACCTCAGACAAAGGTGTAAAAAATTATTGCGATTCGCGATCGCGATACGCTTGATTTGAGCCCTGCAAGGGATAGAAATGACAAAAAAATCAAAAAAATTATATAACAAAATCTAAAGTAAACAGAAGCTCACAGAATGACTGATTGAAGTATGGCTTTGAGATCCAGATGTTAAAGCATTGACCTCAAAAGGCATATATAGTATGTCAAAGCAAGGACTTGCCACCAAGTATTAAGTTTCATAATATGCTTTCTATGTAGCAGGCTTGTGGAGCCGACTGTTTTTTTGACGGCTCGGCTCCGGCTCCTAAGAAATACCCGACCTCGGCTCGGCTCCGGCTCCTTTACTTTATGAACAAAAATTTCAAGCTTTAAAATTATTTTTTAATCACATTTGCCAACCCAAAACTGTATCAATTACAAAAAACTTTAACCAACTCTCATGATTACAAGGTTATTGTATTACTACTACAGGATATTACATTTGAAAAAAAAATTTTTTTAGGTAAATAAACACTTTTTTTTATATATTATTTACCCAAAACTAAAGTTTTTGTTTCAAATTTTAGTTTTAATTCTACCCAGGGGGCACAGTACTTAAAAAAGACGTCCAAAACGTTCAAAAGACATCTCAAACGTTCAAAAGACGTTTAAAAAACGTCTTTTATTATGCCCCCACTGAGTCCCGTGCCCACTGGGTATCCAGTGGGCACGGGACCTAAAAAAGACGTATTTTGAACGTTTAAAAGACGTCCAAAACGTTCAAAAGACTTTGAAAACACTCCAAAGACGTTTAAAAGACCTCTTTTATATGTCCCATGCCACTGGGTAAAGCATGCGATCGTTAAATTGAAAAACGATAAAAAATTCAAAAAAAATGAAAAATAGTTTAACTAATGCAGAAACTAAAAAATATATTTATTTTAATCTAAGGAACTTGAAGATTATAAAAGTGCTTTTTACTTTAATATTTTTATTATTTCAAATAAATAAACAAACATTTACGCTTATCAACGACATCAACTTCTCAATGGGACGGAATTGTGTGCAAATTGATGGATTCAAGTTTTTTGGTATGAGTTTGATGTCACTCTTCTTAGAATAATGATAAGAAGCAAGATTAGGCCAGAACCAACTAGGGACATCGTGACTTCAATAAAATTCTAAAAGTCTAACTTGCAAGTATTCTTTGATGTAAACATCCAAGTTTAAAATTGACGATGTGACAAAAGCTCGAGATTTCAAACCGCAACTGCATATTGCTAGCCAAATTTTAATCTTTAAAAAATTCTGAAACCTTATATCCTTTGGCTCGCACTCTGTTAGCCGGGGTTTTGCGTGAATGATCGTCGAATACTTATTACGGTTTTCTTATTCTTAAAGCTATTCTTTCATCCAGATCCTTTTGCTTGTTTGATAGATAGAGAACTCTTGTATTGTTTTATGACAACGCAAACAGTAGTTTTGCTAGATTCAGATGCCTTTGCAATTGAAATTAACGATGTAGAAGGACTTTGTAAATAGTTGTAAATAGTCGTTTTTCTAAATGTTTCAATGACATTTTAATTAAGAAAAACATTTAGATTCGTTTGTTGATGTTTTTAATTAATACCATAACTACTTTATGTAATTACGCGAAAAAAATAATTTAATAATGTGTTAGTGACAAGTTTTAAACGAAATTTATCGTTTCAAATTGAACGATCGCATGCCTTAGTTTAATTTTAAAGATCTGAAAAACCTTTGATCATTAAATCGCGTATTAAATATTTAACAGCATAGTATCAGTATAAAAATATAATATAAAGCAATACGTGCAATGTTTCCATACACTGTAATGTTAATACACTGTATTAACATTACAGTGTTTCCATTTATAATTTACTTTCTTTTTAATAATTATGTTTCCATTTATAATTTACTTTTTTTTTAATAAAGAATATTTAGAAGTTTTATTATAGGATAGTATATTGTTGAGCACAAAATCGTTAAAATATTCATTTTTATTAAGTTTTGGTATAACCGTAACTGTTAGAAAAAAATATTTTCAAAAAATAGAAGTTCAATAAATAATTCATTCAATAAATTAGTTCAACAATAAATGAATAAAGTTTGTCTACAGTAAAAAAAACATACATTCTATTCCGTTAAAACAAACACGAGAGCCGAGAGCCGTTCGATTTTTGCGGCTCCGGCTCCACCAAAAAACAGCGGCTATCCGGCTCCACGGCTCCGGCTACGGCTTGCCTCCACAAGCCTGGTATGTAGCAATATATAAATTATATAACAAAAAAATTAAGTTGTGATTTTTTTGAAATTTAAAAAAAAATGGTATATTTTCTAGCCTGTTACTTTTACATTTTGTTCCTTTTTTTATTAAGTTGTTCCTTTTTTATTAAGTTGAATCTGTGAGAATACTAGAGAATGACTAACTAAAATGAAATATATGTCTTCCTAAAACATCGTTAGTGAGTATAAACTGATATAAATTTTTCTTATCTTCTAAAGTTCTTTTGCAGTTCTTACTGGTAAAATATGTCTGTGTTTTATGCTTATGCTGAAAATTTATTACATAGTTTAAATGATAACTTAAGAATTCTGCTATGATTATGTTATGAAAAAGTATACATTTATAGAATGCTAGAGAATGATATGGCGTAATAAAAAAAACAATTTAACTAATTTTCGTTTCAGTAAACGATATTCGGGTCTTTCATAATGTGTAATTATTATAATAGCTTGAAATAAATTTTTAAGTAATTTTTTATTATTAGGTGGTTTTATGGGTTACCCACAAATGAGTCAACCCTTATATGTTCCTATGGTCGGAGCTACTGCAACAAATATAATTGATGGAAATGATACCCACTCTTTTGGTAACTTGAATTACATACCAGTTTATGCGTTTAATAATATGCAGCAGGTATGAATTTTTTGAAGGGTTTTTTTTTTATTTTTATTTCAAGCTCGTTACTAATTATTTTAATTGTTTTAGCCACAAATAAATGGTTTACCAGTTTCTAATCAGATTTCTTCAGTTGTTGATCAACAACCAGTAAACCCAATGTTATTATCTCAACCCCCTCCTACGAGATATGGTTCAACAAATTAACTACAAAAAAATTTATTGCCTCAGTAACCGTTTAAAGTATCATTTTTTCACAAATCTTTGCGAGATGTATCCACGATTTAGCGCAAATAAGTATATTTTGATTTCTTGAGCGAATACACAAAACGAAAATATTTTTCAAAATTAAATCTATATATGCAAAAAAAGCTCAAAATGCAACAAAACAACATAAAGGTTCTGAGCAGCAAAAGAAATGCTTATCGCAAAATTGGCTTTTTCAAATAATTGAAAATAGAATTTAATAATAAGACTTTGTTCTTTTAACAATAAAATCCGGTTTCTGCTGCCAACTCAAAATGTAAAAACTATTTTAGATGCATTTGATTGTTGTTTTTTTTTTAATTGTCTTTATATTAAAAAAAAACTAGATTAAAACAAAATATTTCAAATTTCAAAATAAATTTAGTAAAATGCAGAGAGCAGCCGTGGCGCAGTAGTTAGAGTTCTGGCTCAGAACCCAGAGGTCCTAGGATCGACGCTAGGTCCAGCCCAACATACGACATTGGTACCGAAGGAAGCGTGAACTTCCTGTTAAATGCTCTCCCGCGGTGCTCTGCGATAAGACCTTATAGACTTCTGGAAACACCTAAAATAACCACACACAAAAAAAATGGATCTAGCAGTGTTTTTTTTTGTTTGTTTGTTTTTTCATATATAGATTTGAATCGTTTATTTCAGAAACCCGTCAAGCGCGTTTTTTCAAATTTTCGGAAAACTAAAAAAATTTCTTATCAAAGTTTTTTGCATTAAACGTAAATTTCAGTACAAAATGCAACCCATTGAAAGGCCGATAGTTCACGTGTTTCTGCATATGACGGTGTGACTAAAGTTGTTCATTCATAATCTATAATAATATAATTTTTAAAAAAAATGTTACTTGATGGGTTTCTGAAATAATTCGTTTATAAAGCACAGCGTAATTTTACAATTTTTTAATCATCATCAACTTAATTTTGTATAGTTATTTTGCTGTATATTATATTAAAAATATTAAGATAGTATAGACTAAAAATAATATATTATATATACATAATAAATATTTTGTAATATATATAAGCCAAGACTTTATTTATATAAAGCATATGCGTAACATGTTTATAATATATATATATATATATATATATATATATATATATATATATATATATATATATATACATATGTTTTATAAGTTTGTATTTTTTTTTATTATTTATAAATTAACACCCAAGTTGAATAAAAATTTGTTTTTTTCGTCTACATATTTTCTAGACTTTGCCATTAGTCCTTTAAACGTCTTTTTGTTAAATCCTGGGCGTAAAGAATGTTACCAATTTCATTCTGCAATTTCTGTCATCAACTAAAAAAAAACTATTTATATTTATTATTTAGTAATCCTTTAAAATTGACTACCTGTATCTAACTTGTTGTACTGTAAGTACACGTAACAACCTGTTGTACTGTAACTACACCTAACAACCTGTTGTACTGTAAGTACACGAGCGTGAAAATACCTAGAATCTAAAAATGGTTCTTATAATTTTTCCTCCGACCAAATAAACGGGACTGCCTAAATAGCCGAGTTCTAAAACGCCAAAAAGCCGAAATGCCGAAAAAAATGGCGTATTAGTAGACCTGCGGTAACCGTAAAAAAAGACAACGAAAAGTTAAGCATCCCCCGGATTTTTTATTGCGCATTTGCGAATGCGAGACAGAAGAAAAAGCCAAACTTGGCTTTTGCTTCTGTCCTTTTAAACTTTTGCGAATAATAACGGAAAAAGAGACGAAATAAAAAATAATGTTTATAAAAATTATTTTTAAATTTGTTTGCTAATTTTATATTTAGTAGTAGTCAATGATATTTATATATCATTGGTAGTAGTATGGAGAGGATTTGCGTAAAAATTGTAAACTTAATTTTACATGTTTTGAATTTTTTTAATAGAATTCAAAACAACAACTTAAAAATTAATGCGGCTACCGGTTTTTCATTGCTTTCATTCCGTTTTTTATTCAGTTTCTCATAGGAAGGTTTCTCGGCATTTCGGCGTTTCGGCTTTTTAGAATTCGGCGTTTTAGAAACTCCACAAATAAACTGATAGACACGCCGTAAGTTAAATATTTTGAAGCCAACATCTTTTAGCGTGTGACGTCACGTTTGGGCAAAACAAAACGCGATACAAACGAAATAAAGCCCCAGAATAGAAAACTTTTCGTTAAATGTAAAATTTTCTAGTAAACCTTATTATTATTATTATTTTTTAAAATATTAAATTTATTGTTTGTATCAATTATTATTTTAATGCATTTTTTGATTTCTTAGAATAGAAAACGTAACAGTTAATACAATTTAATGTGTTTTATTATCCATTACATTAATATACAAAAAAACTTTTTATTGATTCGAAAATAAAATTTGTTTTGTTAATACACTTTGTATACGTCTATTATGTAGTAAATTGTTGATCGAGTCAGCTTTATGGTACAATCTTATCTTTAAATATTTAGCAATAATAATATAATTTCAGCACCACTTTCATAAATAAATTGAAGACAACGCTTAACAGTATTAGCTTTTTCACAATCACCTAAACCATCAATTAAAAAATATATAACAGGAAGTTTCCAACGTTCAGTTTACCATAAAAACTAAAACTTCTTTTGTTTTGGGTTAATTATCATTATTGATATCAGCACAAAAATCAATATAACCAGAAAATTTATGGCCTGTCCATTCAATTTTTTTTCAAATCGCAATTTCATCTAACTTAAATAAACACACAACACGTTGACCAATTTTCTGAGCCTCTTTTATTTGGCTATGAAGAGTAACTAAAGCTTCTTACAAAATCCAGGGAAACAGTCAGCGCTTTCATTCCATTTTTGTATAATTCCTGGATGAAGTAGTGCATTATTAAATGTTTTCCTAACATAACTATATGCTTTAGCAGAAAAAAAATTTAATGTTAAAGCAAGGTTGTTAACAAGGCGAAAAGTAGCGAGGCGAAAGACAAGGCCAAGTCTGCATGTTACAAGGCTAAGGCCAAAACCAATGCAAAAAGTTACAGGGCCAAGGCCAAGAGTTTTAAGGTCAAGGTTAAGAATAGGAGTTTCAAGGCCTAGGCAAACATTTTCAAGCCCAAAGACTTGAAATTGTGTCTAACTTTAAGGCTAATTATTGAAAAACTGTATGTAAAAATTGCTATGACAATAAACCACATGTTGTAAAAATAAACCATGGTTATGTGCAAAATTCTACAAAGTCAATAAGAAAACATACTTGTTGGTATGTATGAAGCTGAAAACAAAAATTCATAAAAATAAAGAATGAAATCTTTTAATACTTCAATTTTATGTACTTTTTTTAAAGGTTAAAAGTTTTAAATCAATACTTCATTGAATCAATTAATACTTCATTGAAAAAAGATTAGTTACATTAGACTTATTGTATTGATTCATTGGTGGTATTATTTGAAATAATACTGTCTATTTTTTTCGTAGTTTTCTAGGATAATTACTTTTTCATAAAAGTGTTGGAAAACCAAATATAGATTGCATCTTTTTTAAGTTTCTTTTGTGAATTCCAAAGACTTCCTTCATACCAGTGTCACTGACAGTGAAGTGTTTACCACAAAGTTTAGACAGTTTACTAGGAGTAAAACCATCCCTCCGCATAACTTGTATCCATTTTCTCCTCAATTTCAGATCTTTCAGAAAACTACCAATAAAAATAGGCATATTAAAATAATATGCTATTTTTATTTGAAATATAAGGTAGGATCTTAACAAAGAATGATTTGTAGCTACTTACACATGAAAACACGCAACTAAACACCCTCTGGCGTAGGAACACCCAACTAAAACTGCTTGGCAATCGTTGGGCTGGATTAGGATTTGGTGATACCACCTATGATTGGTTGTATGGTAAATATGCAAACACAATATATAAAAAAACTATATTAGAACAAGAGCTAATTATCAACAAGAATGTCCACCCCACCCTGATTTTATTTTCTACAACTTTAATGCAAGAAATGTTCAATTCAATTGTTATTATCTTTTTAAATCTATTCGATTTATATTAACATCACCAACACACATGACGTCATCAAACACATCAATAAATATAATGAAGTATATTAATTATTTTTAACTATTCTTTGCAACGGTTTATATAATTATTTATCGAAACAGATCCAATTCAAAAGCGAATAAACATTTACAAAAAATCAATAAAAATAAATTCATTTAAAGCGTTTTGGTTCCGGCGGTTCTCAACGACAAGACCTCAAGAACTTCTTCGAGTTTCCGCATTCTTTATTCCTAATTTTTATTGTTATATTTATTTTTATATTTCTTTTGTTAACGAAATCTTTATGTAAAAGAAACCCCTTTAGTATATCTTTGAGTGCAATTATATGCAGAACAAGATAAAATCATGATCTTTATATACCTATATTCTATTTAAAAATCAAAATTTAAACAAAATAGTATACATAACAAATATTAAAACTTTAAAAGTGTTAAGTACATTAAGCTATTTTTGCCCTAAACCGATATTATAAGTTGTTTATTGCCCAAACGTGACGTCACGCGCTAAAAGATGTTAACTTCAACATTTTGTGAGTATTAACTTGCGGTAAGGCGTAGTGATGTAAATTTTCCAGTAAAATTTGATTCAAAATTTACCGGTAAAATTTACCAGTAAATTTACCGGTAAATTTTAAATAGAGAACAGTAAATTTTCCTTTAAAAAATTAAAAGAACAAAAAAAAAATATAATAAGTTACCAGGCAGTAAATTTTCAAAAATTTCCGGTAAATTTACCGGAAAATTTTCCGGTAAATTTACCGGAAAATTTTCCGGTAAATTTTCCGAAAAATTTTACTAGTAAGGCGTGTCTATCAGTTTATGTGGTCGAAGAATTTTTCACTGGCTTTTAAGGTTTTTCTATTGACACGATTACATCATTTTTTAAAAGCATTTAAATACATTTAAAAAGAATAATTTAATAATATGTCTTCTTTTCCTCCCATAAAAAAATAGTTCAATACTATTGAAATTTAAACAAATTGGATTAATTAAACTATTTTAAAACTAACTTTTTAAAATAAAAAAAGCATTCTTACAAACAATAATACATTATTACAATATTGCATTGTTATAGACAATATACAAAGTATATAATACAAACAAGCAAAGTCTTGACAGAGCTCTGATTCATATACTTAATTTTCAGGATGTAATTAAATCAGCATTTTACAAATGTAATGATCATTTTGCCAGATCTATATCAATACTTTCTAAATTTCCGAAATTTTTCGAACGTATAGTTTAAAATCGAATCTATGATTACTTCATTAAAAACATTTTTTTTTTTACCCAAACCAGTTAGATTTTCATAAAAATTCTTTGAATGAGCATGCAATTATTTAAATAGTAAACCAAATAATGGTTTCGAAAAAAATTAATTTACTTCAGGAGTAACATGATTTATCAAAAGGGATTGTATATTAGGACTATGATTTATCAAAAGCGTACAGTAGATCATTGCATTCTACTACATAAACTAAGACATTACGGAGTATTTAAAAGGATAAAAGTGTTTTAAAGTCCTAAATAAAAAACTAAATAAAGTAAACAAAAGGTTTAGGGCAAAAACACTCTTACTTAATGCAGAGAAAACGAACTATATACTATTTCCTAACTAAAACGCAAAAATAAAATTTTCCTCATAAAGTTACGTAATCTTTTCATAAATGATAATTCAATTAAAAAGCAATCCATTATAATATTTAAAGGGATTGTTGATGAAAAGTAATCTTGGCTTTTTCATATAAAATACGTTCAGTCAAAAATCACTAAAATTATTGGTTTGATACATCGAATTCGCTCTAACGTCAATACACAAGGTATTAAATTAGTCTACTTTGGGCTAATTCATAGCTTCATCAGCTATAAAAACATTCCATGGCCATGTACCATGTATTGCAATATATATTGTTTGAGTATAATATTTGTTAGTAATATATATTGTGATATATGTATTAGTAATGTATATTGTGATACTATGACAGTATAATGTTTCTAAAATATATATAATATTTTGTTTAACAATACTCTTAATAGTCTACTCAAACAATGTTACTAATAAATATTATATATATATATATATATATATATATATATATATATATATATATATAATTTAATGCAGATATTTTTTTTTGATGCCATTTTAGCTACATATATGGCAGTATATGAGATCAAAGCTTTTTTGTATTTAGATAGTATGCTGTAATTTGGAATATCTGCATATTCGTGGTCACTATTAGTTGGTTTTCTCTTTAACAAATCATATTTTTTTGTTAATTCAATTTTAGTCAGATATTTTAGTACTTGAGTAAGCAAATGAATTCTCTAAAATTTTTGATATATGAGTTTTATCTCTGATGCTGCAGTTTCCATTTGAAAATTGAACCCTAATTCACATCAAGAGTTGTTTAATGTGGCTATAAACTGTTGTCAATTAATATTGTTGTTAAACATTCTTGCAGATCTTACAGCTATATAAGACCTTACAGCACAATAAAGAACTTTTTAGATGGTTTTGACTGAGCTTATATGTTATAATTTTATGTCAAACCTTCTTTTTCTACTCAGTCAAAATATATTTTTTAATTGGCAATGAAACCAGTTTATAGACTAGACAAATTCATTTGCGTAACAGTTAATCTCTTTAAGACTAATGATATAATTATATATCATGTAAAGAAATGGAAAACAAAGAGCATTGCTGCAAATAGGTTTTGTGAATTTAATATTTAATGTAATCAGTCTTTTATGCGAGTAAACTCAATATTATATTTATATAATTATTTAACTGCAACATACAGTTTAATAATATAAAAAATTCAGCCTTTATATAAACTTTAACATATAACCATAATACTTAACAACAGGTAAACAGTATATATAACTTTAGTTAATGTGATATTTCAAAGAGGTACTTTGAATATTTCTATATTCAAAATTTAATAAATTTGTTTTTTCAAATAAATGTTTGTTTGAGGATGTATGTAAAATTTGTTACATACATCCTCAATTCTTTTGAGTGATTATCCTTTAAATTATAAGAAATGATTAATTACTTTTTATTTTTTTTTAAAGTTGATATGAATAACTATAATTCAGACCTGTTTTTTTTACCAGCATAAGTGACACTTTAGAATATTTTATTCAAATAATTTATGCAATAATAGAATTATAATATAATTCTAGAAGGAACCCCTGAGTTTGTATACCCCTGTATACTGACGCAGTTAATAGTTCATGCAGCATCTGTACGAAATGGTTTCTTGCTAAAAAATAGAAAATATAAATTGTAGGTAGAGATGATTGCTGCTTACCATGGTGTTATGTTATTAACCTTCTAGCATACAGCATTGGGTAAGTAAGAACTAAAAGGTACATAAATTATATACAAAATTTAACTAAAATTATAAATGCAATTTAATAATAAATTAAATTATTCAAAAAATAATTTCTTTTTTTTTTCTCTAATATTTATAAAATTTATTTGTTTTTTTTTATTTTTGACAAATTTATTAGCCTTATTTATTTATTTTCTATCGTAATTTGATAAAGCCATATAAAATCTATATTGGTTTCACCGCTAGGAACTTAAATCGCCGCCATCGAGGGAGGCCAATTTTGGCTTCGGAAAAAACAATAGAATCCGCAAAATTTTCTGAAGCCAGTTTTGGCCTCCCAAGATGGCAGCGTATTTTGTTGATTACAAATTTAGAAATATTTGTTACGAATTTATATTTTTTATATATATATAAAGATAAATGTACAAGTCTCAAACAAAAATTAAATTTTCGGTTTTACATAGCATTGCCATGATAGCAATTATTTTAGAAAGAAACACAATAATACATATTTACATAAATTTCTAAAATATATATAATACTTTGTTTAGCAATACTCTTAATAATCTACTCAACCAATATTACTAATAAATAATATACTCTTATAATATCACAATATATATTACTAATAAATATTATACTCAAACGATATATATTGCAATAAATATTATACTCTTAATAATTTATACAAACAAATATTATACTCTTAATAATTTACTCAAACTCAAGTTTGTGTAATATCTTTCTCTTTTTTTCTTTTCTTTTTTTGAATTTATTAAAGTTAGATAAAAATTTTTAGTTAAATTAATTAAAAATTAGTTTATTTAACATTAGTAAAGAATTATACCTATAACCTACACAGTGGGCCCAGAAGGCAAAGTTTTGGAAATAGGATCATAACTAATAATTAAGAAATCATAGAAAACTCATTGAGGACTTTTTAGAAAAATATTTTTTTGCTCGTTATAGGAAACTTAAAATTTTTATTATTAAACCAAATTTGTGGACTGGATCCAAATTACCATATTTGGTCATTTTTGATAAATTGGTATTTTTTGATAAATAATTCATGTTTAAATTTTATTTAGATGACAATTGAAAGAGTAATTTATTAGAAATACTTAAAGAAAATAAAATTCAAAAATTTAAATAATTTGGGGGTCTGATTTCTACTGTTTATTGATAAAAAGTTTAGTACTTAAAAACGAGTATTTAGTTAAATTCAGATTTAAAATAATGTTAGTATAATAATATTATAAAAAAAGAGTTCAAATGACTTGATCTTGCAACATATATTTAAAGATAAAAAGTTAAAATAGTAAAAAATGTTAATAGCTTCATAATTAATCATAAATAAGGTTTTCAAACATATCATCAAAATATCTCTTTGGTTTTGAAAACATACGCTTATGAAATCTGCTTGTATACTCATTTGAACCACAATCTTGGCATAACTTTGGATGGAGGATGCGAATGGATAATTCAGTTTAAAACACACGAATCCGATCTCTCTAAAAGACAACTCATCACATCAGTAAGTTGTTCTAGACGCGATGTCTTTAAATAGCTTTAAATAGTTTCTTATATCTTTGTTGTTTGCTTCTAGACCTTCCTCTGATAAATTGCCGAGGCCATAACCATCATTAAGAATTATTTACTCAGCTGAATGATGAAGGACTCTGTGAAGAGTGTGGTTAATTTATGCCCATGGTATATTTGTAATAATGTTAAGTGTAGTATTATTGCATAACTACTGAAATTTGCCTGTTTTAATTTTACGCTGACAAGAAACTAATTGAAGTATTACACTGATTTGAGAATGTAGTAGAAACATGCTATCTTTGTATATAGGAGAACATAGATCTTTTATGGTAGAAAATAACTCTTCAGAAAAAAATCTACGACCTTGTGACCCTGTTGTAGATGTTCCTCCCTTCTAACCACGGTTACAACACATATCGAATCGCAGTCCAGTGTTTTATTTTATTTTAGAAATAACACTATTTTTTTGCATTACGTATTGGTTCACCAAATGGTCCTGTTTTTTCAACCCAAAGTCTATAATCTATATGACACCGATACAGTTGTTTTAAAAACCAGGTAGTTCCATTTATATATGAATGTGTAATACATATGCTTTTTTGATCGGATTTGGTTTGTGGTTTTTTAGTCAGTCCTTTTCGTGTGTCAAAATCTCTCGTTTTAGTAGGAATGAACCATCCTTATTAACTGGCTTTTCATACAACAGCCAAGTTTCTTCTGACGATTAATCAATCGGAAATCCTTCACTAACTCTTGTAATATCTGTCCATTCAGAAGTTTTTGTTTTGCAAAGTATACAATCTGCACCTCCTAGTCCGCTGATGAGTCGTTTAAATTTTAAATCCTTAATTGTATCTTTAGTATAAATTTTGACATTGATATAATTTTTTTCAAACAGACAACACATTCCTTCAGCACTTAACTCTTCTTGTGCGTTATCAGTAGTTGGAACAATAAGACCCTTTGCCACAGGGTCATATTTTTACTATCTCGATGACATATTAGTTTCAGAGGAATAAGACCATATTGAAACATATTTGACTTGCTTTCAATCATTACTTTTGATTTCATTGATACTTGTTGCCCTGCTCTATCACAATCATCTTTGAAACACATCTGATACTCATCGCCGTTTACTGGAATAAAAGAATCTTTAATTATATTCAAAACAGAACCAAATGTCATTTTTACAAGCTCTTTGTATTGAACAGAAACACCTCTTCCAGTCAAAACATTGCTAATTGTAGGGCGTAATTTTTTTCTTTCTTCAAGCAATTATTTGGTTGTTGGAAAATATATGCCTTTTAAAGCAAAAAGAAATCTTAACCTTCTTATTTTCTCCTTATTTAATGTAAGGGAATGCATTAAAGCAATGGATTCATTTATGCTAAAGGTATCTGTTGTTTCCATATTGTTTGTAAAAAGTGTATTGCCAACACGAGCAACACTTTTATTATTTTGTGTAATAACTCTATATAAGAGGTAACCCAATAACTGGTTAACATGCAACTCTGGGTACTCATTAGTGATAAAGTTGTATATATAATTGAGGAGTACCTGTGTTCTCTCTTTTTTCATCTTATCGCATAGTTCTGTAAAAGATTTTCTTTGTTTTAAAAAACACGGTTCTGTTATGTAAGCATCCTCAACTTCATAAATAATATCTTTTGATGCACGTGAAAGCATAAATGCAAGTCCATTTTTCTTTAAATGTTTTTCTTTTAGGCGTTTATAACGTTTCCATGTTTTTTCACAAACATTTTCAAACTCCAGTGAATTAACTGATAGTTCAAAGTTTTTATTAAGTATTTCTTTGATATATGAATATGTTACTGAACTTGACCTAGCAGTTTTGTCAGCTTTAATAAATTGTTCAAATAAATCAATTTCTTTGATGTATTTTACATACTTATTTTCCTCCATTACATTTATTTTTTATTTTACTTTACTTATGCTAAAGCAAACACAAAATCATATCAAATAAACAAATAAAAATTAAAAATATTTCATATTTGTAACCAAAAACTAAATCTTCACATATTTTAAGAAAAAAAAAGTAATCACTGTTTAACCTTTTTAAATTATGTAAATAGAAAAAAGTGCTAACTCGCCTCAGTTCCCCTTAAGATATTTGAAAGGAAGAAATGTTAAATATTAAAAAAATGTATGACACAATAGAGGCAAGTTAGCACTTTTGGAAAAATTTAAGATTTAATCTGATTTTTTGAAAAAATAACAGCATAAATTTATAACAAAATTAGATAATTAGGCATCGACTTCGAAAGCAAAAACTTTGAGTAAAAATATAAAAGACGCATTACATTTAATCTAAAAAAAGAAAAAATAGTAGAGAAACTGCAATAACTTCCAAAATATAGCTACCTCAACCAACTTTTTTTAGAAAAAATAAAAGGCAGCATTGCCATTACAGATTAGATGTTGTGTTTGACCATATATCAGTATTTGTTAAATTTTATTTTTATTGCCAATATACTATATGCTAATATACTACTTTCATTACATATATATACAAAATCAGTTGTTACTGAAAACAAATTATTTTTCTGGTAGTTTATACACTTTGTTTATTTCATTAAATGAGTTTAAAATTGTCTTAAATTTATTGTTATTTATGTTACATTATTACTTAATTATGTTATGCTTAATTATAAAGTATTTGTTACTCACTTAATTTTCAATGAATTAGTTAAAGAAAATATTTAATTTTAGTTTTCTGGTAATCAAAGATAATGGCTCACTCCTTTTGCTTGGTTCACTCCTACCCATGCATGGATAGGAGTGAACCAGTAGCAACAACTGCGTTATTAGGCGGAGGTGTATTTGATTAACGGGGTTAGGGGAGGATGGCATTTCTTAGTTAATTTCAATCAAAAAACCGCTAAAATAAATCATCGTTTTAATCACACTTGAATCAAATACACCTCAGCCCGTTATTGTTCAAGATATTAAAAATCTGAAGATATTTTGATATTTCATGTATTACTATTAGAAACCTAATTCTTTAGGCTACCTTAAGCTCCTTATCCAATACTTTTTCCACTTTTGATTTCCTTCATATAATCGATCTAAAAAAAAGTGGCTCACTCCTACTCATCCTTTCTTAGTTGTAAAAAATACATAAAAAAAAAATATTAGCGAGTAGTTTAGTAGTTTAGTAGTTTAAAATCTTTATGTTTTTTTTTTCAGAAAGACAGGTAGATATTAAATAAATATCATCCACACATGTTGAGACCTTGTATCTTTTTCTAAGATTCTTTAAAGAGTCTTCAGTATCCAAGCTATTGTGTAAAGAAGAAAACGGTTCAAGCTTGAGTAAATAGATAACGTCTAAGATTAAATATATCTTCATCTTGGATTTTTGAAAATTCCTCAATGATTAAATGTGTGAAAACAAACATCTTTCAGTTTACAGTGAAAACAAACATCTTTCAGATTATTTACATATTTTTCAACAAGTTTCTTTTTACTATTTAGAAATGAAAATATCTTGCCAATTTCTCTCGGCGTCTTTTTAGTCTAACATTTTTCATAACTTTTTTTAAAATAAAAAACCTTTTAAAAGCGCGTTCGTTCACTTCAAAGGCTAAACGGATTATATGGTCTTCAAACAAACAAAGATTTATTTAACAATGATGTTCAAATGATGTCTTGTATTGTTTATACTTTACAATATTTCAAAAAATTTCTCTCTATAATTTATGATGCTATAATCTCTCTCAACATTTCTGTTCTTCATTATTATCTAAATGACATGATACTAAAGAATAAGAAGTAAATATAAATTACTTTAATATTTTTATTACAATTAATTAATTAATTATTCGCATACTTCGAACAATTCGACTTTTATTCGACTTAGTTGATTTCAAATATGGGGGGTAAAAATATGTTAAAAAATATAAAAAAACACAAATCTGCACCCTACATCACCTAATTTTCTAAAAATTGGCACAAATATTTTGAAACATAACTTAGGAAAGACTGTAAATCTTTTTTATAAAATTCTTATCCGTTTAGGATTTACAGCAACTTGAAGTTAGTTTGATTTTGACTGAAAATTGAGGGGAGGGGGGAGTGCCAAATATGCTTCCGTTTATTATTACCCTTATATGCTGCTTTTACTTATGCTGCGATTCTGAAACTTTGTACCAAAAGAGCTTACAACCTGCTAAGTCCGAAAACTTTAGTTTTGTATCTCTCGAAGCAAAGTTATGTAGTTTGTTCTAGGATTCATAAAATGTACCTGATAATGACAATAAAAAAGGGAATTGACAATTATTGTTATGAAAAAAATCTGACTGATAGAAAAAAAAATTTATTTTTGTTTTCTTAAAGTTAAGATGTACAGTATCGGACAAAACAAGTGCAACCAAATAATGCTTATTTGCTTTCTTTATATAAAAGTGCTGCATTTTTTCAATTTAGAGAAATAACTATGTAACTGTTTAGTGACAACGTTCTTCAAGTTTTATTCATCACAAAGTTCATTATTTGTACACAAAAATTAATAAATTAATCAAAAGTATTAAAAAATGTTGGTTTCCTTCTGGACAAAGCAAGTGCAACTCCACAAAATGTTAACCAAGCTGTATTTCAATATCAATATTTCGTGGCGAATCCTTTGTTGTCGATCACAGCCTTGCATCTTCGAGGCATAGATTCAATCAGGCGATCAATGAAACTTTGTAGAATTGCTGCCCAGGCCTTTTGGATTTATTCAAACAATTGATCCTTATTACAAACACCTTCACAATTAATTCTGCGGTTGACAATCTCCCACAGGTTCTCAATAGGGTTGAGATCAGGAGATTGAGGCGGCTAATCCATCACCGATAGGTGGTTGTCTTGAAACCACTGCTTGACTACTTTTGCAGTGTGTTTCGGATTGTTGTCTTGCTGAAAAACCCATTTTATTGGCATATTCAGTTCAGCATGAGGTAACATAACATCTTTAAGAACACTTTTATGCATGAAACGGTCCATTATTACATCGATTCGATGTATTGGACCTAGACCGTTAGCCAAAAAACACCCCCAGACCATTACATTGCCTCCACCATGCTTCACGGTCTTATGGCAGTAACGTAAATTGAGGCGTTTTCCGGCCGGTCGACGTGCACTGCAAATGCAATTGCTCCCAATGATGTTGAACTTCGATTCATCACTGAACAGGTCAGTTCGCCATTTCTACACATTCCATTCAATATGAGATATAGCAAACAAAAGTCTTTTCTTCTGGTTCTTTAGTGAAATCAGCGGTTTCTTTGCAAGGCGTCGAGAAAACAATCCGGCTTCAACAGCACGTCGTCTGATTGTTCGGTCCGATACAGGCAGCTCTAATTGCTTTTTTTTTTTTTTTTTTTTCAAGTTGAATAAGGTGCCCCAAGAAGTCCTTACGGTCTTATCACAGAGCACCGCGGAAGAGCATTTAATGGGAAGTTCACGCCTCCTTCCCTACCGATGTCGCAAAACTTGGGGTTTGAACCACGGATCTTACGTTTCTGAGGCAAGTGCGCTACCACTGTGCCACGGCTGCTTTTGTATCTCGACTGACGATATCCAGGGATCCTTCTTGACGGATCTGATGATCATAGAATTCTTTCTAGAAGTGGTGGAACGCGGTTTTCGACCTTTGTTATCTGCTGCCAACTTCCCCGTAGAACAATATTTTGAACATAGTCTCGATACGGTCCATTTTTTCACGCGATATTTATCACAAATACTTTTTTGTAACATTCCATTTATGTAATCGCTAATAATTTTCTTTCTTAGTTCCAATCCAAGACTATCGGAAGCCATTTTTGCACTTGAAGTCATAAAAATAATAATATTAAATAATCACGCTTCTCAAGGCTTACCGTGTTACATTTACCTTGTGATAATACAATAATGCTCTGTGGAACACAACGTCTTGGTTGGATGTGGACTGTATTGATGTAACGAAACACTTGTTGTATTTCACTTCTTGTATTGATGTTCTTCGATAAAACACTTTGATAAAGTTCACTTTGATAAAGTTCATTTTGGTAAACTGTCTTGATAATACTGACCGATTGACTTCCATATACTGACTGAATAACATGTCGGTTTACATGTCTCTTATATAGTAAAATGAACCTGTGTAAACCTGTTCTGGAAGATGCTTCTTTTCGATGCTTCTTTTCTGGGTGCTTCTGAATGTTTCTGGATAACTCTGGATGCCTTCAGATGCTTCTTCTAGAAACTTCTGGAAGCTTCTGGATACTTCCTTTAAATATTAAAAAACTTCCGTGACGTTGACACGGACCAGACTTAAGAAAATGAAACAAACCAAAAAAGTTGCACTTGTTTTGTCCGCTGCAAAATGGCACTTGTGAACGAAATTCTGCCTGTGTGCTGTCACCTGTCAGCTGATTGCTCATGTCATGGCATGCTATGGCTCCAGACTCCTAAACTGTTTGCTGTGGTAATAGAGTTCGTTTTGTTTTTAAGATATGTAAAATTAGGACCACTTTTTAGCATTGTTCGATGTTGTTTGCAAATGTTTTGTCCAATACTGTGTATTAACTTTACGAACCAATTTTTTTTGGTTTTACGTTTACTTGAGGAGTAAGGCTGTCAATGGGTACCCGGGCAACCGAGTACCCGCCCTTTAGTTACTGCCCGGGCAGCATTATCAAATGACGGGTAACCATTATCCATGCAAAAAAACAAATGTTTTAATTTACAAATTACCAATTTTAATTTTTTTTAATTTTTAATCGTTAATTGAAATAAAACAATTTAACAATATGAAGGTGATTTGTAAAATAAGATCTTGAAAAAATAGTTCTGATTTCTTTATCACCGTTTGAATTTCTTAAATATTTAACAAAAACGTTCGGAAAGTCACTTGAGTTTCTGATTTGGAAACCCACCTTTATGTACAATGTTTTCTTTTACGTAAATCAGAACTCCTCCAACTAGTTTATTAGTATGTCTCTAAAACAAAGTTTAATAAAATCTATAAGATGGTGAGTAGAATTATCTTAAAGATCTTTCAAAGAAACCGATAAGCAAATTATATATAAAATGTTTTCCGTTTCTTATTAAAAAGGTATACAGTTTTTATATACCTTTTTAAAAGAAAAATTTTGTAAAAAGAAGTTTTTTTAACGCGCGTAGTAAGTTTATTGTAAATAAATAAAATGTTATAATTAATGTTTTGTAAAAGCTAGTTAGTGTTCTTTTTTCTTTATGCTTTACTTTTAAAAACGTATTAAGTTTTAAAAACATTTTAAAACACTAACTTTGTAGAAAAAAGAAATGATTAAGTATCAAAAGTTTGGTCCATTGCACAGTGGGAAATTAGATGGCCAAAAATCAGAAAAGTGACTTGGTTCAATCATTAAGTCTGATAGTGGGTTTTGTTACTAATACCCTCACTAAGAATTTTCCAATTTATGAAATTCTAAATGTGGCAGGCTCAATTGTAGTGGCTTCTTGAAGTTAGTTTTTTTAATGAATTTTTGATAAAATTCTCAAATTGCTGGGTTTTAGTAATTATTATTTTTTTAATATATAGATCATTGAAGAATTGAGAATATATACATCATTGGAAAGATTATAGTATAGACTGTTAAAAATAAAAAATAAAAAATTTCTTGAAAAAATAGAAAGTAAAACTTTTAGCATTAAAAGTAAAAAATTCATCACAAAAGTACTAAATTTTATCTTTGATGAAGAATTAAAAAATTGTTCCAATTTGTACCTTTTCCATATTTTGATATTTTTTAGTCTATAGTATCTACTAACTACCCTGAGAAGTGTAGCTGCGATTATCCGCGATCTTGAGCGCTAAATAATTTTTAAACAAATAAAAAACTTCGATAAAAAATTTTTTTCATTCATTACAAAAAGTAAAAAACATACAAACTACTTTAAAGCATGAAAGACCAAAATAAATTTGTTTTCGTGTTGTTACTCAAAGAAAAATTTTTTATTTTAACTTCATGAGTTTATGGTTTTAAAATGCATAACTAATTTAAGAAAAAATAATTCTAAAGTGCATTTTTAATGCCTTACTAATCGACCAAAACCACATAAATTTCTAAATGATGTTAAAAAGTTTCTTTTTACTTTGTAAGTTTATTGTTGTGAACTAAGATAATGGAGGAAATCAATTTAATACAAATTGTGCAATGTTTTCAGATTTCGGTAAATACTTTTGAAAATGTAAATAGTAGGTTTAAATACAGTACTGGAATTCAAGTCAGAGAATACAAAATAAATACAATAGCGAGAGAAAACAACGTCTCAAGAAGCTTTTGTATATTTCTTGCATAACAAACCTTCAGGAAGTGTTTCTGAAAATACCCATAAAAAAGCACCATGCAGGTTTCCATCTTATCGAGTAATTTTTGAAATAAAAAACGAGCGCTCACGCCTTAAAACATCCATTAAAGTTACTGAAATAAAGCCCAAAGTTAAACTACAGGATCTTATGGATCATACATCCAAAAGGCTTGTGAAACTACGGAAGAAGAAAATTTTAAAAGTTTTGATGATAAAAAGAAAGACTTTGATGAATTAATACTAATTAGTTGTCAGGGTATGGACGAAACATCAAGTCACTAAAAATACTACTAGCGTTTTAATAATTCCAATCAAAATAACCTTCAAGATTCGGATCTATTAGTCACAGTAACATCACCTCTTCGAATACATGTACAATCAGATTTAAACAATCTTTTATGGAATAACATAATGTCTCAAAGTATTAGATTCTGTAGACCAATTATACTGGAGTATGTAAATAAGAATAAAGAAGTGGTATTAAAAATTAAGGAAGAAATTAAAAAAGAAACTCTTAATTTATATCCTGGTAAAGTTTACCTTTCAGGACATAAGTATGTTTTTATCAACTATAGTTTTATCCTTTCAATTGATGGAAAAATCTTAGTTACATCACGGAAACTTCTTCTACACAATGTTGTCCGATTTGTCACGCTAAACCTAACATAATGAGCGATCTAAAAAAAGGTTTGTTACAAATAGGCAGGCATTGTGCTATGGCATTTGACCACTACATGCTTGTATTAGGTTTTATTTATTTTTCATATAGACTTGAAAAAAACTTGGAAAGTAGAAATGGTTTTCAAAAGATCAATATTTTTTGAGAGAAAAAATTATACATGATAGGATGTTTGAAAAATTTGGTTTGAGAGTTGATGAACCAAAAGCTGGTGGATCAGCTGCTAGTGGAACTAGTAATACCGGAAATTTATGCACATGAGCTTTTTCTGATCCTCTATTACTCAGCAAAATTTTTGAAATGAATGAAGAAATTATCAGGTTACATAACATTCAAATTACAAATAGTTGCAAAGACCCAAATGATCCGGAAAAAATTGATAAATCCTGCAATGATACATATAAGAAGTTATTAAAGATATATGATTGGTTCAAGTTCCCAGCTTCCATTCAAAAAGTATAAGCTCATGCTAGAGAAATTATCATTAATTTACCAGTTTCACTTGATTTAATGGGAGAGGAAGCAGTTGAATCTTGACACAGAATTTATAAATTTGATCGTGAACATCATGCAAGAAAAAAAAGTAGTGAAACAAACTTACTTGACATTTTAATTCTAGGTAAACATACTTCCGACCCCCTAATTAGTTTAATCTCATTAACTAAAAGATTGAAAAGTAAGAAAATATTGTGCCGGAAAATATTGTGAAAATATTGTGCCTACTAAGGGTCTGCGTCTGCTCGTATTCTCTCGAAAGTTCGGTATGAAACGGTAAAAAATGTGAGTATTCGTTTCGTTCCGTTTTTACGAAACAAAAAATATCATTTTGTTTTGTATCGCATTTATACGAAACACGTAAATCTTGTTTCGTTTCGTATCATGTTGTTACGAAACGTGAAATTATTTTTTCGATTTGTACCGTTATTTACGAAACACAATAAAATTGTTTCGTTTCTTATCGGTTTTTACGGAATATTTCATAACTCCCCACCCAAACAGATATTTCACGATTCCCATGCCCTCGAGCAATACATAAACTTTTACGTTTAATACTTACTAACTCAATGTTTCGTAAATCAAAGTTTAACTAAAAAAATGTATTAACAAAGCAATGCAATAGCATCATTTTCATAAGGCTTAGCGCATCTAACGAAGTTAAAAAAAGATATTGTCTTCTGTAGGTAGGTTTTAGTAAAACTGATGAACTTAAAGTTAAAATTTTATTACAGTAAAACCGTTTTACTGTAATAAAATTTTAACTTTAAGTTCATCAGACATAAATTATGTATTTGTTTATAAACTCGCATGAAGAGTTTGAAATCATTGTTTGAATTAAATACTTCAAATTATATTATATAACATTTTAAATGCGATATTGTTGTGTTAACTTGAAATATTTTGCAAAACTAATTAATTTATTGTTTAAAAACCATAGTAATTCTCAATCATATAATCATGCCTATAAAAGCTACAGTTTTATGGAATTTTTTCAATAAAGTTACTGTGTCAGGTGTTAAGTGTGGGGAATGTAAAAAGTGTCAAATCCAAATCAAGTTAACTGATGGATCCACTAGTGGTATCAGGTACCATCTGAAAACAAAGCATCCCACTGACTACGCTACGATGTTAAGAGCCCAAATTGAACTTGAGCGCCAAAGAGAAGAAGATATTAAAGAAATTACAGAAGCTGCCTTCGAACTGAATGACGCATACAGTAAGTTTCTAATTATTTTTCATAAAACAATGTTTTTCCTTGTATAAAGATAATTTTCATGTTTAACTTTAATTTTTATTTCGTTTTTTTAGATCAACGATCACAAAAAGGCTTATCTAAATGTGTTAATGGGGGAACTATTTAGAAATATTCTTCCCAATCAGGCAGGCAATTGGAGACAGATATGGTAATCATGTCATACATTGCCAGGTCAAGTAGTCCATTCACTCTAGTAGATGAACCATGCTTCAAAGAAATGGTGGAACATTTAAATCCAAAAGTAATTGTGAAACATTCCTCGACTTTTTCAAGGTACAAGCTGCCATTGCTTTATGAAAGCGTTATGGATACTGTGCAAAACCTAATTGAAAAAGAAGTTTCCACTTGTCAACAGGTGGCTATCACCACTGATGGTTGGACCTCTAGGTCACAGGATCCATACATGACTCTTACGCTTCACTATATCAATAGTCAGTTTGAACTGAAAAAATATGTTCTCAACTTTGACAATTTCGTGGGAAGACACACTGGTTACCACATTAGCAAAGTAATTTTTCTTATGTTGATATAATTTGTTCTCGTAAATATAAATTTGTAAATGCAAAAATAATTTAAAAAAGTAAAACTTATCCTTCCGCTAGAATAGCTTTTCTTCTAGGATTTTGTCAATTATTGAAAGAATTTATAATTTATTGTAAAACCTAAAAGCTGCATAAGTTATCTTATAAATCATTAATTTTTCTTCATTCTTGTTTAAGGCTCTGGAAGAAATGATCCAAAAATATCCGGTATTGGACGCCGTGCCCAAGAAAGTCATTGTCCACGATGCGGCGGCAAACATGAAACATGCTGTGTCAATCATGAACAAAACAAAATATGAATCACTGTTGTGTGCAGACCACCTACTAAACACTAGCCTACTACATGCTACCAATGAAGTGCAAGAAGTCAAAGAACGCATAGATATTGCCACACAACTATCTAGCAAAGTCCACAGATCCACCTTAGCTTGTCAACTTATTGAAAAAGAGTGTATGTTGCTCCGTGTAAACTATGTTAAAATCATTGCTCCGGTAAAAACCAGGTGGAATTCTAACTGTTTTATGCTGGAGTCAATCCTTAAACTTAAAGATGTGTTGATTTCTCTTAGAGAAAAAGATGCACTAAATAACAACCCACTACAGAACGTTATTCCAAGTGACAACCAATTTTCACTGATGGCTTCACTGATACCAGTCTTAAAAAAAATGAAGATTATGTCAGATTGCATGTCCAAGGACACTGAACCAGTGCTTCATCATATGCTAACTATGCTTTATAAAACTGACAATTTTCTTCATGACCACATTGATATGGAAAACAGAGAAATAGTTAATGCTTTTTGTAAAAAACTAAGTGAGCATTTACACCTAGCCACGCGATTCAATGAACATGGAAGATACAACCAACACTATGCCTTGGGAAACCTTCTTCATCCGTACTTTAGAGGTTATAAGTTTTATTTCTTGGTAAAAAAAACATTCTTTAATATTCTTTATTTGTTAAAAGACTAAATTTAACAGTTATTGTTTATGATTTCAGGATATATGCTTAGACATTACGGTATCTTCGAAGAGTTCACCAGAAAAGTCATCAACGATCATCCATCGTCAGACGCTGTTTCGATCAGTGAAAAAAATAATCATAAAGCTACACAAGTTAAAATGCCAGTTGGTGTGGATGAGTGCGACGATTTACAAAATATAGAGATTGAACAGGGTAATAATAACCACACCATTAGTCAAAATGTACCGGAAATTGAAAGGGAGTTTGAATCTTTCCACGCTATGCCTCGTGTTGAAGAAAAGCATAAATTTGATGTGCTGAAATGGTGGAAGAAACATGCCTCTACTTTGCCATTGTTAGCACAATTGGCAAGAAATTTGCTCTGCATTCCAGCTGCATCAAGCTGTAGTGAGAGAGTGTTCAGCGCCAGCGGTGGAATTATAAATGATAAAAGACACAGTCTTTCCACTCAGACAGCAAAGCAATTGACTTTGATTAAAGTCAATTATGATCTTGTCTGTCCTCACATGACCTTGAAAATTATAAGCGACGCTGAAGAAGCCCTGGATCCCCCAGCATTAACTCCAGTTAGAACACCTCCCAAAAATCCTATTCCTAAAGCAGTTTTTTCAAATAACCAAAAAGGTTATTGTTCAAAACAAAAAACGTTTCAACAACGCCATTATGTTTTTCTTCTTTACCATCAACACCAACATCTTCAGGAATCAAAAGAAAAACAATGGAAATTCCAGAAGAATCCGAAACAACATCATCCGAAAAAACATCCGAAAGTGACACTCAACAAGTATTAAAATAAAAATGTTTTACTTTTTATTGTGAAATTTTAAAATCGTGAAATATAATTGTCTAAATAAAAACTGATTTTTCGTAAAAATCGCAAATGTGTGCTTAAATTGGTACAATATAAAAGTAAATTACTTTTTTATTTTATGCTAGCCCTATCTGTCGTAAAAACATTAGTATTTCTCGTTAAACTCAGAAATTTCTTGTTTGTTTGTTTCGTTTTTTACCGTTTTATTTCGGAAAAAGTTTAATCTTATTTCGTTTCGTACCGGTTTTTTCAAAACAAAAAATGTGTCCCGTATTTATCACGAAACCAGAAAACTGTATTTCTTTTCGTACCGTATTTTGCGAAAAAATATAAAAATTGTTTCGTTTCGTAACGGTTTTATCGAAACGATATTTTTCATCGTTTTGTTTCGTTTCGTCTTGTACCGTTCTGAGACGCAGACCCTTAGTGCCTACCGGAAAAAGTTAAAAATTTGTTAGCAGTTTATAGCGATGATAAAGAAAAAGATTCATCTAATTTGGAATTAGATGAAATTAATAACTTAGGTGAATTATATTTAAATGTTGATAAAGTTGACGAAAATCTAGAATTAGATATAGAGGTAGAAGAATAAAGTTCTAAACTGTATCATCTGTATAATGTATAACTTTATATTTATTTGTCTACAATATAAATTTATTAAGTATATAATAAAATATTTAAAAAATTGCAATGATTCAGTTCAAATTATTAGAGTTTGGACACAAGATTATCCCAAAAGTTTATTTATTTGTTTGTTTTTTTATTATTAGTTTTATTATTATTTTTTATTAATTGAAAATTAAAATAACAGACTTTAATTCTCATTATTTAATCTGTTAAAGTTCGAAAGATATAACTGTAGTAACTATAATAATGTTTTCACCATCCCCAAAATGAGGGGCTTGTAAACTTTATATGATCATAACTTTCAGAAAATAAAAGATTATCCAATGAAAGCAAAAACCTGTCAATAAATTTGAGTTTAGTATAAGATAGCATCAAAAATCTGCTTTTAGACTCATTGCCCTCATATTTGGGGTAAAGCGGGGCTAACTTTTTGGGGTATGTTTGATCCTGGGCTTGAATCATCGCAATTTTTTTTGCAAATCAATATATTTTGAATCAAGTATGAACATTTGATGCATTGAAAAATTATCCATTATTTAAACAATGTCCAAAAGTATTGAATATAAAAAAATCCAACTGGTGCCCCAGTGCTTAAGTGGATTCCCCCTTCCCCTGCTGCGCCAATTAGCTGGTTAAACATTAAAATTAAAATTATTTTATTAGGTCTCTATTTTACCCATTTAAGGCTTAATATCCACATAAAAACAACGATTATATTTTTGGCCACCTATTCAATGGAACTTCCAGCAATTGTGAATATGATTCGGGCTGCAAGGCAATTGGCTGCACACTTCAAGCGAAGTACGTTAGCAAAGCAGGAATTGTGTAGCAAACAAGCAGCACTGAGATCTAAGGATGATAAAAAAACATTGGAATTTATTATAGACCACTCTACTCAATGGAATTTCACGTTGGACATGTTAGAACGATTAGTGAAGCTACGTTGGGTAATTGGAGCCGTGCAGTCATACCGAAATTTTACGACAAAAAGAAATACGTTAACTCTACAAATGACAGATGTAAACTGGTTGCTTGCGCAAGCCATTGCGTTATTTCAGTAGCAAAGATATTTTTGGCAAAATGCACTGCTGCCAAAAGTTGCAGAAATTTCATTGCTACTGAAATAACAAAGCGGTATTATCCGGAAGGATTCAGTGTACTACCTGGACCAAGAGCATCTGTATTAGATCCACGTTATAATCTTTTAAAAATATTTCGAAGATCCTATTCAAAATGAAACATACTCCGCCATTAGAACTGAAATGAAAGCTATTGTTATGCCAGTATTGAAAGAAAATATAGAACTAGTAGCAGAAGAACCGATGCTAAAGCAAGCACGGGATCATTTAGAGCCGGACTTACTGAAGAAGAATGTTTTTGATGAACTTGCATTGCTGTGCACAGCAAACGAAGGGTTTAGACATATGGATAATTTGGCGTCTTACCTTTCGGAAACGCCAATAGATAACTCCAAACGTTACCCAAAGCTTTCTTTTATGGCTAGCAAGTACATGTGCATATCTTCAACTTTGGTGCCAACAGAATGCGCTATTTCAACTGCTGGACATGTGGTCAATTGATGCCGTGCATCATTGGCACCCGAAACAGTAGACATTTTAGTTTTTCTTAACCGTAATTGGGAGTTTTGTAACATGGACACCTAATGTATAATAAGGTTTAGATTTAAATGAAAATAAATGACATAATTGATTGAGACATTTTTATTGTTTTTTATTTTTTATAAGTACAACTTTGATAAAAAAATAATGTTTTTTAATAGGTACCCGTGCAAGCATTTTTGCGATTTTTGACAGCCTTATTGAGGAATTATTGAGGTTTGATATGAACACAAAATTTTGTGATATTTTAAAAATCAAGTAATCTATCCCAAGTTTCTAAAATTAATCAAATAAGAAATTAACAGTTTAGTAACTTAATTGTTTTTATTTATTTTTTAGAACAAAATTATAACTTATAATTTTGTTCTAAAAAATTAATATTATTTATCTTTCAAGGTTTTTTTATATCTTATAATTTATAAGGTATAAAAAAACCTTGAAAAATAAATACTCAGTTTATGTGATTTCATATATGCTTTTCATTCACATTATTTATAAATGGTACAAAAAATGAAAGATTAAAAAAAAGTATGGGTAAGACATATTAGACTCAGCTAACTTGAATAGGTAAGACATATTAGACTCAGCAAACTTGAAATTACTTGAAATATAAAAAAATCTCTATTTCCTGAGGAAAATAATTTTTTTCAAGTCGTCTTTGCCAAAATAGTTGCAAAGCCCTGTTTTTGTAGTCGGTACTTCAACTTTGCAAATGATGTGTACATCTGGAATTCAGTATGGCTACCACTGGTGGCCTTTTAAACGACCGTGCAGGACCATTTGGACACATAAATTTGATAAGCATATTTTATTCTTCTTGATTAATGTCTTTAATGACTCCTGTTCACCTCTTTTGCAAAATTCAAAGATATATTAAATATATATTTTTTAACCTTTTTATGGCTAAGTGGAACAAACTCATGGTAGTTGTTCCAGGTATGGTATTTGCAGTATCCATTCGTTCCTTAAGAGTGTTTCTCACCAAAATATAAGTGGTGATTGAGACAAAATATAATTAACCATATCCCTTTGCAAGCTTGATTGTGTTGCTAAACGTTTGACTGTACCACCTATCCCATCACAAGGTTGTTTACCGTGACTAGTTCCAAAAAAGTTCCATTTAGCAGAAAGACTAAAATATTCAAGATGGAAACAAAGATTCAAAATAATTTTACAAATTCTTTACTGACCTGCACACACATCTAAAAAGTTTTCAATATTTTTTACTTGAGGTAGATTTATTTCTGGGTTCATGATTTTGAAAGTAACAAGCAATTTCTTTAAATTAAGTTTAAAAGCAAACGTTTTTGTATGTGAACATTTTTCTTTATGCTTACATAAAGAAAAATGTTCCAATGCAAAGTCCTTTTTACCAGGCATTATATTCATCATCTTCATAAAAAGACTTGACCAGTTGAATTGTTATATCAGTAAGAACTTTCCCTAATTCAGGATTAGGCATGGCTAAAATAGCTTTTTCTAATGCTAATTTACATGCAGTTTGAGCTTCATACTTTTGTTACATGTAATGATTGAGAAACTTTTTTTTATTGACCAGTCAGTTGCATCAAATGTTGTCAATTTTATTTTTTTAGATGTTGCTGTAGACTCTGCAATTTTATTAGTTAACAATACCATCATGTAATTGAACAAGATTGCTTTTTCTGTATACTTATTACTGAAACTTGACGGTTCTTCAAAAATTTCTTCTGGTATATTAGGGGAAGTGGCTACTTTTTTTTTAATGGAGGTTGTTAATGCTGTCAATTTTCGTTTACTTTTTCTGACTTTACCTGACTTATGCAATCCTTTGACCTTAATAGGAGATACTCCAGCAGCTGTAAAGTGTGTATTTACACCCTTTTTTTTTATTTTAAATGGATGTTTCACTAACAATATCAAAATCTTTGTCATTATTAAAGTTATAAAACTTTTATCGCTCCTACTTTTTGATAAAAGTTTCACAACTTTACTTTGACAGGTTGGACACAACGTTTTTCCAGGTATTAGATTTAAACCTACGGTTTCGGCTTCTGATACAGTATGCATTGTAATCACACATAGAGAAATTGTAACTACATTACTCAAACACTATAAAGTATAAATAAAGGGCACTGCTGAAAAGAAAATGTAACTATATTACTCAAATACTATAACATTAACTATACTCTTATTATAAATCAATGAATAAATCCTATTACAAAAAACTTATAAACAACTTATTAGGAATGGTATTACCCATTAAAACATAAATATAAAAACATTTACCTCTACACAGATTTTTGTGAGTCAGAAATGGATTGCAGCAACTTTTCTGATTATTCTAATACCTTAACATTAACATATCACGATAATGTGTGCATATACTAGTAACTTATCCTTCTTTCAAGTTTGTTCATTTTACAAGTAATTTATGATCATTCTCCCAATATCTTCAATTAGATTTATTACTTGGGCATATGATTGTTATAATAAGAATTAATTAAACCAAAAATTTTTACAAACGAACAATTAATTTTGTTATCCATATAAAACTATAATGATGAATTATAATCTTATATAGAAAACACTTAAATAAAAGAAATCTTAAATACAATATTCCTAATGAGCAAAGTACACTTGAACACAAACAATATGTTGAAAACAAAAATAAAGTTATATTTATAAAGAACATCTTGCTTGAACAAATAGCTATTAGTTTTAATAGACATTTTTTAAATGTCTAATTATCTACTAATTATTGTCAAATCTCTATTAATTATCTGCCAAAGATTGGGTGAAAGTAGATTATAACTAAATATAACTACATTTAGTTTTATAATTTAACAAGGTAATATTTATTTGATATTATTATTGTCATTTTATTGCTTATTTTATTGAAGAGGTAATCATTATTTTATTACAATAAACAATCAATAAAAAAAGATTACATTATATTGTTTAATTTATTGACATAACTATTATGTAATGAAAATAACAAATATTTAACAATATTTTGTAACAGTTTTGTAAAAATTTAAATCACATAACAGACATAATGTTTTTTTTAAATTAACTGACTTAAAGTTAGATTAAAAAAATATATAATTGTATTTAGTTTAATATCAAAATGAATTTGCTCGCTTATTTTATTTTGATTTCTTCAGAAAAATTGAAAAACCAAAACATCAATAACTCCTCAGCAAAACATAAGGCCAAAACAAAATTGGGTCGTAAAGTAAATATATGTCTAATCTTTAAGAAAATCAAAACCAAATGTTTTTTCTATCAGCCATTTTTTTTCTAGAGCTATAGTTTTCAATGCTCTTTTTTATTGTCATTAGTATGTTTTGTAGATAAAATAAACTATATTTTGTTGTTTTGAGAGATACAAATCTATAATTTTCAGATTAAACAGAATTCAAACTCCTTTGGTACCAAATTTTATCTTTGCAAAATTATTACAAGCACCTTATAAGGGTAATAGTAAACGGACACATTTCTGTCACTTTTCCCCCCTCATTTTTCAGTCAAAATCTAACAAACTTTAAGTTGCTGTAATTCTTTAAGGGATAAAATATTTTTGAAAAAAGTTCACAGACTTTCCTAACTTACATCTTTACACATTTGTGCCAAATTTCAGCGAATTTGGTGATGCAGGGTGCAACCCCTTGCTTTTTGAAAAATTTTTACTCTGTCGATTTTATTTGACTTTAGAAAATATATAAGCTGATTGAGTCGACCGTCGAATTATTAGGCCGAGTGAATAAAAATGAGCAATTCAGTTGTTGGTTAGCTTTACGTGAATAAAAACTACCGCAGTTTTGCTCAAATTTTTATTCGTGTAAAGTCAAGCAACTTACCCAGTAGCTGCTCTTCTTTACATGAATAAAAACTTAAGCAAAATTGTTTAAGTTTTT